>CM071614.1:1800000-2047500 GCA_036365135.1 Miichthys miiuy
GAACTGGATGCAAAGGGTTAAATGTAACGTGTGAATAATCGGAAATTATGTGGTGTGTTTTTACATCTACAAGCTGCTTCAGATTATTTCCCCAAATTTGATGTTTCATATTGGCACCACGTATGTCCTTTGGGCATTCCTCTATAAAAAAACAAAGTACAGGTGCCGGCTTTAGTATCGGCTTTCAAAAAACACACATCAGTCCAAGCAAGGTTCTGCACAAGCAGTGTGCACATCATGGCTGGAGGCAGGGAAAGGAAAGTAACGTCAGCTCCAAATCTTTCATGACACTGTTATAAACTTTCCTTCCGCTGCTGAGTTTTCCTCTCCACTCAGCTCACAGCAGCTGATGTCATCACCTCATCTCACCCTCTTCAGCCTGCCTGTGAATTCCAAAGAACAGAAGTGTAAAAGTGTCACCTCGACACACCTTCCAAACACGTTGTAGAACTTTTCATGGCCATGTAAATCATCAGGCATTCGTACTCTCCAGGTTCTCAGGCAGAAAGTGACGAAACCCTCTGGACGGATCGGAAGATTCAGAGAGTTCAGGACCATGAAAGAGGGAGAATTTGTCTTTGTAGTCGTATTGCTGTTAGTTGCATGTATATAATATACAATATGATTGTTTGTTACAAACAAAGAAACCCACAATGACTTTGGTGAAAACCATTTTTCCTTGTGGAGTACCAGTCGCAGGTTGCTACAAGTCCCTGTCCGCCCTCTGTGTCTGTCTCCCCGTGATGTTCAGGTACATTCCTCTCTGACACCTGGAAGCTGAGGGCTCAGCACAGGAAAGTAAGAGCCTAAACAAACATGGAAGGCGGCCTACTGGATCTGTGGTCTAGGATCCACACCCTGCACACTTGTGGGTTCAGGCGAACATGATATGATAATGTGGGTGTCTGTTTGCCCTTCCATACTGCAAGTCACATTTGTTTCTTGATCACGCTTTTAAAGCTGGTCTGTATCATTTTACAGTCCTGGTCATGGGGAAAAGGTCCCACACGCACATCCTGGACTTTGTATGAAGCAATACAGTCAAGCTAACATGTTGATTTTAAGCAGATATACTGTTTACACCATGTTCACCATTAGTTTTGTAGTGCTGGAACTTTGACCTGATGGTGGTGCAATTTATCCTGACGGGATTTTGAGCATGTATCAATATATCCAACAGTTATTGTATGGTCAGGGACAGAATGTCCTGGCAGTCCATCTGATAGTTGTTGAGATATTACATTCTTGACCAAAGTGGTGGACCGACCAACAGCCCGGACATTGTCATTTCTTACAGCCATGCTACTAGAGAGGCTAAAACGTTATTTCATCTTCTGTAAA
Source organism: Miichthys miiuy (assembly GCA_036365135.1). NCBI lineage: Eukaryota > Metazoa > Chordata > Actinopteri > Sciaenidae > Miichthys > Miichthys miiuy. The sequence continues at coordinate 1,801,342 of CM071614.1, forward strand.
AGCACAGCGTGCTGCCTTTGCCTTGTACTCCAGCTTGGTGTCTTGATTTGACCAATTGTTTGCTCTGTTGTCCAATCAGTAACGTAGGCAATTGTTGTTTTTGCTAACCCAAGGTGGAGAAAAACCAAGCACCAACCTCTGTGGCCAGGAAATGAAATGTGGAAGTGCCAAAAACTACAATTCCTCAAGCAACCACTCAAGGTTGGCTAACCCTTCCATGTTAAAATGTCCCAACTTCACAGCAGAAATACGTTTACAGCCTGGTACGAAAAACAGTTTAGCCTCTATAGCAGGGGTCGGCAAATAGCGGCCCGCGTGCCAAAACTGCCCGCCATCAACTATATCTGGCCCGCTAGATGACGTTGATTTATTTTAAAATATATATATATATATTTTTAATATATCTTTTAAACCATGTTTTCTGTCAAAAATACAACAATTCCACAGATTTCACAACATTTATTGAAAAGTAGCTGATAAGTAACGTGACAAAACAGCAGCCAGAACATCCTTGCAGCCTCTTTACTTGACGCACAGGTTGGAACGCTAATTGGCACGTGCGTGCGCTGTAACCTGTGGAAAATAAAAGTGTCCTGTGTCCCTCTTGCAATGGACAACGTGAACAAATATGTTTCATTAAATAAAAAAAACAAAACCAAACAAGGTCGGCTCAAATATCAAATAGCCTAATTAAAAAATGTGAATGCACATCAGCGGCATGGGGAAACAGATCTGCGCTGCTGTATACATGGCAGGTTGCCTGTTTCATGACAGACGCTATGAGATGCAGCACATAGAAGCAAATTAATGTTTTAAATTAAATTAAATGCATTTTTAAAGTTAAATAACGTTTATTTTTAATATCATAGGAAAAAATAGAAAACCTTTTAAGCATGGTCATGGCCCGTGATGGAATCCAAACTTATTTGCCGGCCCCGCTCTATAGCCTCGGGTCCACCGGTAATCCACATCATTGTGGATTTTTAGATTAGTCGGGAGCCGGAAGAGGCAGGACTACCGACCAGAGCAGCATATTCTGAACTTTAAAACTGCTCTTCAGAAAACTACAAGTACATTTACACTGTCCATTCTTTTTACTGTCAGTGAGAAAATGTAGTGAGCTGTGTTGAGTGGATAATCATTAGGTCAAGTGACAGTAAAGCCAAATTCCTTCATGCTCACATCAACATGTGTCTATGCGTTAAGTAGATAAGCTAGACATACGTGGGTCCAAATCTAGTGTCTTCTTTGAACCTTTAAATGAATTTTATTGCTATTTTCCATTTTTCTGAAGAGGCAGATGTTGGTTAGATGGTTGGAGGATGCCATGGATTTAAGAAATAGGTTGAAATACTCCCAACTATTTGGATTGATGCCAACACAGAGCATGGTTAAATGTGCATTAACTCGAACTGTTGCAAAAGATAAGCAAGTGGGGTGCCTGAAGAGGTGTCTGGATGAAGCCAGAGTTTTTAGTTGTTAAAACTGAGTGTATCTGGGAGTGTCCAGGGTCTTTAAAATAATCACAATGAAGAGTTCCTCTGCCAGTTCTTTTGCAGGTCAGGGCAAAGAGTTGCAGCTGGTCACAGCCTAGTGGTTCATGGAGAGATACTTTGTCTCTGTAGCAGGTCTTGCTGCCACCATGGGTTCAGCACAATCACAGGCAGGACAGCACAATCAGATAAACTCTATCCAGACACACTTCAATACAGCAAATAATTCTCTCATGTCTCTTCTAATGCATACGTTCATTAAAAAAGGTTCATCTCATATAAACATGCTGTGTCAGTCTCTTGAGGTCCAGCGGGCTACTGCATTAAATAGGACAGAGTGATCAGACAACAAGCTCCAGCTGTGTCATTCAACTCACCTGGCACTGCCCTCCTGAGCCGTCCACACACCTGTCTCCTGCAGCTGAACACCTACTCAACCCCCCTCCACAGTCTCATCCAGGTTTTCTGTCCTGAATGTGTCCATGTCTACTACTGTGGACGTGACGTGCGAGTACAACTACAGTTCATGCTCTACTATTATTCAAATATTACTTAAATCTATACACACGCACGGAACATTTTTTGCCTTTTGTTTTCTTCCAGATATCTGCAAATCAGCAGCACGGTCCATGCAAGCTGTAAATCTACAACACAATGACAGCGCAGTATCTAGTTTCCTGTCATTTGGTTATGATACACCTACAGATACATAACTGTGACATTAAGAGAAACAAAATAAATAACTTGTGGTCTTGTGAAGATTTATGGTTGGTGAACAACAAGACGGATGTACAATGACTGGCAGCTTCCCAAAATCTTGGCATCCGGCCCATGTACGAAAGCTCAGTAGCAGCCCAGGGTTCGAACCCGACCTGCGGCCCTTTGCGGCGTGTCATTCCCCATCTCTCTCTCCACATTCCTGTCACTCTTCAGATGTCTCTGTCAAAATAAAGCTTGAAAAAGGCAAAAAAAAAAAAAAATCTTTAAAAAAAAAAGAAAAGATAATGCCAGATACAAAGATCTGGCTGTCCGACACATTTGACAACCTGTGCTGTAGTATATACAGTTAGGCCCAAAAATATTTGGACAGTGACACAAGTTTTGTTATTTTAGCTGTTTACGAAAACATATTCAGGATACAATTATATAATCAATATAGGCTTAAAGTGCAGACTCTCAGCTGTAATTTGAGAGTATTCACATCCAAGTTGGAGCAAGGGTTTAGGAATTACAGCTCTTTAATACGTAGCCGCCTCTTTTTCAAGGGACCAAAAGTAATTGGACAATTGACTCAGAAGACTGCAAAAAAAAAAAACAAGGCTGCATGGGCTCTTCCTCGTTGACCTGTCATCAATTAGGCAGTTAAAAGGTCTAGAGTTGATTCCAGGTGTGGCGTTTGCATTTGGAAGCTGTTGCTGTGAACACACAACATGTGGTCAAAGGAGCTCTCAATGGAGGTGAAACAGACCATCCTGAGGCTGAAAAAAAAGAAATCCATCAGAGAGATAGCAGAAATGTTAGGAGTGGCCAAATCAACAGTTTGGTACATTCTGAGAAAAAGAGTGCACTGGTGAGCTTGGGAACTCAAAAAGGCCTGGACGTCCACGGAAGACAACAGTGGTGGATGATCGCAGAATCCTATCCATGGTGAAGAAAAACCCTTCACAACATCCACTCAAGTGAAGAACACTCTCCAGGAAGTAGGTGTATCAGTATCTAAGTCTACCATAAAGAGAAGACTTCATGAGAGTAAATACAAAGGATTCACCACAAGGTGCAAACCATTAATCGGCCTCAAAATAGAAAGGCCAGAATTGACTTTGCCAAAAAACACCTAAAGAAGCTAGCCCAGTTCTGGAACAGCATTCTTTGGACAGATGAGACTAAGATCAACCTCTACCAGAATGATGGGAAGAAGAAAGTTTGGAGAAGAATTGGAACAGCTCATGATCCAAAGCACACCACATCTTCTGTAAAACATGGTGGAGGCAGTGTGATGGCATGGGCATGCATGGCTTCCAATGGCACTGGGTCACTTGTGTTTATTGATGATGTGACAAAAGACAGAAGCAGCCGGATGAATTCTGAAGTGTATAGGGATATACTTTCTGCTCAGATTCAGCCAAATGCAGCAAAGTTGATTGGACGGCGCTTCACAGTACAGATGGACAATGATCCAAAACATACTGCAAAAGCAAAGAAGTGGAATATTCTGCAATGGCCAAGTCAATCACCAGATCTCAACCCAATCGAGCATGCATTTCACTTGCTCAAGACAAAACTTAAGGCAGAAAGACCCACAAACAAGCAACAACTGAAGACAGCTGCAGTAAAGGCCTGGCAAAGTATCACAAAGGAGGAAACCCAGCGTTTGGTGATGTCCATGGGTTCCAGACTTCAGGCAGTCATACTTAGGATTATGTTTATTTGTCCAATTACTTTTGAGCCCCTGGAATGAGGAGCGTTTGTATATAAATAGCTACAATTCCTACATGTTTAATCATATATTTTTGTTCAACCCCTTGAATTAAACCTTAAAGTCTGCACTTCAATTCCATTCTAGTTGTTTCATTTCAAATCCAATGTGGTGGCATGCAGAGCCCAAATCATGAAGATTGTGTCACTGTCTAAATATTTCTGGGCCTAACGATAGATAGATGGATGGATGGATAGATAGATAGATAGATAGATAGATGACTTATGAGACTCTATATGATTTAAAGATATAGTATTTTGGGGAAATATGCTTTTTCAATTTCTTGCCAAGAGGTAGATGAGAAGATAATAACCAATGTCATGTCTGTATTGTAAATATGAAACTATCAGGAGCAGTGGGTTAGCTTAGCTTAGCACAAAGACTGGACACAGATGGAATCTAGCCTGCCAGTGTCCCAAAGAAAACACATCAGTTCATCATCACCTGTAAACCTGATCTAAACTAATGAACACATTGTATGAGGAAATACAAAGAGTGATATCAGCAATTAGCGGTTTTAGGGCAGTGTATGTTATGTACTTTCCTGGTCAGGCAAATTAACTTCCTGGAATCTACATAGGTCGACGCGACCTTGTGGTGACAGCAAGACCCCAAGAACTTTAAATTTATTTTGTCATGAATTCAGAATTTCATTTTTTGAGCGTGTACAGAGATGTTTCTCTTTAGTTCCAGTCTTTATGCTAAGCTAAGTTAAGCTAATCAGCTGCTGGCTGTAGCTTCACTAATTATTCCTTTAAATGACCAAACCACATCAGAACGAACATGTCAAACCAATATCTGAGTGATCAAAGGTCTGTAACATTGTTTCAAAGTATCCATATCCGAGTGTCTTGTTTTTTTTCTTCTTTCTCATCACGCCCTCTTTTTGTTGGCTAACCTGTGGGTTTGGTTGGTTTAGAGAGTTGAGAGCATTTTGTTTGTGTCTCACACACACACACACACACACACACACACACACACACACACACACACACACTCCTCCCCTTTCTGTGTGCCACATGAAAGCAGTGTACACCCGTCTCTCCCTGTGTCAGCGGTGTGTTATTAGTATCCAGAGACTCCAGAGTGTCTGCTACACTGTCACCTCCCACAGCCTCCTTTACACGCACCCTGTGTGTGTGTGTGTGTGTGTGTATATAATATATAGATGGGTGCAACCTGTATCTGTTGTCTGACTCACTCTGACAGGCACACCAGGAAAGCACCGTCAGCACACTTTCAACGCCTTTGTACTGCACTTACACTTACACGCACGCACACACACACACAATAACACACTGGTAGATGATTCAAATATAGACATTTTATTTTTTTGTTATAATTTTCTGACAATAAAAATGCTAAGGCACAGACCGCTGTGCCACTTTTGATCTAAAGTTGACACTATAAATAAAAGACCTGAGTACAGCACGCGTGTTAACAGAATATATACAACTTCTTTCTCGATGTTTTAGCACCAGCTCGCTCTCACTTCTCATCTAGATGCTTATTTTAAAGGTCGGGGCCTTCGAGTGTGTTTGTGATCAGGACTTAAAGGGCCACTCCAACAATTTTACCCATGAGGATCAATTTACCCGTCAGTACGGCAGCCTGTGAAAACAGGCTCTCTGGAGGAGCTTTGTCGAGTCTGGGAAAATTACGCTGATGATGTCATGGCGATACCATGTCGTAGTGACATCATCAGCTCGGTTTAGGGTCGGAGATTTCAGATTTCTGACAAAAAGCCTGCGTTAAAAAGTCAACATGGAGTTTGAAGACGTGGCCATTTGTCAAGCGAGGAGGGTCTAAATGAAAGATGCTACCAGGTTGCATTATGGGAGTTGTAGGATGCAGTGTTTTTGGAGCTTGGCTAATACTTGGCACTAAAAGTTGGGATTTCTCGGCCTCAGCTATTTCAATTTTGCCTGTTCTTTCTTTTTAAATGTGTCTCTCGTGAATCCCACAACTTTTTCAAAGTGAGACTGAATCCCCGGAGGGCTGTTTGACAGATTACTATAATCAGAGTATAAGTTGCACAGGATGCAAAGTTCTCAGTGATCATATTGTGAATAAATGAACAGATCAACAAAACGTTCCTCGAGCCCCGTGTGGACGTCTGATTCTAATTTATCTGATCGACATTTCAGCTACACACTGCCTGGCTCAGATCTGAACTGAATTTAATGACTGCTGGACATAATACTTCAGGATGTAACATGTCATATTTGTTTCCTTGTGCCTCTCTCTTGTTCAACATCGAGTTTATTGGCAGAAATCATCAGCAGAAAAACAGGTCCGCCCTTTTGTTTTCTTTCAATCACTGCGACATCGTCCTCCAACGCCAAGGGCCAATCTGCCAAACGACTGCGGATGCCGACATTATGATAATATTTTGAAAGACAAGTGTCAGAGCGACGCTGACAAATGACAGACGAGTCTTTAAAAGCACATCGGTTACAGTTACATGTCCTGGGATCTGACTTTGGAGCAGATGCCTGTGTGAAATACGTGACTTCATGCTTTTTTTTTCTGTTCACACTGATTAGAAGACATCAGCACAAGGAAAGGCGTTTTTAAAAAGCTCACTTCTTTCTAACTCCAACTTTCAAACAACAAGCGACATCACTTAAAGGCAAGTTATCGGGCATCGTGCAGCTCCCTCTGAAGCCACAAAAGGCTTCATACAACGTGACACTCATGCCCATTTGTTGTATGTTTTTAATCCCAGCCTCACTTCAACAGCAAGAACACAAGCTCGAGCTGACACAGTTCACAAACAGTTCTACTGCTGTTATCTGCTTCAGGTGCATTTCATAGAAAATAAAACCCTTTAGATAAAAATAAAAAAACATGGACGCAAACATTGATTGGAAAGGTAAAATAATATAAACGCTGGAACTACAGAAGCAAATCATCCACTGGATCCATGATGATGATGATGATGATGATGTTCTCACATCATATTCCTCGTGGAATCTAGATTCTAAATCCCTCTCAGGGATCATTTCAGTGTCCCTCCACAGTTTGTCTCCTGGTGCATACTGATGTTTTTTTTTAAAAGGTTATCAGCCTTTCAGTGTTGTTCACCTCTGACCACAGCTACCTCAAACAGTTTTCAAATCTGAAGCCTTGCGTAGCTTAAAGTCCCCCGCGCTGGCGTGTGTGGTCGGCTCGGATTTGCTGCAAAGCCCGGAAGAATCTCAGTAGTATTGGGTTTTAGAGTGAAGATGCTGTGTGAGGCCTTTTTTCAGGAGAACCTTTTAAAGGGAAAGACTGAATCAATGCAGCTTTTTTTGGTATAAATATGGTCAAATATTAAACATTCAAAATGTTATCCATTAGAAGTTATTTAAAAAAAAAAAAATGTCAGTATCAGTCTCAGCACAAAACCCACCTCAGTCACCCTAATCTGCGCTATAACCTCAATGTTATGAGTTCATAAACTCGAGAGCTGAAGACGACAGGGTGTGCGAGGCCAGCACTTGTTTTCAATCCACATTTACTGTAGAGAAGCCTGTTTTACAACACGTGTGTCAGGTTTTAACAGTCATGACTCGTGTCTGATGATCAGTGTCAGGTGTTTCAGCACTCCAAATCATCCAACAAAAATAAAAATAAAAAATACCCCCGGTGTTTAAGCGCTGGGCTCCAGTCAAACATCACTGCAGGATATGTGTGTGTGTGTGTGTGTGTGTGTGTGTGTGTGTGTGTGTGTGTGTTCAGCGTCAGTAGACGGCTCCCATGCTCTGCGTGGCTGCCGATGCTGTTGATGGCGCGTGGTGCGTCGGGCCCGTCTGTGGCAGACCTAAATGTGCACCCTGCTGCTGGTACCAGTTCTGGTGTGTGTAATCTCCCATGCAGGCGGGCGAGGAATCAACTGGAGGCTGATAGGGACCCTGCCCTCTGCTGGTAGGATCCATCATTGCATTAGTCTTGATGTTGCTGCTGCTGTTCGTGTTGCTGCTGCTGCTGCTGCTGTTGTTGTTGTTGTTGTTGTTGTTACTGTTGCTGTTGTTGTTTTCCCACACAGCTGGGGATGGAGGAGAGTTGCAGGCCATGGAATCGCTGGCGTCTGGACTGTGCTCAAGAGGAATATCGCCGAGCGGAAACTCTCCGTTCTTGTAGAGCTTCTTAAACTTGGAGCGACGGTTCTGGAACCAAATTTTGACCTGGAAGGAGGAGGATCAAATGTTGAAGCAACTTGAGGAAGTGAAAGATCAGGAAAAACTCAAGCGAAATAAACTGAATTTCCAATATTCAGTCTTGTGAGATTAGCTAAAAGTGAACCGAACAGTAAAGATGTGAACCATGAAACCAAAACGATGAGCTGAAAGACGCAAAAGCGCTCTGTGGGCGTAATGGGAACTGCATAATTCTCTTCATCTCCATCATTGTTTTGGTTTCTTCCCTGTATGCGCAACTTTAAGAAAGCTCGTCACAGCAGCAGTTTTCAGTTAAGAAGTTCTGGTAAATCAGTCAGGAGTCCGGTAAAGTTTGCAACTAGCTGGTGAAAAGAGAGGAGCATTTAGCAGAACCAGATATGTTCTTCAGGACGGTGGGGACCAAAAAACAGAGCTAAAAGGGGAGTGAATGTTGGACTTCGGATCATCGAGCGCCACAGAGTCGCTCAGCTTCAAAGAAATTTTCTGGCCTGCTTTATTAACTTGATATCTATTTTGTTGACCCACTTTCGTTTCGGTTTAATGTACTAGTCTGTGCCACTCCTCAATTACACTTATTGCCATAAATAAATAAATAAATAAAGAAGGCAAAAAGTATTTTAGAATAAATATTTTTCAGTGGTAATACACCAGTCATCCAGTAAGTAATATTTAACTTCCATATAGCACACGACACTCTCTTAAAACTGTTATCAGTCATCAGAGGTAATGTCTTGGATTATTTACATCTCATTTAAAAAGTATCATTATGATACTATGAGAGATATTGTACTCCTGTTATCTGTATAAACAACAGTGTATCCATGAGGGCATGACGATCACACATTTCAAGTTGTGGTGGATTGTGTTCCTGCCTTTGTTTTCTTAAAGCGTGTGCATGTAAACCAACCACAATAGTGAACAATGATTTACAGCAACCGTGATAAAAACAGCCCGTGCCACGAGGGTTGTCTTTACAACTCAAGCGCAGATAATTCATATTGTAGTAAATCATTATGGCAGAATGGGAATGTCTACATAAACTGTGCTGACAGAACAGTAACAGCTCGCAGAGCTGCCTCGGGATTTCTATTGTACTCTTCATTTTGTTTGAGCTTACCTTCACAGCTGGGTAGAGATAGATTCATGCATCAAATCAGAGCTGTCACATAATATTTTAATATAACCTGCTGCCTTAAGATTGGTCATAAAGTCCAAAGGGTGAATATTCTTCCGTCTTTGGACCTTTTCACTTCCTCTTCAACCTCTTCATACACTTCATACTTTCACTATTATTAAAACCAGTCATCACTCTTTGTACTTATTATTATTATATTAGTTTCATTTTTTCATACTATTATTTATTTTTCATACCTTTTACGGGTTTTCTGTAATCCTAGTCCCACTTTCTCTTTATATTTTCAAATTTACAGTACTTCAACTCCCTTCAACTATCTCCTGGCACATGAGAATTTCTGCTTTCAGCCTCTATACATCAACTACTTTTATTTTTTTAATTGAGAGCCCAGAAACTCCAACTGACATTTGAACTGCTGTTGATCCTTACAATCAATCGACTGACACTTTCAGTGCACTCAAACAATCTCTGCTTCACCTTCACGTGAAAATTCTTTAATCCCTAATAACTTTAAAAGAACTTTCATCTCTTACTCTTCACAGCTTTCATTATTCACACTTTAAATGACAGTTCAACTACTTTCAGTGGCAACTCTTCAAATGCCATGTTAAGTCCGTACTTATAGTCTGACAACTCAGCTTCCTACAGTGCTTGAAGTTGAAATTAAAACATCAAAATGCTTTTAGCAATCACACTTCAACTGATTTCAACCACTCTTAGACTTCAAAAGATATCCAAACCCTTTCAGCGCTCCAACACTTAAACTACTTTAACTGCAAAAAAGAGAACACACTTCAATTTTCTTCAGAAAACACAGCGTTCTCTCATTTCTACTGCACTGTGTTATCTTTCTGTCGCCGTAACGAACTGCACTGATGTTCCATGTTAGCCTCACCTGTGTCTGTGTGAGGCCCAGCTGTGCCGCCAGCTCGGCCCGCTCCGGCAGGGCCAGGTACTGTGCTGACTGGAATCTCCTCTGCAGGACTGCTAGCTGGTAGCTGGAGTAGATTGTCCGGGGTTTGCGCACCTTCTTCGGCTTCCCGTTGACCATCCGAACCTCCACGTCTGGTTCTTCTTTCACTGAGAAAAAAAACAGTAAAAAGTCGTGAAATATTGCTGTGTATGCTTGTCACCTTCTTCTTCTTTCTTCTGCTTTTAGAAAATGTTACACATCCTGTATGAAACTTTGTCACACGAGTCTTTTTCTTTCACAATGAGATGAACTTGTATCGGGTCTCTGCGGGGCAGTTTGTGCAGAGAAGCTGTAGCACAAAAATAACCATGGCCGCTACAACCCCGAAATTTCAAAGAAATTCCGCCAGCACTCTGAACTTATAATTTTGGTCTGAGTGTCTCCCACAGCCAGGGAGGGAGACAGAGATTTATAGGTGCTTTTCATGTCGCCTTGAGGCCTGCTTGTATACATCGCCCCCCGTTTGTGCTGTTATTCTTGTATCTCAGATTTTTTTTTTTAGATATACAACCAATCTTATTCAAACACACCTACACATATATGATTTATGACCTTAGGATGATGGGAAACAATACATTAACAAAAAAAAAAACAAAAAAAACCCAAAAAACAAAACATGCATTTTGTCTTTCATATATTTATTCATTTAGACATATGTAATATACTTACATGTTTATGTTGTTTATTAAACAGATTTAACCAAAGATATGTTAAAATAATCTGAATTCTTTTTTTTTAAAAAGACCCATTTTAAAAATTGTTTCCAGTATTTATTAATAATTAACATATATGTATTTCAAGATTTCATTACACAATAATAGTTTTGTTTTCTCGTTTTATCTTTATTTCTTTACCATATAATTAATTTTACATTATGAACCGTGAGCGCGGATATATTCCGTGTTTTTTCTCTGAATTTTACTAACCTGGAGGTGAGGTTACACTCTACAGTTACAGACGTAGGCGCAGTTTGTGTGTTAAAGGTTGATTCCTGTGCTTCTAAACTGACCAAAAGGAATGAAGGAATCCATATCTAGTATTTTCATTTTGTGGGTACATATACTTTGAAACAGCATTTTAGAAAGTGTGATTATTACAACAATTAATTTAATGAGTAAAATCTGAAAGATTTTTTAAATCAAAGACCTTTAGGGGTGAGTGAGGCTCCATTTGTGGACACTTTACTCATAAAGTTAGTATTTATGAGACCCTGTGTTATTTGCATTTTCTCATCTCTTCATCATTTATCTATTATTTTATTTTGTCATCTATTTGCCTATTCATTTATTTATTTATTAGTTCGGGCGTGGCCACAGCGGTTGCATGACAAGGAGCCGTCCTCGTTGGATGATTCAAAGGCCAAGGCTGACTGACATGTCGTGACACCTGATGTTGCGTGGCTGTGGGCCAAAGTCCCCTGGGGCCATTTCCAGGAGTCAACTCCCAACTGGAATGTCAAAAACAGCACACCAGTCTGTCGAGTTTGTTTTTTCCCTCTGTAGTTTGCACAGAGACACCGTCCAAGCTTGGAAAAAAGGGGGAAACAACAGAGCCAAAAGAAGACGTTTTTAAACACAGTCTGGCTGTGCGGGAGTTAAATGAAAGTTAAAGAGCCAAAATGATGTTTGTTGTTCTAAATGTTGCAGTTTATGTTCTTGTAATATCACCGTAGGATCTGTGTGTGCGGTTTACAGTGACCTTATTGGAACTCTAATATCTGATATGATCTGATATGATCTATGATATGATCTATGATATGATATATGATATGATATATGATATAATGATATTCCCTATAAGGGAGTTTTGAGGGCATATTTTTGTACACGGTATTGCAACATTAGTTTATTTATATTAGCAGTGGCTGTTCAGGTTAATCACTCTGTACACAAAAACGAATACCTCGCTGGTAAATTAGTTCTTCATTCCTGACATATGTGAAGTTGAAAAGGCTAGAACTAGGCCATGGCTTCCATCCAAAGGCTTTTTTTTTTTTTTTTTTTAAAGGCTGATCTCTGTTTTCCAATCAAAAATTTTAAAAATCTATGACAAGATGATCATGTGAGCTTCATTTATGGTGACTAACAATGGAAAAACAAAACAATGAGGCTCAGAGGTATTTTCCTCCTGATCTGACTTTCCTCCAGGCTGAATCTTTATCTCGCCTCAAATGATCTGTTTCCTTTTCAGACACCTCTTCCTCCACCACCCCACCTTCTCCTGTACCCCTCTCCAACTTTGAGCCACAGAGTTTTAGCTGTTCTGGAAAACTCAAGATGGCAAAGATGATGAGCCGCTAAATCCAATTTGAATCGATCAGAATTAAATGATAAAACCTGGCATGCTGCTTCGGTCACGGTAAATGACATCCTAGGGGGGGTTTATTGTTGAGTTCTTCTTCCGGATAGATAAAATGAAGATTGTACTTTTAGCAGGAGGAAGTAACTGAAACTCCATCTAACACCCCATATTTACTGCAGAGCCCAGAATCCCCAACACAAACCACCACCCCCACCTTTGTTAAAAGAAGCTTTACTGTTTGAAAACCCTAAATCCTGCTGCTCATGAACATCTACAACTGACAATATAATAAAGATACTTCTTCAGCTGTTTAACAGAGAAATACTGTTGGCACAAACTCAACTTTAGAACTGAAAAAACATTAATTTTAGTGATTTCAATGAGGTATAAAAGGCTAAATGTCTGTAATATCTTCTCATTCGAAGTTGAAGATGAAGAGAGCATCAGATGAATAAAAAAATCAGAGATGAGTTCATGACGCAGTGGATAAAGTGGATAAATCAAGTAACTTCAGTTTTCAGCCGTGCGTAAAACTCATGTGCGTAAAACTCATGTGCAATTACCGGGCTTATGTGGCCAGACATGAGCACTTGCCATACATCAGCCTCAGGTGGTCAATGTGGCTTTTCTCGTTCCTGGACAAAGGTGGTGATGATGTGTTACAGAGCTGTGTGTGTGAGAAGGACCTCGGTATGTTTCACCTTACATTTATTTCTTCAAAAATCTCATTAAATCTGATCAGTGATCAGTCAAAGTTTCGACTTACCAGCGTCCTGCAGCGTTGACTGGACGTCCCTGCTGAACGCGCCGTGCTCTCTGTACGCTGCGTGAGGGTACGGGTATTCTGCTTTGCCAACCGGGTAGGCACCGCCTGGACCCATCCCGTTGTAGTGGTGGTACGCGTACGGGTTCATGTGTTGAGCCGAGTACGACTGCTGCGCCTGGTAGAAATCCTGCGAGCCGTGCAGCGCGCTCTGCCCGCTGTAGAAGCCCATGTCTGTGGTTGAAGACTCCGGCAGGGTCGGAGAATCCTTGGTGGCCGAGATGGAGCTTCCAGCCACGGGGAGGGAAGGTTTCTTCTCCTCGAAGACAGGTGAGGATTGTCCGTTCATTCTCAAGACTTTTTTCCTGTATGTGTGTGTGTGTGTGTGTTTGCTCTTAAACTGTAAACCAGCAGTGTTGAGCAGTCCTCACAGTCTGGAGCTGGCGTTCCCAAACTCCCTTGACGCAGCAGCCGGGCTGTCCACCGTGGCGGCGCCCAACCCAACTAGAGCTCGTAATTACAGGGCGCGCCGAGCTGAGACAAGCCGGGCAGGACAGAAGGGGGGAGTGGATGTCTCCTTCTCATTGGCTCGCATGCTCGCTCCCTGCCTCTGCCCCGAGGCCAAGACAGCGCTGACTGTCGCCTGTCTGGCTCCCTTCTTCTCCCCACAGAAACCTCCAGTAAGCCTCTCCTCGGGCCTGCACCAGAGCGTATAAACAGTTGGCAAGCCCGTAAAGTCTTCCAACTAACATTGGCCTTCCAACATATCCTGTAGACCTAACGAGCACACACGAGATTCTCAGCAGAGGAGATAAAAGATTGAAACCGCGCATAATGGTGTTGTGATAAGGAGTGTTTACGCATTAGCTTTACGGCGCTGCCTGCCATTCACATGCAGATCCAGAGCCACGGCGCTGTTGTCGAACCGTGTTGGGAGTTATTTACACTTCATCAAGACTCATTGACAAAGAAAAGGGGGCTTTTCCTGCTTTACATGTGTTGGCTCGAGCCCCGGGCTTCTCCCATGCCTCAGGGAAGAGAAAAAGAAGAAGAGCCACCATAAACTTTAGGTGGATGTTAGATCCCTGAAGAGATACTGCAGGTGACACCACAAACAAGACTATACCATCCATCACCTAACTGCAAGAGAGACTGTAAAGGGGAGTTAAGAGTCACCTACAGTCATTTCCATCTGGAAAGAGAGACATTTCTACATTTTGTCACACAGTGCAGAGAAGTTTCCATGTCACTGATAGTTTGGAGTTTAATTCAGGTTATGTGAGAAAGTCTGACCACTAGGTGTCACTGTTGAGACTCTGAGACTTGAAAATGAAGTTTTCAGGAGATAATGGAAACAAAGGAGACATGAGGTGAGCTGTTAAACCAGCAGGTGAACTGAGATGAAATAAGTCAACCTCTGATCAATAAACGCTGATTCAGGTTATTAAAAGTCTTGGTGTATTTTCTTCATCGTGTCCATTCTCTTGTGTAAAGCAGTGAATCCAGATGTTCACACCTTCATCAGCACCACCCTTCATGTTCCAAATGTGTCCATCGATGTTGTTTTAAGACGGATGGCTGATATAAAAGATCATTTGTTTTAATGCGTTGGTCAGTTTTGCATTTGTCCGACTATTACCTTTATTCACTACAGTTTAGCAAAGCTGACATCCATCATGAGCAGCTCCTCTCACCTCCTGCATGACACTGTGGAGGCCTTAAACAGCTCCTCCAGCAACAGACTGCTGCTCCCACCATGTAAGGAGGAGATCTACCACAGGTCCTTCATTCCAACGGCTGTCACAGCAGCATGACTTCATGACTTTCTTCTATTTCTTTCTTGTGTTGAGTGTTAAGTTTCTTATCTTACATGAAGCATTTGTACTTTTAGATTAGTATTCAAAGCATTTATTTTTACCTCCTTCGATCATTAATCTAGTTATATGTTGACCATTTATCGTGACTGTTGCTTTTCATGAACTCTGTCACAATGTGTGCTTCAGACCCAACCTCCTTGCTTCACGCTCTCCTTCTAGCATTAAGGAGAAACTACAGTGGCAAGAACCGCGTCTTAAATGTGAAAGGATTAAAGCCGGTGTTTAGTTTGTCCGTTCTGGGCTACTGTAGAAACACGGCAGTTCAAAATGGCGGTTCTCTGGAAGAGGACCTGTGACTTCTGTAGGTATAAAAGGCTCCTTCGATAACTACTGTTACTTTTAGGTCATTTTACACTAATGTAGCTGTAACTAACAGTTATGAATACCAGTTTCTGTAAATACAGCCTCCTCGCTGTGACACACTGGACCTTTAAAGTTATTTAGTGAGTCCTCCACAGACTCCTGGTAACAGCATGAGTGCATTTGGTTGGAACTCACTGCTCCATCACTCTCCAACTCCATTTTAAATCCTTTAAGCTTCACGAAGCAAAGACAAAAACCCTGACACACGTTCATCTCCAGATTCCTGAAATCACACAACTTACAGGTTTCATTTTTTTTTTTTATTAGCGTTTGTCTTTCTCTATGTCATATATGGTAAACCCTCGAGTCCTTGCAAAATGAAGTTCCCAGAAATGTACAGCTTGATTTTCTTCAGCGAAACGCGCCCTTTTTTTCCTGCGCGGACAAACCGTTGCGTCTCAGAACGCAGAGTTCCCTCTCCAGTCACGTGTCGGAGCGTCAAAAGCACTTTGTGTGACTGACCAAGCTCTCGGTGGCAGCGAGGTTGATTCTGTTCTTACGTGTTATAAAAAAAGGGGGGTGGGGTGGGGGAGGACAGTGTGAATACGTTGGGCCTTAGATGAACAGAGGCGCTTGGCAATGTTATATACAAACAGGAAGTAGGAGCTGCAGGGCGGAGGAAGTTGGAGTTTAAGAGACCCCCCCCCCCTCCCACTGTGGTGATGGAGGTCCTCTTTGTGGCGTGGTCCCGAGTGGACATGACAGCGCGTTCCCTGTGTGGTCCACAAATCCCAGAATGCCTTGTGAGTGAGGGAGATCACTCGTGGTGAGTGAAGGAGGGGAGGTGATGGTCGTAGTGAGGAGGTGAGGAGATTGGAGGGGGGCGGGGTCAGGTGATGTCACGTGATTCTTCAAAACCGCAGAAAAAAAATGGACAAATTCAAACATTCAGATTCGGGGGCCAGCGGGGGCACAGACCAACCAACCCACGTTTACCTCCCCCCCCATTACACTCTGAGAACAGACCCACCATGTTTTTTTATATATAATACATGTATGTATAAGTACTGTATATGTATTTTTATTGTTATATTACAAGATTCCCTGATGGCCAGTGCAGAGAGAAACAGAGGGGGTGATGAGGGGGCAGGGCGGGGCTTGTCCAATTTTACATAAACCAGTGGTGGAGGGGAGAAGAGGGGGCACAGTGCCTGGATTTGTCCATAGGGAGGAGCACGCTGTGTCAGATCAACCCGGTCAGATTGGAAGGTAGAGACGGATGGGAGGAGAGCGCGGGGTGGTGGTGGTGGTGGTGGTGGGGAGGGAGGTGGGGCTGAGGGAGGACCAGGAGGAGCGGCGCCCTCCACCCGCTCAGTTTGTTGGTTCTGTCGAGGTCGTCTTCAGGTGGTCAGCTGGTTTGTTTGTTTGTTTGTTTGCTTGCTGGGTTGTTAAAATGTTTGTAATCTCCTCGTCCTCCTCCTCCCCCTCCTCCTCCTCCTCCTCGTCGTCCTCGTCCTCCTCCCTCCTGGGTTGAAGTGATAAATCAACGGAGGTCTTGACTGGCCCACGTCACTCCGGAACAAGGCGGACCGATGGTTTCGCTCTCCTGAGGGGGGGGAGAAGTTTACAGAAACAGAGTTCATGAGGCTGCTGTTAGCCTGAGACTCGGTTCAAAGGAAGACGTTCACATTTACTCACTTTGTTACAGACTGAGACTCTCCCTGTTTCCACTCTGTTTTTGCTAAGCTAAGCTAAGCTGCTCCTGGCCGTAGCCTTACATTTAGCGGACAGATATGAATGGATTTATATACACTTCATAAACTGGTGAGAGTTTATGGCACCAGTGTTATGTGGCAACTGATGACTCTTGATGATCAAACTGTGCTCAGACTGACAGATGTGAAGTCACTGCACAGGCTGAGAACTGAGCTGAATGAACAACACTATGACTTTATTTTTCATTTAATTAAATGTAATGTTGCTACTTCCCCCAAAACTGTCATTAAATCAGCGTACAGGAGGTGGTACAGAGGAGAGATGCACCAGGCTCAGCTCATGGTTTGGTCTTTTGATGGGAATAGCTGACAACAAGAAGTATTGAGAACGTCACCAGGCTTATGCTTCCAGCGTAATATGAGAGAAACATCTCCCCGCAGAGTCGGAGTGTTTCTATTTTAAACGCTGCAGCTTTTCTTTCTTCTCTTCTAACTTTACGACGCTGGTTTAGCGTCCCCAAAAGCTCACAGAGCAGTTTGAGGAGTTGTAAAAAAAAAAAAAGTCACATGATGCTGTTCAGCCAATCAAATCTGTGCATTCGGGTAAGAGTTGTGCCTCAAGTCTGCGAGTGGGACACGAGAAAGGAGTGAGTCAGAGTCAGTCGTTTCACACACTCTGCAACACTCTAAAAAGATCAGAGTTAGACACAGAGCCGACGTGTTCACTCTGCCCACGTGCAGTTTAAAGCAGCGCGTCTCACAGTCCAGGTCTGAGGTGACGGAACATCTTTTACAACCAATCCAGCAGAATCCAAACAGTCACTCATTAACAAAACAAATAAAGAAGTGTCGTCTCACTGATCCATCAAGTCGTCCTTCAGAGGTTAAGATAAAGGAGAAGTGATGACCTCACTATGTAATCTATTACACTGCACAATTACTGTTTTCAGCTCTGCACAAGACACTTGTAATAGTCCAAAGTTATGCTCAGGTGACTGCACCGTGTCATTTATGAATTATCGCTCATAGACGCAGACATCATGGTTCTATCGTGGGCTGACCTTATGTTAGCTTCTTGGCTTTGTTGTAGAGCGAGTCCACCACTTTGCTCATGTTCTGGATGGTCTCCAGGGCCGCCTCATAAGTCTTGTCCACCACCGGCTCGTCGAACACAATCAGCACGCCTTCGCCTTGGTCCAAAATACCTGTCGGGTGGAGGAAGACGAGCGGAGGAAGCTGCTAAACGTCTGTTACAGGTGCAGTCGTTCATTTAGTTTAGATAATGTGACAAAGTGTTCTGAACTGAAGACACAAAGAAACCCAGCATAGACATACCGTGAAACTTCTTGTCTAGAATCATCTGTGATAATTTCCTCTCCACGTCTCCCTGCGAGGCACACACACACACACAAGCAAACTCAGAATCAGTGAAAACAACTCGTGTATGCTGACAGCCTGAACACTGATAAACTGAATCTTACCTTGGGGAGTTTGATGAGGGAGGAAATGTGTGCTATCTGTTTGAGAGAAGACCAATGACAGACACTTAAATACAGACACTGTCAACTATTGTGAGTGTGCTTCAGTCTGCCTCTGTCCCTCGGTCACGTGTCAGAGACTTTACCTGGACCCTGGAGAAAGGTTCGATGACCCTGATGAGGTTCTGCTCCAGCAGGTTGTCATACAGTTTGGTCAGGTGGGTGCTGATGATGGGGTCATCCCTCAGCTCAGCTTTGTACTCTGTTAGTGCCTTGAGGAGAGGCGGGAAGGACACGTTATGATCATCATCGAATCAAAAAATCACTGCTGCTTTTATTCTGAACGTCGTTCAACGCACGCAAACCTTTTCAAAGTCTGCCAGTGACCGGTTCTTGCTGGCTTGTGCCACACATTTCAGTGAGTCTGTCTGCAGAGAAAAAAAAAAAGAGGTTACATGTGCAGGGCAGCACAGACACACTGAAGAATGTTGGCTGCAGTTCACAGTAACGGTGGCAGGTTCGTAGTAGACAAAAGCTTCTCATCTGTAGCAGGTGACAATCGATTTTAACCCATCAGCTACAGCCAACCAGCTATCCAACTGTCAGCTACATGAGTTGCTTCTCTTGTTTATCTTTCCTGCTGACTCATTTCAAACCAGAATCCTACAAGAGTCAATATGAATTCATGGCTACATGATATGCTGTTAGAAACTTGGTGTCTCAGCCAGCTGATGAAGAGCAGGACAGAGCTGCTAAACTCTCCGACCATTCTGGATGATCATGAACACAATAACCCCACAAGCTCCTGTACTTCATTAATGATGTGCTCGGGGTCTTGGAACTAAAGATTGGCAGGTCTACACAGCAAATTAGTTAGCGGGAAATGCTACCATGTATAACGTAGCAGACAAACACGCTGTGTAGTCCGACCCTCACACACTTAGTGCAGAGTATGTGTGCACGTGGAGAGCTGCAGAGCTCAGCAGGCCTGGTTACCGAGCAGTGATTGCTGCTCGGGGGTCAAGTTTAAATTAAACTTTTAGGAATGGAGAGGGATACCTGTCTGCCGGCATACCGCAGAGCTAGCTTGCCACTGATGAGAGCTTGAACATCCTCTGGCCTGAACAGAAACAAGATGCATCAAACACAGCAGGACAAAAAACTAGGACTTTCTTTCAATAAAAGTTTTAAAACTTGATATTCTATGAAAAACATGAACTGTGAAATGAACCGTGCTGCCTGTGTAAAGCCATCCTGGCAACAGTTTTACAGACACTCACGCGTTGAGCATGATTTTGCAGAGCAGCATGTATTTGAGGGCTGTGATGGCTCGAGGGCTGTCGATGGAGTCGTAGCCCTCAAAGGCCTCGTAGAAGTAGGAGTATGCTGTCTTCCAGTCTTTCTCCTCCGCTGCGTGAATGATCCCTGTGAACACACACACACACACACACACACACACACACACACAGAGGAGTGTCAGGTTAACTGAAACAGACAAGACTTCCTTCACTGACCACTCTGCTTCGTACCTGACTGCATGTCTAAAGCTGCTTGTAGTTTAGGGGGGCAGTAGATGGCGTTGGCGGTCGTCCTGGCAGATGTGAGGGCGGCGCGAGCCTTGGGCAGGTTACTGAGCGCGTGGTATGTCTTGCTCTCCAGCAGCTGAACCTCCACCAGCAGGGCTTTGTCGTCCATCTTCTTCAGCTCCTGCAGCAACTGGGAGCCTGGAGAGGAAAGACAGGAAGTTCAGAGTCAATGCGACACTTTCTGTATGTTCACTTCATATTTGATCCAAATAGATGGAAAACTTTCCCGTCCATCAAATTTCACCTTGAAATAAGGATGAAGACTGGGATGGTGCAGGAGTTTGACACTTGACTTCTAAACATTCTGTAAGTTATGAAAAAAAAGATTCAACACTTACCGAGTTGTAGAGCTTCCTGGTAGCACTTTGTGTCAAAATACAGCGAGATGAGACGAGCCTGAGGAGAGCAGAGAACAACTTGTTTGTTTAAGAGTCTTCACATCAATCAGTTACCATTGTTCTCTTAGGAAACATATCAGTTTCAGATTTACACAGATCGATGACTTCACATTACACGCACACATTAAGTAGTGCTGCTTACTTCCTTAATTCATTATTGGATGTGTCAACACAAAGTGTACATTTTCCCACAATCAGTGTTTTTGAACTACTGGTACAACCCCAAAGAACCATTAAGTCAAAGTGAATGAGGAATTTGAGCCACAGGTTTCAGTAGCACATTTTAAATCACGCCTTCCCTTCAAACTGCAGAGCTGTGACTCACTTTGTTGCCATTCATTGAATAAACAGAGCTTAAAATATTAAAGCCAATGAAAAGAAATTAATGCCGCTCATTTTAGGACATCAGTTAGATGAGATCAAACATAACGGGTAGAGTTAGCACTTAACAGCCAGTCTTCTGTCTACATGACTGCTTTAAACCAAGCACGCTTTGTTCGCTGTATCTAGTTCAGCTGCTGAAGAACAACAGACCAGAGCAGTGGAGTCCCTTCAACATTTCATACACAAAGGAGGCGAGCACGTCAGTTAGAAAGTTCATGGTTTTTGTTTTGATCTTGTTGGGAATGATAATCCAAAACGCTCCATGATGGGCGAAATCAGGACGATTCTTCCAGCTCATGTTGCAGAGTTACTTTTTCACACAACCAGCTAAACCAGACAGATGCCAGACAAGTTCATCCTAATCCTGACCCAAAATCCCCCGGCGTCTTGGTGCAGTTGTCTGTGTGAATAAAAAGAAACGCTCCAGAGGCTGGACAAGCCCAGCGACAACACAAAGTCTCACCTCTAGCGCCTGTCTGAGGAAGGTCCTCTTCTCGGCCTTGGCCCACTCTATGCACTCCAGACAGAGCTCTACCTCCTGACCCGTGGCGGCCTCCATGTCCAGGAACAGGTCCAGCAAGGAGCGGACCAGCCGGGCTGCCTTGGCCTTGGAGATGGAGTTGAGGAAGGGCCGTACATACTTCAGCAGACCTCCGAGCTCTGGAGAGAGCACACACACACACACACACACAAAAGTCAGCCTGTTCATTGAGCTAAGAGGGCAGACAGGGTGAACAGTTAACGTTTACATTTGACAAACATTATCAGATCGAGTGACAGCGGTGTACTACGCTCCAAACCTCAGCGATGTGGACAGAACTCGTGTGACATGGCTGGAGTTTGAAGGCAGCGCTGTTGTGTGAATCACATAAAACCTATTTAAACAGTATTAAAGAGTCCAAACCAAACAGTAACTCCACATGTGAACACCATGTTGTGTTACCTGCAGCCTGTCCTGTCTTGGCCAGCAGCCCACCCAGCTCCAGGATGCTCTGCTCTTTAACACGCACCGCCTCCTCATCACTCTCCTGGATGTCCCGCTTCACTACAACACACACACATATATAATGATGTAATGTGATCTGTATTGACATGAAAATGCTGATGTTACACTCTTTGGAGACTAGCTTTGAGTCAAGTTATTGTGAGTAGGTCGGGTTGGACGGCAGGCAGCCAAGCGGCTAACTAAACATCGCTACTGTCATATTAAACAATAAATGCTAATGACAGCTAAGCTTTAATCATTAATATTATAAACACTAACTAGCCGCTGTGACTACCCGTGTGACGTTAACTCAGCTTCACGTTCATTTCCTCGTCGGCCTGACATCTGACAAGACGAGGCATAGCCGCTAACAACGCTGGCTGCATGCTAACGACAGCTAGCCAGCTGTCACCCAAAGTTCCCGTCAAATGAATGAGCCGGGGTGAGCTAACGTTAGCTTCCCTGATAGGCTAGCCGGTATGCTGCTAGCCGGCTAGCCCGCTGCTGCTGACTCACTGTGCAAGCTAGCAGAAAGAAGACACGGCCAGCGCTGTGCTAGCTAACTTAGCTTAGCTGCTAACGGGCTAACAGTATCAATGCTAACTCCACATGACGGGGGGATGATAGCTTCAGGGTCTGAGTGTGTGACCGTTCTCTTTCTAGCGGCGTCCTGCGCGGGTTATATTTACCTATTGAGTGTAAGATATCGATAGAGGCGTTCCGGTCTGTTCCAAGAAGAGACTGTGCTCTCTGAAACTCAGCCACTGCCGCGGCTGCCATCTTTCCTCTCTGCCTGCCTCCGCTCCGCTCTGCTCTGCGCGCTTGTTTTCCGGTCAGGTAGCTCGCAGACGTCGGAGCAATGCCGCCCCCTATCGGTGATGCCGAGTGCTACATGCAAAGAAACGCAGACAAAAAAATATCGTCAATTTTAGTCATTTCTCAGACAAATTACTGTTTTATAACGACAGGTCAATGCTGCTACACTCTCTGAAGTTTATATATTTATGAACATTTAGTGCTCAACGGTAACGTGGACGACAGGACGCGTTTGAGTGATAATTAGTCTGGAATGTGCAGGTGTGTCTTGATTAATCACGTGGTGTTACCACAGGTGAACTCTTTCAGTGTGTTTTAAGAGCTACAGTTCAGACAGCTATACTATGGGCTACCGTTAGTTTTTTTACAGGCTGATAAATGAGTGTCAAGTATCAAATTAAGCCAAAATAGCCATAAGTATGTGGTGATTACACACACAGAGTGGATGAATTATCGATGGAGTTGATGCCATGTTTCTGCAGAGAAATGTATCTCCTGTTATTTGTATGAAACTCACTATATACAGTAAAAATACCAGGAAATGCTGCACCAGATAAGAAAAATATATAAATAATATAAAACTATAGAATCATACACACGGTTATCATTAGTCAAAGTAACTCAAATTTCTTAGTTTCAATAAAAACTTGTGCATGTGTGTGTCAGAGTTTGAGTCGGTAGGTGTGAAATGGTACAGTCCAATAAAAAGAACACCCACACATGAAATATTAAAAAAAATAATCTTTATTTCAAACATAGAAAGAGAGCACAGAAAACTCAAACATCAAATCTCACGAGTTCAGTCACTCATGAAGGCACACCTGCTTTCACAGCACAATGGACAGGTAGTCACACACCTGAAAGCAGAGAAAACAAACAGTAAGTGATACTACTGTTAGTGTGGGGCACACTGACTGAACTGGGTCAGAGAAGCAGCAGAAAACATTACGTGGGCAACAAGCCAACACACACACACACACACACACACACACACACACACACACACACACACACACACACACAGGCAGTGACTGTGCCTTATACTGTACCTTGCAGCTTATGAGCAGGTTAGGAGAGCTGTCTGTGTTGGGAGCTACAGAGAAAACAGGGTTGTGCAGACAGTCCTCCATGTGCTCCGACACCCGGGACTCCAGGAGATGCTGCAGGACATCAAGAGTGATGTTCTGGTTCTAAAGACAAAAGTGGACAACGTGCTTTTATTTATTTCAGATGAAGCAATTACTGGCTTTTTTTAAATAAAAAAGGTATCCTGTAATATGACCTTACTTGTCCATCATTTTTAATGATCAAATCTAACACAAACCTTAGTGTTAACATATAGTCCACAGGTACACGAGACAAAATGGCTGTTGATGTTCAAGTTATTCCTGCAAGACACAAACAGCATTTTATTTTTTAACATATGTGGACGTTAATTCTCAATCTGAGCTGAAACTTTCTATGTAATAAAAGGTGATGTAACTGAACAAAAACAACAAGAACAGAAATATCATCTTGGGGGGGGGAAGTAAGAACAAACTCAGCTTCAGCTCCCTTTGGCAGAAACAACTTTGTGTAAATGTTTCCAATGATGGTCTCTGACAGCGACTGGGAGAAATATTTGCTCTCTCTACCATGCAGAAGTTTTCCAACAGAGGCATTTAAAATCTCCCCACTGCATTTCAACAGGATTCAGATCCAGAAGCCTCCAGCTTTTCTTTTTCCATCATTCTTTTGGGGATTTCCAGCCGTCCTTTGGATCATTATCTTCAGTTTTGTCTTTTAACGGACGGCCTCATGCGTTCTTCGGTGTGATATTCAATGACCCTTTGACCGGACCCGGAGGAAGCGAAGCAGACTTGAACCATGATACTGCCACTACCATGTATTACAGAAGGTATGAGGTTCTTCTGGTCAAACGGGATGTTTGTTTTTTTGTCAAACATGTCTCATGTTGTTGAGATTAAATCCAGAGAACACTGTTCCAGAGAACACAGCCCTTGCCTTGATAATCACTGGCAAACTGTGATCTTGTGTTGACGTTCTTTGCAAACAGCAAAGGTTTTCTCCTGGCAGGGCGAACGTGTGCAGTCAGTTTCTAATAGCAGACTCAGGCACTTAAACATCAACACTGGCAACCTGCAGATCCAGATTGATTTCCAATCATTTTTTTAAAGTCTTTGCCAGATTTATCCCCCTCAGAGAGCTCCTTGGATTTTGGCATCTGGGGGTGTACTTATTTTTTCATGCGTGCACAGAATATTGAATCATAAAAATATGACAGGCCAGCAGTGACAGATTTTTCTATGACATACAGTATAACTTCATGCTGTTGAACACTTAAGGCACTCACATCTGACACATGGGACAAATAATATGCATCTCATCCATCCCGTCCACGACAGACGATATGTACTGCTGCTCAAACTGCTGGTTCCTCTCGTACTCCTCAATAATAGACATTTCTGCGGCACAAAGAAGAGAAGGCACGACTTGTTTCCAGTGCATCTGCAGAAATATCTCAACCATGCTGCTGTTACAACCAGACATGATTTGTTCATATGCATTACCGTGAAACACGAGCTCCTGCTGGATCTCTTCGAGTACCGACAGTTCATTCATGACACTGAACATCTGTCCAGAGAAAAACAGAGCAGACAGTCAACGCAGCTCTAAGACTCATTTTGGACATTTGTGACAAGTTGACTCTACATCTGTCATAACTCGAGCTACACTTTGAAGGGACAGACTGAGAGAGACTGACCTCTGTCAGGCCCTCTGGCCCCCACAAAGAGGGCAGTCCCCGGTCCTCTGACTGCAGGGCGGTCCACTCCTCCTCCATCACCTCCTGGACGATGATGGAGGCCCCGGAGTTTTTCTTTTGGCTGTCTTCGATCTGACGGTATCTCTCCAGCAGCCTGGACCGGCTGTTTTTCAGCCTGTCGACACAGCGCTACAGAAGACAAGAGAAACACAGGACAGCACAATGTTAAAATAACGTTAAACTATGTTAAAACAACGTTAAGCTATGTTAAAAATAAAGTTAAACTCTGTTAGCGGCGCCCCGACATGCTAGCTTTCCAGCTAACAGACAGAGGGTTCGTCACCTTGCGGTACGTTTCTTTCCATGGCGGTGTCGTTCCTTTATAAAGTGAGCGGTGTCGGTGCAGAGCGTCCATTTGTGTCGCTGACAGTAAGTTTAATGTAACATCAATTTAAAGACTTGTTCAGACAAAGTGTCTGAAACTGTGGAAGACTTCAAAACCAAAACATTTCAGCTTTTAACCCCGTGTCCCGGAAGTTGACGCGCGCAGCCGCGGATTGCATGATGGGATCTGTAGTTTGACCCTGCCAAAAAAGGGAAGTAGGTGGTTTACCTGCCAGGAGTAGTAATAACAGTGATTTAGAGATGGAGATACTTCCAAACACATTTACACTCATCATTTCTAAAAATTAAATTCCATAAAATCAACTTGCAGAGGGCTGAATTTACTTAAGTCAAGTATTCCATCCCACTGAACAAGTCACACAAGGCAGTACATAACAATCTACCTTTGTCCAATCTGAAACAAGCTGTTATTAATTGTGATATTTATATATATCACTTAATTTTGGACAAAATGGGAGTCCTCAGCAAATCAAAGGCTAGCTTGATGGTGCAAGAATTTAAACATTGATATCTCAGAGGGCACAGGAACTGGTACACAATGATGCCTGATGTCAGACAATTAAACGTTGCAGTCTAAATAGAATGTGTTCATACTGCAGCAAATAATAAGATTTGTGTAATAGTACTAATAAACTCAAAATGACTGCAGTCAATTTCGCTGTTGGGTTTTGGGTTTGTATGAACCTGACTGAATTTCAAAGTGGCTTCATTAATATTGAATGCATAAACATGGCTATGTGTAGTGGAAGCACATTGAGTTCATTAGTACTATTACATGAATCTTATTACTTGCTTCACATGACATTTATTAGTTAATTTATATTAAAACTATGTAATTAAAATGGATGGAAATTTTCTATGCAATTGAAATACATAAGTCCTGCATTTTGGCCTAAATATTTTTTGGAGTGTGTATATTATATGCCCTTATTGTAGGCTATAAACTTTGTTTCAGTGGACAGTTTTATTGGCATGTATATCAGTGTAGTAAGCAGTGTAGTATCCTGGTGTTTTTCTCCTCAGCGTTCAGATGCAGCATCGTCTTTAAGAGCCTTTAAAAATCCCCTCCTGTCTTCCAACCCAGTGACCTGCAGGCAGAGCTGCATTAACGTAGAAAGCCTTTCAAATATATATTCACATTCTAGCTCCAGCCTCCACTCTGGCTTTATGAAGACTTTGTTATGGCTTTAAAAAACACAAGGTGTTAATGCCTAACAGGTCCATTATGTGGACAGAGACACCAGCTGATGTCCTACATCAGGTTTGGGTGTCTGTGGTGGGGTTCCACATATCAGTGGCCTCTGAGATGTCCCAAGGATGGAAACCTAATAACCGACAAATAAAACCAAATCAAACCTAATCAGCCACTGACCTACAGTAGGTTTAAAGTGGCTCTCTACCAATTTTACACAGCAGGACCAATTTACACATCAAGTACTTCTCAAGCCTGTGAAAACGAGCTGTCATGGGGCTCTGAAACGATGATTCCCAACATCTGAAAAAATAACCTGATGATTTCATAAATAATTGGTCATAGAAGCTTGGTGACATACAGAATCAATGAAATGTGTTGGTTGAGAAAAAGCTCAGCCGTAAGAGCACTTGTTATAATAACAGCATGAGTCATACAAAGGTAATAATAATGTGATTAAACTCAATGGCTAGATGGTGGATGGCTGTATCAGGCAGAGCTAACTGTTAACACGCTAATCATTCACAATAGCTGTGGACCTTCTCTCTGTTCCTGTTCTCTCCACCGGTATGTTGTGTCTCCCTGACATTCTGTTCACCACTGTGCACCATTTTGTTCAATGAAAAGTAAAGCTCTCTGAGCCAAGGAGCTTATACTGGTTAGTAAACTGGTTAGCTTGTTAGCTTAGCTGGGTCACTAACAGGACACGCACAGTTGATCTAAAGTAGAGCAGAGTTTATACAATAGAGGAGATCTAATAGAAGCAAATGGTGAACACAGCTAATAAGTCACGATAGTTTCCTTCATTTGGACTTGCTGCCTTGCTGCCCCATGTGTGAACCCACTAACTGCAGTGATTAAAGCGGAATGAGTTGGATTTAATCTTTTAGAGAAATCTTGTGTTCTGTGGACGTGGAGTTGTAAAGATGAGGGTATTTAACAGACAGGGAGAGTCTAATGAAAGATGCTACTGAGCTGCATTATGTGAGCTGTAGGATGGATTCAGCATCATTGAAGCTTGACTCATAGTCAGGATTTATCAGCCTCTGCTGCACCAATCTTGACTCTTTTTATAATCAGTCACCAAACTGTATGAACGTGTAATAATAAATCACTAAAGACCAAACAAAGAAAGATTTACACAGTGAGGTGAGAAGACGGAGTGAAGTATTATGGCCGTTTAAAAAGAAATGCTAATTGCAGTGGTGTAGTGATGTCAGACTACTCTGTATTTATCATATTTAGCTCTCAGAAATAAATACTAAATGGGTCAGTAAAGTAAAAACATCATTATGAAAGAGGATGACATGAGCATGCATTTTGAGTGAGATATTCTTTTTTCCTTACTGCATTAACACATTCCCTTAGACGTTTCCTAGAAGTAACATATACTGTAAGTAATTTGGTCCTAATTAGGAAAAATAAACACAAAGTTCTGTTTAGTTAACTGTTGATTTTCTCTGCAAATCCAATAGAGATCAATGCTCCAAGAAACCCAAACATTCACCCAGAGACAAACAACCATTCACACTCACCTACACACCTATGGGCAATTTAGAGTCACCAATTAACCTGTTAAGGTCATGTCTTTGGACTGTGGGAGGAAGCCAGAGTACCCGGAGAGAACCCACGCAGACAAGGGGAGAACATGCAAACGAGGTTCGAACCAGGAACATTTCTCACTGTGAGGCGACATGTAAAATCATAACCTGAAGAACGATCAAACAAATGTAATGGGGTAAAGAGTGTAGGCTGCTATCTTTCTTTCTGAGAAGCATTAGGATGGCTCATTTCCAGCAAATAAAATGTAGGGAATTCACCTTCTTTCCACCACCTCCCCCCATACAGCAGCTCTGTTACAGCAGCAGCCTGTAGGCGGATTTAGCTCTCACAGTGTTAGTGGGGCTCGGCCTACTCACACTGATTCATAAAATCCTCCGCGTTCATCCTCAGCCTCCCCCCTCCTCCTCCCTCCTCCTCCTCGGCAGCAGCAGCTTTCACACATCTGCTCGGCAGGTTCAGCACCTCGGACAGCTCACTCTCCGATAGGCTGGAGGCTGTCGGCGGCCAATGGCTTCAGCAACAACGGCGACGCTGAGCGGCAGCAGCATCCCGGCAGCAGCCAATCAGAGGGCGCCGTTTCTCTCCCACATCCAACCCGAATAACTGCAGATGCCCGCATCAATGCAACGGGTCCTCTCTCTCTCTCTCCCTCTCTCCCCTCTCTCTCTCTCTGGCAGGTTTGCATAGCTGAGGCTTTAAGCTGCTGTCTATTTTTGGACTTCATAGTGGCCATTTTCTCTCTCTCTCTATCCGTATTCTCCGCCTTTGTTTTGATTTAGCTTTTTTTTTTTTTTTTTGGACGATATGAGCTGATTTATTTATGAGTGAGGGAGCTTCATCTCACAGCCGTGACCGTAGAGATTCTCGCCCTCTCAATGGAAGACATCTTCCAACACGCTGCGAGCGAAGGACTAAAGCACATTTCGCATCTGCTTCGCATCTGGATTCCCATCGAGGAGAGAGAGGGACTTTTTTTTTCATAAATGAAGCTTTGAAGCCCAACCGGGACGCGAACCTGCGACGGCCTGCGTGGTGTGGGGGTTGTGTATTAGCAGGGGCCGAGCCGTTTTTTCACGCCCTGGTCCCTGGTCAGCCTATGTGTGTGTGTGTGTGTGTCGGTGTGGAAAGCGTTTTCACATTTTGACCGCATTTGCTCAGCAGTGAGGGGGGGTCAAGGTGTGATATATGGAGCCTACAAGAAGAGTCGATTAATTAGAAGGTAGGAAAACACAAGCTGCGCGTGGAAACATCCATGCAAGTCATTAAAACATAAAAACATCCTCATGGGAGAGCTCAGATTATACCAATAACCACAATTCACAGGTGTGTGTGTGTGTGTGTGTGTGCTTCTGGTCTTCATATTCAGATGGCTTATGGTGCTAAAAATAGATTATATAAAGATTAAAGTCAGCAGCATCACGTTTCTCATGTTTAGGATGTGGATATATGAGAGCTCAGGCCTCTCAGCTGATGTTTCTGGAGCTGCCTTGTTGGAGGGGCTGTTTTCAAGGCTTCCATTTTGAAGCTAAGATGGATGCTTGCGCACATTTCTTTCTCATTCCTCTGTGGCCTTATCTTGGTTCTTATATAATCCTGCTGAACAGTGAGTGTGGAGCGGCGGCAGGCCCGCGTTACGCGGACGTGACAGAGGATGCGTGATGTTTTATGTAGGCAGACATAAGCAACACGTTTATTTAAATACAATGAGGCTGGATTGGTGGAATTCCCGGCAGCTGAGGTTCATTCTGCTAAACTACCGAGCCATGCTGATTTATTTTGACAGGAAAATAAACAGCAGGCTCGTTTATGTGACCACTGTTGAGCTTTTAGTGCACAGGTGCTGTGGTCTGTATTACTGTGAAGGAATGCCAGCAAATTATGGAGCCATGCAATGTATATTGAGGTTTTCACTCATGTTCAGATCTCAGATAAAACATAATATGTTCTATTCATTTTGATTAATTACGGCAATTATCATAGCTAAATGTTCAAGTGTTTTTGTAAAGTTTTGTAAAAAATTTTTTTAGGTTTTCTTCTGATTCACTCTCCCAAAAATCTAATAAAAACGGTGGTTTGACCAAATAATTGTGGTCCTCTTAAGGCAATTGGGGTTTGCTTATTTTATATCGGTTGCTAGATGACTGCAACCTCACCATGGAAAAATCAGTTCGATCCATACTGAGCAAACTCCATCAGCTTAGGAAAGACCGTAAAAAAAGAATAAATAAGTGATAACTTTCCTCCTTACTCGCTCATTATAACATGCTAAATTCATTTCTGACCTTGAAAATTCGAAGGAGTTTCCCAGAGAGCAGTACTTTCTTTTCCAGGAATGCCTGATAACATACACCCAGTTACAAATTCACACCTGGAAGCAGTCCAGTACAAGCACAGTCTGATGTGCTGACAACCGAGCAGCTACACCGGAGTGGTTGGGGTTTAGGGACTTCCTTAAGGGTACCTGTTGGTAGTAGGGGAAGGCCCAGCCTGATTTCTCCTGCAGCTCCAAGGGAATGGTAAATGATAATTGGACTGTACTTCTATAGTGCCTCTTTAGTCATCCGACCACTCAAGGCTCTCTTGCACTACATTTGACATTCACTCATTTGTTCTAACAATGGCAAAGGTGCCAACTGCTCAGAGAGCTAATCACATTCACACACACTGGTACAGCATTTGGAAGTAAAGTCTTGCCCAAGGACATGCAGAAGCATCCTCCAACGATCAAACCACAGATCTACTAATTAGTGGACAATCTACTCTACCTCCTGAGCCACAGTTGTCCTGACATTCAGTCATAAGTCTGGTCACTTTAAAGCTCCAGAAAAAAATGACAAGTGGACCATTATCAGATTCCTCTTCACTTACTCCTCACAAAACAGTTCAAAACTCCAGAGTGAAGGCCTTAGAACTCTTGAAACCATGAAACCAGTTTAGAAAAGCCTCATAAATGGACCTTAACATTTTTTTTGTTTTTGGCTTAATTGTGCGTTGTTTACTACATGCAATGTAACTAATAGAATATTTATTCTGCTTCCTGTTCTTTGCTCACAGATTCGACTTCCTCCAGAAGTGAGACACTTTGGTCCCCTCTAGCTCTTTGTCAAGACCTACCAAAGAGCTTTTACCCACCTGCTCCCCACTCCACCCTTCCTCCATCCCACTGCTAACTCTTACGTAGGCACCATGGGCACGGTATTGTCGTTGTCTCCCAGCTACCGTAAGGCAGTCCTGTTTGAGGATGGCCCGGCAACGGTGGGCCACTACACAGCGGTTCAGAACAGCAAGAACGCCAAGGATGCTGCAGCAGCTGCAAAGTCTCTCAAACGGCCCTCGATCATCAATGTGTTGCCATGGAAACGCATCGTGGCTGTATCGGCGAAGCGGAAGGGCTCCAAGAAGCTGCAGTCAGAAGCCGGGGATGGTGGGAAAGGGAGCTCTCCAGATGGCCATGCCACTGCCATGGCCAACTCAGCCTCCAACAGCCTGAAGCTGAAGAAGTCTCAGTCCTGCGCTAACCTTTCATCTTACACATCAAACCAGGACCCCTCGGCCACTACCACCACTACCTCCTCCCTCCTGCCCACCTCCAAGACCCTGGCTAATGTAGTAACTGTTGCTGCCAAAAAGAATTCCCTCACAGGCTCCGGGATCCAGCCATCTACTGCAGCAGGCACCCCAAAACGTGTCATCGTCCAGGTGACCCTAATCCTAGTTTCCCTTTTGGTCTTTTTTTGCATTCTATCATCTTTTGCTTCTCAAACTTGCTGCTGCCTCATTTTTCTGATCCTCTTTCTTACCTTTTTCTATTTATTTCTGTCTCTCCGGTCCAGGCCTCCACCAGCGAACTGATGCGCAGCCTGGGTGAGTTCCTGTGCCGTCGGTGTTACCGACTGAAGCGTCTATCCCCTACAGATCCGGTGCTGTGGCTGCGTAACGTGGACCGCTCCCTCCTCCTACAGGGGTGGCAGGATCAGGGCTTCATCACGCCGGCCAATGTGGTCTTCCTCTACATGCTGTGCCGTGATGTGGTCTCGTCCGAGGTGGCCTCTGAGCGCGAGTTGCAGGCCTCACTGCTCACCTGCCTCTACCTGTCCTACTCCTACATGGGTAACGAGATCTCCTACCCGCTGAAGCCCTTCCTGGTCGAGGCAGAGAAGGAAGCCTTCTGGGACCGCTGCCTGGAGATCATCAACCGCATGAGCGGCAAGATGCTCCAGATCAACACCGACCCACACTTCTTCACCCAGGTGTTTGCTGACCTGAAGAACGAGAGCAAGAAAGAGGAGGAAAAGACCAAACTCCTCATAGGCCTTGACCGATAAGGGAGGGGGGAAGGAAGGATGGATGGATAGAAAGATTGATGGAGTTAATAGGTTGAGGACAGGTGCACTAATGTAATGCAGTGTAGTGATACCTTGGAGCAGTACTGTTGTCTGGCGTCTCTACTAGTTTATCATTAATCAAATTTCCTGTTTGTAACCCAGAACAAAGAGCTTTGGGATTGATCAAAGCGTTTAAATTGTTTGAGTTGGGTAATGAGCCACCTAAACATTATCAACCTTTCATACAGACACACTAACTCAACTGCAGTGTCTCGCCTGAAGGTAGCAGTTACCTGCAGGGCACTTTTACTGCAACAAAGCAGATCAAATCGGGGTTACAGTGGTGCTGGCCACACCATCAGCCACATTATCTGACATGATTGGATCTGATTAGATTCTCAAGACTGACAGGCGACTTGTTGCTACCCAACTCTTGGGTCAATCGGCCCATGATGTGACAATAAAAAGCCTTAAGGCAGAGATATGATCGTTAGTCTTTCGACAATGGTGTAACTGACAACACAGACAAGGGGTGCTATGGTGATGTGACATTAACAGGCTGTGAGAAACAGATAGCTATCTTTGATTCTGTTGCCTCCGGTCCAGAGACACGCATCAGTCTGACTTGTACCTTGTTCCAACGAGATGAAATCTGACTGATCTGTATTTTTCTGTCTTTTGAAGGAATGGATTTAGAAACGCCAGACAACACAAACTGAGGGTGGATATTATAAATATAAAGATACAGGATATTGATGCGATGACACTGTGTGATAGCATCCAGGCATTTTCACTATAGAGAAATGTCAAAACCACCTTGCATGAGGTCACTTCATACATCCTTGCACATGACCACCTGCTTATTGCCAACTCCACTTTACCTTATTCCCATTGTCCTGCCCAAGCTTATTGCACTCACCAACACTGGCTGCAAAATCCACTGTTGAAACTTTAAGAGCATTACATGATACCATAACATGGATGAGCCAGAATATACCTATACCTATATTGGCGAAATTGTACTGTAGTGGATGAATTAATTCGCAATCTCACATAAAGTAGTGTACATTTAAGGGAACATTTGGGTTTATCCAGTCTAATCTGCTGTGAATTGGGAGATCAGTTATTTATTTTTAAGAGTATGAAATGCTAATCCCTTGGGTGCAGATTAATAATCTTTAAAGAAGCCCTCCTGTAAACTGTTTACATTTACAAAAACACGGGGAAATGCAATATTGATGCCTTCAAGGCGTATTTTACAAGGGGAATTATTTAATACCTTCCTGTTCCCCTGCACTTTCTCCTGCAGGCCATACTGGTGCTCACCTGAATGACCACAGGAAAACAATTTACAGAAAGAAAGAAAGAAAGAAAGAAAGAAAGAAAGAAAGAAAGAAAAGAAAAATAATTCTGTTTGGAAACACTGCACTCACGTCGTGTGCTTCGTACTGTCTGAATGATCGGTGGAGCCGACTCGTGAATGACATTTTTAGAGACGAGATCACGTGATCAGTCTCAACCAATGGAAAATGTTGTTAAATTCCAGGTGTGTGTGGCGGGGCAGACGCTCCAAGTGTAGATGTGACTTTTCTTCCAAAACGATGCTTTGATGTTGCCGTAGCCACTCGGCTCAAAGGGACCCAACCGACTTTTGCTGTTTGCCCATTCCCCCCCCCCTTCTGTCCTCTGTTCATTACTCTTCGCAGCAACAAACTAAACCAACACACATCTCTCTCTCTCTCTCTCTCTCTCTCTCTCTCTCTCTCTCTCTCTCTGTCATTCTGCTCCAGTCCAGTCTGAACTGGTCCTGTCCTGTCCGGTTGTGGTCCAGTCCAATCCAGTTGTCCCATATTTAGAGACTATCTGGTCTGTTGACCCCAATGGCTTACTTATTCACTGAGTTGTTTGACATGCATGTGTGCTTCTATAGGTTTCCTAGCATGCTGCTTTGTGTTGGGCACACCGCACCACATGTTACAGAAGAGACTGAGCGGACGCCATGCTGAACTGCTGAGCGCTAGACTCAGTGATGTGACATCGAGGCGACTCGGCACAAACACTCTCTAATAAATGGAACGTGTGGAAGGCTAGTTGTACCCTTGCCTATGCTGCACATACTGTACATCGATAAAGGCAAACGCAAGGATTGTTCTTGGTTCCAGTGGTGCTTAGGGCACAAAAGACCCCTTCAAGATTAAATAGTTCCTCCTTTTAGAATCCAGTTGTTGCCTAGGAGGGCTGAACATTTGGATTTTTAAAGGGTAATCCAGCAATTCAGTTCAATACAGTTAACAGACACATTTAAAAGGTCCAAATTGAAGCAGAAGATGCCCTAACCCAGCAAATGGATAACATGAGCGACAATCCCACACCTCCAGTTTGTAGCACAGGCTTTAGAAATTTTAAAGGACCAGTGTGTAGAATTTAACGGCATCTAGAGGTGTAGCTGTCGAGGAAAAATGATAGCCATGAAACGTGCAAAAGATGCAAAAAGCCCTATGTAGAGCCAGTGTTTGGTTCAACATGGTGGACGCCACAATGGAAGAGGACCTATAGCATCTCTAGATATAAAAGGCTGATTCTAAGGTAACGAAAACATCATATTTTCAGGTGAAAACATAGTTCCAGAACCACTGAAGACCTCGTACAACCACTGAACTCCATGTAAAAATTCAACCGCATGCCTCAAGAGATTCCTTGCCTTGATGATGTCACATCACTAAGTCTAACCGTAGCCAATAAACTGTCAATTTTAGAAAAGCTCTGCCTTCTCAAATGGGGCAGAGATCTTGTGCCATATCGTTCTAAAGACTCATTAATTCATACAAAAGACATGAAAACACAAAGAAACATGAGCCAGCTCAAAAGTCTCTGACTGCTGAACAACAAAGACTATCAAGGAATCACGGACGAGCTTTTTCCACGATGTTGCTACACACGTCAGAGATGTGGACCATACAAGAGAGACTTTGTTCAGGTGGCAAGGACATGGAAGTCAAAATGGAAAGCTTGTGATTTTAATATAAAGTTTTATGTGTCATTTTGCAAAATGTAAGCCAAAATTGTAGTCACTGAGAGCTGGAGCAGTCAGCATTCTGTTAGTGAATTTCTAAAAAAAAAAAAAAAGATATTTGGCCTGCTGTCTTACATGATGAAAACTAAAATAACAGTTCCCTATTTACTAAAAACACACAGGGAATTGGATTTTAAAAATTTGTTAACAAAACAGAATACCAAGCCTGTTTCCAGACTGGGTGTCTGCAC
Source organism: Miichthys miiuy (assembly GCA_036365135.1). Taxonomy (NCBI): domain Eukaryota; kingdom Metazoa; phylum Chordata; class Actinopteri; family Sciaenidae; genus Miichthys; species Miichthys miiuy. The sequence continues at coordinate 1,837,701 of CM071614.1, forward strand.
AATGCAGATGATGTTTTAACTCTGGTTGTGTTCTGTGTTCAGATGATGGGCTGCAGTAGGTACCATGCTGTAAAAATAATGTAGCCTTGATGCAGAGTCGGACCTCATGAGACAAATATGCACATGAAGAATGAATCCATGGCAAACAAGCCTGTTTACACGTCCTTCCTCCTAGCTGTTTCTGATGGTTTGAACAGTGTACAAAGTAGCATTTCTCTGAATGGCATTCCCAAGATGACTGTTGTATGATCATTTTTCTTTTCTTAATTTGTTGTAGATCCAAACTGCAAGTAGTGTGTTTGGAATGATATCACAGCAGGTTAATGGACAAAAGAGAAGGAGACAAGATGTTTCGTGAACTGAAAGAAAAAACAAATTTGTCTATTTCACCCAGATTCAGTAGAGGAATGACTACTTTTTATGTTGAAATCCAAAACTGCTACCTGATTCTTCATGTTCAATCTTAAAGTTTAATTGACCGTTCGCTAAGTCCTGCTAATTTGCTAATTAAGCAAATGTAAGCTCACTTTACTTTTTTATTGTTCCGCCTGACTTAAAAGTGACTGTAAAGTGCTCTTAAATATGCACTTGATGGCCACATACATGATATCCTGCTAAAGTTAGCAACCCCACCAGATTCTTGTAGAAGACAGAAAAACAAATGGTATTGTTCTTGCTTCGCAGCACAGAGCTAGTTAGTCTTAATATTTTAACATATAATATTTTTATGTAAAGTGTTATCCCAACATAATATTATCTTAGTCAGTGGTTCGGTCCAATAAGTAGCAGGACATACTCTGTTTGCGTCTAGGACCGGCTTTCTCACAGTAGCAAAATACTACACAGAGGATGTTCTATTTGTGAATGTGGCTTTTTTATGTCACCTGAAGGCCCACAAACTAATGTACTGTATGTGCTCCTTGGCCCTGGAAGTAAAACTAGTTACTACTGTAGCTTGCAAGTTGGTAAGTCAGTCGTGCTAGAGATCACAGCTTACAAAATTAACACGGTGTTATCTGCATATAAATGTAGAATCTGTATGCAGGAGACCAAGATTTTGGACCAACAGTCTGTCTGAAGAGCAAAGGAGGCAGAAAACATTGACATGAATTCAATCTTGGAACTCATCACTCTTCTCTGAAGAGGTTATTTTTATAAATATGCAGATATCTGTTGATAGAGATTAGCAGAAATTCTCAACAGTCCTAATTAGGCTGCACAGGAAGTCTTAACCCCTGGCTATACCAGAAGGGCAGAAACATTGGTTGTTGGCTCCAGAGGCAAATCCAGCATCAGGTGTATGGGTTCCAAGATTGGTATTTCTCTAACTACATTATTAAAATAGTTTTTTTATTTGTTTTGTTTTTTTGCTTTTGGCACGTAGAGAAATCCAAGGTTTGACAGGTCTGCTGTGCCTAGTTATAGTTGCTAAGCTGAGTGGAGGGAGGATTTAGCAAACGGTCAATTATATTAAATTAAAATTTGACACCCTATCCTAGGTAGAAAGCAGGGTAGGGTTTTGAACACACACACACACACACTTACACTCAGAGTATTATATGTCATTTATTCACTATCATGTGAATGTCAGTTGACAACCTTTGACAGACAAGAGAAGATGCATTTATCTGTGAAACAAAGGAGATTTTTCCACTATTTTTTGCTTTTTACGTGCCCCGGTCCTTCCAGTTGCGCCGGGACCATAAAAACAGAGACAAGGAAGCCAGGACAAGAAGCCTGTCCTCCAAATGAACCTTTTTCTAGAATTGGAGAGATATATATGGGTTGACTACACCCCCTCCTACATGTGCTCTCATCATCGATCAACATAACTATGTGCCATATTTTATCTTGCAACACGTACAAGACAAAAACTATCGTGTAACATATGAAGCTTATGAAAATGATGATGAAGTTATTATGGTTTTCCTTCCTTTTCATTTGTGAATCATATTGTGTAAACAAGAATCTTTGTTGAACAAAAGTCAAGGCTACTAGTGTTACTAGAGTGCTGATGCTGCAGTCTGTTACTATGTGGATGTATGAATATGTATGTGAGAAATAAGAATAATTTGATCAACTGTTACAGGTACTTTATATAAAAACCTTTACAAGCATGGTCTTCTTTGGTTATTTGTCAGGTCCTGTGATTTCATAGATAGATGTTCACAGACAGTTCTTCAGAGCCGTTTCTTGCTATATGCAGACTATGCAGCTGCATAGGGCCCCGCAGCCACCAGGGGCCCCCAAGCTGCAAGTTCATTCTCAGTATATTTTGGGAGAATTAAAAGTACTTTCCTCAACCCCCAAAGTAGTTCCTCAACCTTTTCTTTGCAGGTTTAAGTCCGTCTCTGTAGGACGGCGCCTCCATACTGATGTTGAGGTAGCTGGAAAATGCTGATGCTAATTTCAGTATGACGGGATGCTCTTGACGGGACAGACTCTGATCCTGACACACCTCCATCAATTCACAGCACGATTTTACGCTGGAAGAAAATCGTTGAGGCATTCATCCATTCACAGCAGCACAGAGATTCTATACACAGCTTTTTAACGTAGACTTGCTGTTGGGGTAGCCGACTGCAAGGTCGTTCATGGTGACGAACGGATCCTCAAGAAGATGGCTGGGTGTGATCCTCTTATCCACATCCAGGTGAAGCATCTTCTTCAGCAGATCTACAAAGTTCTCCTGGTCTTTGATTTCTGCCATGGTGTCCTCATCTGACAGGTGACAAACTAGCTTCACCTGAATCAGTTGAAGTCACAAAGGTCAGGAAAATCTAATTTGTCCCAAAGACATCTTGTAATGGATTTATGACAAAAAAAACATCTGATTTGACAAAAGGGACCTCCTACCTTTGTCAGATCATCCAGGGAGGTGATACAGGTCTTAGTCCAGGAGGTGCAGAAATAAAGAGAAAGTCACTCTAATTGAAAGCCAACAAGTGTCCGTACCTTTAATCTCCAATGACGTTGACTACTACTTTGGACAAACCAAAACTTTGTGTTGATCCCATCCTCGAGGAGTTGCTGCGGTAGCTGACCCCGAGTCTGGACCATAAATCGAATCTGTTGGTACAACACAAAGTCACTCTGGTATGTAACGATAAATATGTTAAGTCTTTATTAATAATTTTGTAAAAACTATTTCTTAGCTAGCGAGCCAGGCTAACTATTTCAGTCTTTGTGCTAATCAAAGGGAATGGCCTCTGGTCTCAAACTCATACAGACTTCAGAGTGGTATTAATAACCTCATCTAACTCCTGGAAAGAAAATGTTCCCTTTAGGTGTTGCTTGAGATACTATTCATAACTAAAACTAATAATAGTTAGCATTTTGTTTAACCCCTCATACACAATAAATGAGATTTTGCTGAGTTTAAACACTGACCATGGCGTATTCGCTGTTTGCAGAGTACAGCAAATTGCCCATGAACAGCTCTGCAGCAACGCAGCCCAAAGCCCACATGTCGAGGGCTGGAGTGACAGGAAATCCCAGGATGTTCTCTGGAGCCCAGAGAGAAGAAGAAAAAACAGCAACACATGTTTTGTTTCTTTGTTTCAACTGCTTTGTTGGTAAGGTCAGACCTCTACCATGGGACCTTACCTGTAAAGGGAGAGGTGCAGTGTATGCACCCCACTTTGACCGTCGACCAGTTTGATTTTCATTGGCTGGTTTACGAGGTCCACCATCATGATGTTATCTGGCTTGATGTCTGTGTGTACAATTCCTATGTTCTTCATGAATTTTAGAGCTGTCACCGTCTGAAGTCATGAATAAATCACATAAGAAGGTCAGTCACTTCAGATTAGAGCTCGAGCGTTACATTGGTATGTTGGTATCATCACATATGTTGTCTGATATATAAAGACACAGCTCAGCACACCAGGTCTATCAAACTTTAGATTTTTACTGAGAGGGCCGATATCTACTTTGATACACCTGTAGTGTAATTTACAGGTGTCCTGTCAAAAAAAAACTAAATTGACACATACCTGGTGCAGGACCGAGCGGATTTTTTTCACTGCCATTTCACTTCTTCTCTGATCAGACTGGATACATTATATTCTTCATTAAAGCTTTGACAGTCTGATGGATTTACTATAAAAATAACTATATTACAGTAAATATATCTGCTTGTTAGTGAAGCAGATGAGTGGACTGTTCTGCACACTCGACTAAATTAAACCAAAATGTAACCGGTCACTCGTCTTTAGAAGGAAACTTGTGACGTTTTTGCACTGACACAAACTCATTTCATCGACTTACCATGATGTCGCTGTAGAAGAATTTTCCGAAAATTGAAGTGTTGATTCTCTTGCTGAAGTTTACTCAAGCAAACGTACAGTTGGAGTCCAAACTAAGTACTGCTGACCTGTACACTAACCTCTGTACTAATAGCTGCAGGTCTGGTTCTGTTTGGAATGAGGCCTTCATGAGGACTTTTAAATCATAGTAAGAAGAGCTGTCTGAAATATTTCTGTTTGACTGTAGCAACATGTTTTTTCTCGTGCAACATGAGGAGGTTTCTCCATAAAAGTCGTATTTTCTCTGAACTGAACAAACATGATTGGACCAACCTTCAAACAAACACTTCACTGGACAGTCATTGAAATACACACATAAATACTCAAATACTGAATACATTGTTTATACTAATTTATACAGTAACTAAGTACATTTACTGAAGTACTGGATGTAAATATGGCCCTGTGATTATGCAGGTTGTACCCCGCCTCTCGTCCAATACCAGCTGGGATCGGCTCAGCCCCCCGCGACCCTGATAACGATAACTGTTATGGGAAATGGATGTACTTTAAATTTGGTTCTTGTACTTGAGTTTCCATCTGGTTGTACTTCATAGTTCTACTCCACAACGTTTTAGAGGCAAATCTTGTCCTTCTTACTCCATTACATTTACCCGGCAGCATTAGTTACTTCAGTTACTTTGCAGACTTCACATATTAAACCAGTGAATTCCTAACTTTTTGAGTCTGGTTGAGACCTTTTTAATAAAAAAATTATGTAACACTCTCAGCGTTAACTATAAACTTTAATTTTACTAATTAGTGTCGGGCTTTGAGTCAGGCAAACACACGAGGACAGCTGAATACTTTGTCTGTCTCAACTGTAGGACAGCTCAACACTGACCAGCAGTGTGATACATGACATCAAGATCTCACTTCATATCACTCCGCTGATATAAAACACTCACTTATAATATAGGCAAGGTGTACCATAAAATATAGTTCCTGTTTAATTATATTATACTCATTCTCTCAGTAAACCTGAGTTCTTGGTGTGACCACAGCAGGGCAGCACTGAGGTGTTGAGTTGATCTCCAGCAGCTGCAGGTGAGGCAGCTGAGGAGTAGATTTAGCTCAGGGTTGAGGAGGTATTTGGGGAGTTTTTAGAGCTCCTATCCGGGAAGAAGCTCCGTAATAGGCAGTTCAATCATCACTTGCGGACTTTCTAGCACATAAGTGAGTGTTGGCAGATGTTGTGACACGCTAAGAGAGCCATCAATGATGGATATAATTTGAGCTGGGGTGGTTATAAACCAAGACGGTCTGTGAGTTTTAGAATAAGTGGAACTCACAGTTTTCCTATGAATATTCTGAAAGGATTCAGGCGAAAAACAAATTTCAGTTGCAAATATGTAGAAGCTGAGAAAACTCAGAGAAATAACCAGCTGCAACATTTTTTGGAGTCTACTCAACTTTTGGGCCAGGTAGCTCTATCAACGCAGTTTAATAGTTTAATTTAACTTTTTATTTCAAGTATGAAGAAATCTTTAACACCAAGCCCATAAACAGAACCAAATAAACAGAACTGTATGGTAAGTATCAGGAAGTAACAGTGGAACAATGACAGCTGGATGGCTGAACGTCTTAAATCCTAACTCACGAGGGCTTCCCATACTGGATCATCATCGTCACTAATGGAATCAGTAGCTTTTAGCAGCTGTGCTCCGCTCACTGGTGACTGAAAGCATCATTGCTAACTCAGTTGTGAAATACAGTACTACCCCTAAAGGTGGGTTCAGTAAATCTTCTACAGGTGATTCATGCAGTGATAGAGATTAGATTAGATTATACTTTATTTATCCCACAACAGGGAAATTCACTTATTACAGCAGCAGAAAAGTGTAATATACACTATAGAAGCAAAATAAAGAGGGCAAACACAACAAACAGACAGAAGTGTCCTTCAGACTATACAATAAACAAGAAACAAACGGGCAAACAACAGACAAGTGTACAGATGTGCAAAATGAGTTCTAAAGGTAAAGTGGCCATGATATAAATAATATTGCACATGATAAGTAGTTTGAATGGATATATAAATACAGATAAAAAATAAAATAAATATAAAAGCTATGGTGAGTAGTGGTAATTTAAACAGAAACAGCGGTAGGGATGAAGGACCTGCTGAACCTCTCCTTCTTACACCGTGGGTGTAGCAGTCTACAGCTGAAGGAGCTGCTCAGGGACCCGCGTAGGGGGTGAGAGGTGTTGTCCATGATGGATGTCAGCTTTGCTTACATCCTTCTCTCCCCCACTTCCTCTACAGAGTCCAGAGGACAGTCGAGGACAGAGCTCGCTCTCCTAATCAGTCTGTTGAGCCTGCTCCTGTCCCTGTCCGTGCTGCCCCCTCTCCAGCAGACCACAGCATACAAGATGGCTGAGGCCACCACAGAGTCATAAAAAGTCCTGAGGAGAGCCCATCACACTCCGAAGGACCTCTGGCCCTTCTTGTAGAGAGCATGGGTGTTGTCAGTCCAGTCCAGTTTATTGTTGAGGTCCTCCTCTGAAACACATCCAACAACGGCTGTGTCATCGGAGAACTTCTGGATGTGGCACTAGGTGGTGTTGTGAGTAAAGTCAGAGGTGTAAAGGGTGAAGTGGAAGGGAGAGAGCACCGTACCCTGAGGGGCACCTGTGCTGCAGAGCACCACGTCAGACACACAGTGATGGAGCCTCACGTACTGCAGTCTGTTGGTGAGATAGTCTGTTGTCCATGCAGCCAGGTGTTGGTCCACTCCCACACTTTCCATCTTCACTCTGAGCAGTGATGGCTGGATAGTATTAATAATACTGGAGAAGTCAAAAAACATGACCCTCACAGCGCTCCCGCTGTCCTCCAGGTGATCTGTGCAGCAGGTAGATCCACCCCAATACTAGGCCGGTAGGCAAACTGCAGGGGGTCCAGCTGTGTGCCCACCAGCGGTCGCAGGTGTCTCAGTATGATCCTCTCCATTATGTAATAATGAATCTTATGTAATTCTGTTTGGATGTTAGCTTGGTCATTATGTTGTTATCCATGGTGCATAGAGAGAGTATGTCCCTGTGTATGGTGCTCTCTATGGTGCTGATGAAGACAGACTTATGCTTGTCCAGGCTGCCATCACATATACTGAAAATCATAGGGACCTTTATCCATCCATTGGTACCATAAATTGATAACACATATATTTTATACATATACACTGTTGTGGCTGTATTAAAGAAACTAAACAGCTTTGCAACTTCAGAGATTTGTAGCCACAGAAATAGACTCCTACTTTAGCATTTGCTAGTTCATTCATTTGATAATAGGTCCACCTTTAATAGACGTATTTATTGAGTCAAACATATATAATGATCATAGTAATAATGAATGTTAATTTTATTAAAGGTGCAGTGTGCAGGATTTAGTGACATCCAGTGGTGTAGTCGCTGATTGCAACTGCCTTGCCTCACCCTCTTTTTCCTAGCATAAAAAAAAAAAAAAATCTGGAGTCTTTAGTAGTGTTTAGTTTGTCCATTCTGGGCTACTGTAGAAACATGGAGGTTCAACATGGCAGACCATGCCACCTGTAGATAAAAAAAAGTTCATTCTAAGGTAACACAAACACAATAGGCTTATTTTGAGGTGATTATTCACTAATGAAAACATTAATATTAATATTTAATTCATGCTGTATTCTGTAAATCTGACACTCAAAGAAAATGTCCATAGCACACGAGATAAAAAAACAAAACAGACAATATGTGTGAAGATACAATAAAATTGCAGAGTCATTCTCTTGATATTCTAACATGGCTGCTAAACACACAGATGAAATGCTCTCAGAGACATCAGAGGATTCATTATTGAGGACTCAGACTGGCACCTCAGAGTCATACCATCAGGATATATAAAGTGAACGCAACAGAGTAACTAAATCCATGAAGACCAGCTCAGGAAGAACTCATAACACACTGACACATCATCGTCGTCACACTGGTCCACACACAGGCACACACACAGTGTGTTATGTCTCCTGTTGTGTTCATCGGGCTCCTTTACATTCCATCACTGTGTCAGCGGGCTGCAGAGGGGCGCTGTCCGCGGTGCTGGAGCCAGACATCCTGTGTGATATTACCAAAATAAAAGATGTTTCATAAAACAGAGGGCGGAAAATAACAAAATAAGACGACAAGAGGAGGTAATAATATTACAAATTAATTCACATGTTTGTTTCCGGTTATTACATCACAGACAGTAGGGACATATTAATATACTCATATTTACAGTCTTGTGACACACGTGCATCATGAAGCATGTCAGCTGTGTTTTGGCCTGTTTTTATCAAGCTGCCACGTGAGTGTTCCCGCACGGGAGAGAGGGGCTCGCGCACAAGACGGAGTGATCTTCCTCAACCGCACGCGAGCTTATCATAACGCCAGGCTTCCGCTCGACTCAGCCAATCAGAGCGAGGTGCGCCGCAGCTTATAAACCCATCTGCTGCCGAGCCTTTCCGTTCACTGTCCCCGCTGTCTCCTATGAATCACTGACCCGAGCTGCATACCCTGATCTACCGCAACCGTGACGATGGCGGCCCGGGTAAGATGCATAAATATGTATATATCATTTATGAATATATCCATAACATCCTGATGTTTCTGTTTGGGAAAGAAGAGAACACAAGTACGTAATAGTAAGATGTCGGGCGAGCGTTGCCTCCTTCAGATTGGAAGCAGTGTTTGTACCTTTACGCGCCTGAATGTCACCGCGGCAGCAGAATATTCTGTTTATTTCACATGATGCTGCGGCACTGTGACCCTGGCATATGCCAGGAGGAATCATTTCCGCAAGCACTGCATATTAGCTCCAGCATCAGACCACCTGCAGCCTGCTAACCGGAGTATCTCTGCTTAATCCTGGGCTCTGCTTGCCCTTGAGCCGACGCGGCTGCGTAAAAAAAGAAAAACGCCACTGAGCAGCTTTTACGAGCTGTGCATCTAGAGATGGATAGTGGGGGGACGACGCACATCTTGTTAAAGCATGTCAGCACGCATATGATGATGTTGGTCCAAAATCATCGAGGCCCCAGCCTGCAGTGTGTGGAGGAGCAGAGCAGTGCATGGCTGGCTGCGTGCCTGCTGGATTGTGTGCATATTTGTGTTGATGGTTGTGTAGAACCTGTCGACGTACAGGCAGGGATGATGTCAGGTAACCAGTGTCAACCTGCTCTGTTGTCTGCTATCATCACAGAGCAGAGCTGAGGTCCATTGTTTAGTCTCAAAGCTGGAGATTCTTCCTCAGATTGAATCTTTTGTTTTTATTTTTATTACATTTGCTGTATCTTTGCATCCACGCATTACAAATACAGCAAAGACTCTATTGAATAAGGCGAGGAAGCCAGCTTTTGCATTTGCTGCAGCATGTGCATTAATATTCCTGTTGGAAGCAGGTTTGCAGTAAATTTAGCAAACCGATCTCATCTTTGGATCATGTTTACCACAGAAAAAAAACACCCAGACTTCAAATGACCCTTCCTGATTTGAAATGCTCTGAATGTTCCTGTGATTATTGGTTCCCAAATGTTCCCAAAAGAAGAGTTTCACATGTTGCTTTCTTCCAGGCAGAGTTAGAGGAGAAGATTGACACCATTCTCATGTGCAGTATATATGAAGCTAATGCCAGCAGCAGTTTAGCTTAGCTTAGCATAAACACTGGAAACAAGTGGAAACTGTTAGCCTGGCTCTGTCCAAAGGTAATACAATCCACCTGCCAGCAATTTTTAAGCTCGCAAATTAACGCGTTTTTTTAATCTGTACAAAAACTATGGAACGTGTAAAAAGAACAAATTTTACAGGAGGTTATGTACCGGACTAATTCTTGGATAGAAGCAGTGTAAATAGTGAAGAAATACTACGAGGTAGGGCTGGGCGATATGGACCAAAAGTCATATCTCGATATTTTTTTGCTGAATGGCGATTTATATATATCGATATTTCTTCTGTGGCCGGCAAATCGCATTCCCACCATAGATTAAAATATCGATATATCGCCCAGCCCTACTGAGAGGTGAGAATTAGTCTGGCACATAACCCCACCCCTTGACATGTCTGTTTCCAGACTTTGCGCTGTGGCTGTACAGACACGAGAGTGGTATCTTCTCATCTAACACTCCACCAAAAAGCGACATTCTCATATTTGAACGTTGAGGTGTGAGGGGTAAAACTTGGCACAAAAAAAAAAAAGACATGAAGACAAGAGACAGAAAAGTATCATATTGTTTTAATCCTCTCACGACCCTTTGGATTTATCTTGTGACCTCTGGAGGGGTCCTGACCCCCAGGTTGGGAACCCTATGTTCCAGACAGTATCAGTTCATTCTTAAAATGGTGTGACGTAGCTTTAAATCCAGGGCTGCACATCTGTCTCTTTTTGTCTCTTACATGTGTATATTTGGGTTTTAGGTGCGTCATAGTGCAGAGTCATGATGCAAGGTGCTAATTGCTGTAGCATTACTCAGCAGGACTGTCACATTGTGCTCATATTAGACTACAGAGGGAGTGAACATAAATCATGTACGTTTATGCATGAGGGTGTAGCTTTGTGCTGGTTGATTCAGATTTCAGCAGGGAGCTTATTCATAACATAACCTAGCCGCTAGTTTCACCCCTTCACTGCTTGTACTTGCAAGCTAGCAATGAAGAACAGCACTCATGCAGATGTGACACTCTGGGGTTAATACATGCCATCAGGCAGGTGCTTTTATCCAAAGAGCCGTGAGCTGCTTGCCAGATTTTCATCAGCGTTGTCTCAGAGGAAATATACGACTGCTACATTACACCTACAGGAGAAACACTATGTCAGTGAAACTCTTCACTGAAAGTCTTTCCAGAGCAATAATTCTGTTGGAAAAACAAGCAACAAATATGCGTGATGCCGGAGGGAAGTGCTGACCTGTGAGTCTGTTTGTACTGCAGAGTCCAGGCAGGCTACAACAGCAGGCTGACCGCTGCTGTGTCTCAACAATCTGACCGCTGGCTGATTTGTTGATGAGGCACAACACTCGAGGGAGCTCAGTCAATACTGATTTGAGTGACTCCATGCTTCCGTTTATCAGTTTTGTACACGAGGAATGGATTTGTGCATGAATTCTTTACGTAATTTGTAAAAATAAACACATCAATGTTACAACTCGATATTAAAATATTTTAAAAAGTACATTTAGACTAAAAACAAGTGTTTTAGTGAGACACTGAATATGCTGGTACATACATACACATCAATTTAAACAAGGTTTATGTTATCTGACAGCCCTGAGACACCTAAACAGGACATCTGCTCTACTTTCATAACAGTATGACAGTTGATTTTCAAAGGGATTTGGGGGATAATTAATTTAATAATCACATTTTAATTACCCCACCGCACTAAGTTACTGTTGCTGTGTCTGTCACTTTCATTAGCTGTAGCTACCTAGCCAACTCTCTTCCAGCTTACTCATTTTGACATAAAAATCTTGTAAAAGATCCAGTTTGCAGAATATGGCAGAAATTATTTATTAATGTATAATCAATCACCTTGGTATCATCACCAGTTAGGAAAGACAGAACAGAACTTTTATGTTGTCCATACTGGTGGACTGCCATGTTTCTACAGTAGCCCAGAATGCTAGGAAGGAGAGGGTGAAACGAGTAGGTTGCAATCTGCAACTACACCGCTAGATGCGTCTGAATCGTACACTCTGGACCTTTAAATATACCGCTGATGGCATACAGAAGACCTGGTCTAGACCGTTCTCTTTATAATATTATTTACAGAGACCAAACAGTTCCAACCATGAGCAAGCACTTGGTGACAGTGGAAAGGAAACACTTTCATTATTAGAGGCAGAAACCTCGAGCACCTAGCTCATGGTGGGTGGCCATCTGTCGCAAGTGGATAACAGGAAGAGAGGGACAAAAGAAAGACGAAGGCCATGATGACGACTAACCAATGTGCGTGCAGATGGTCAGACTGGAGTTTGTTGTTCCTTGTTTCTTGTTCCCCGTTGGTGGAACGCACTACCAGTTCCTACCAGAGTAGGGGCGTCCCTCTCTACCTTTAAAAAACTCCTGAAGACAGAGCTCTTCAGAGAATACCTTCTCTCCTAGCACTACATGACAAATTTACTCCTTAAGAATTGTCACAAGCACTTACTGCTGCATTAATGCTTTCTTATCGCACTGTACCTTGATTGTTCCCTTCTCTGTAAGTCGAGTAACGCTGACTTTGGTTGCTGGGGTTTAAAACATCCCCAAATCTTAGAGCATGGACAGCTCCTAGCATTAGCCTGAACGCTGATAGCATTCAAGACCAGCTTCAACACTGTGGGGAAAAATATTACACATCTGTGCTACTTCTGAACTATATATTTATGTAACCTGTGACCCCACAAACTAATTTAGTTAGCTATAGATATGTTCTTTGGCTTCAGAAGTAATGTTAGGTTTCTACCGTAGGAATTAAGCTAGTTAGCCAGACATGCTAATGTACACATGAAAATGTGTTTAAAATTTATTATATATATAATTCTGTTTAATTCTCAGGTGACATGCATAAGGACATTTTTAGCATCAAAATACATCATATTTTGGTGAATGGATGCAGTCTTATTCTGTCTTCCCTCTATTGTCAGGCAATGATTGCTAAATTCTATATGACATTTTTAGTATTTTCCACATACATTAGACTGCAGGAACATTTGCTCCATGTTCACCACCTCTGTTTATTGGTCATGCATGATAAGGATGCAATCAATACGGAGTGACAGAACCAATCTAGCAATGCACCTGTTTAACATGTATATGTGGATGTAAAAGAGCATGGACCTGTCTGCCGTGTTGATATAAACTCAGACTGCATCCTGAAATATCGAATGTTGGGATGTGATGGGATGGTAGGCTACATTCCTCCTTTTGGTCATCCAGAATGAGTCAAACATGTCCACCGGCCCTGTTGTTAGACTTCCCCCACTGCTGACACACACACACACACACACATACACCCTTCAGCATCACTTGCCCAGCAGACTATGTACTGTTGCTGGGCATACTGCAACAAACGGCTCCACCACAATGAGCACAGCATCAGTTTTAACAAGTCATTAGTGGAAAAAAATACAACGTATCATGGGAAATGACTGATTTAAAAAGGTTAATATGATGTTGTTCGAGGGTTGGCAGATCTACATCATCTCTTTATATCATCAGTTTGCTCGGTGGTGTTGGCAGACAAACTGTTTCAAAGCAGCTCTCCCGATTCTCACTTCCAAAGCTGGTGATGGCCTTTCAACGGTCTGCCTGTTTGTCAAATGTATTCATGAATTTTTCATGACTTTCATAATTATTCTGCCAGGAAAGCTTTCAGTGAGGAAAGAAGATGATGCGTGTAGTTGAGCCTCTAGCACTTACTGTTGTATGTGATCCTATGTGTTGATTTCCCTGTAGAGGGAGAAACATAAGAAACGCTGTGTTTTTCTTGATCCGATGTTGTTTCCAAGCAGGGCTCTTTACTGCTCTAAGCGTGAAGCTGTTACTGACTGTCCACCAGTGTGGGATGATGCAGAGATACAACGTACTCACAGCTGCCAGCTTGTCATTGTTCATCTGATCAATGTGATACCATTTACTCCTTTTCCTTTTGATGACAGATTATATCAGCTGCTTTAGTCATTTGTCAAAGAATTACCAGCTATAATCTCACAAATTCTATCACAAGTTCCTCCGCTCATATAAAACAAATATATTTGGTCATTTTGAGACTATTATACGGTGTCCCTGAGGCTCAAAACAGAACAATTTTGTGAGATATTTTGTGCTATTACCAAGAAATTACTTTGAGCATCAGGCACGCTAAATTGCTAATGTTAGCCTGATGCTGGCGGCAAATATGATCATATTACATTCATTCATTTAGCCAAGCAAACTGTAAAGACAATAAGATGACAGCACTGCTTCAAATGTTTGCTCTTAAAAAAAGAACTAATTCTATCAGCTAACAGCAGCTACAGTTGGCAGCAGTTTACTTCACTGTCCATCAGGAAACTCTGTAAATCACAGAGAGCTGAGGCGGAGCAGCTGGAGGACATCAGAGGGAAAACCAGAAAACATTTTCTCTGTAAAGCGACTTAGTGCCGTAAAGCGTTATGTACTTCTCCCGACCCGAAGCCCAAAGTTACATAGTGTGAGAACAGACGTACGAATGACAGAGACACCATTCACCTGATTACAAGTCAGTGCAGCATCAGCATGATTTAAAATCTGTTAGTTTATGGTAGAAAAGTTACACAATGGAGCTTTGGGATTCATGTGGGTACAGCGGGCTTGTGCAGTTTGATGAAACGTTAATGAATTATTGATCTGCTATCTTAAGTGAATTCACCTCAGAATTCACACAGGGATTTTCTGTCTTTGACTTGTGCTCTTCAGTAAACACAGACAGTTTAAAGAGCAGAAAGGGTCATAAAGACACTTGGACAGACTCTTATTGTGGTGGAGATTGAACTGATGACCTTTTGTCCACTAGGCAGTCTCACCAGCCATCTGGCCTTCATCAAGCCACTGGATTAGAGAGCAGCCACTCAAGACTGAAGCATGTAAACATTACAAATGTTCAAGAATAACATGGTTAAGGACATACTGCTTGATATGTCCTGTTATTACGGGCAATTGTGGTGTTTTTGTTGGATTTGGTCATTTCCCTTCGATTAGAAGAAACTGAATGGAGGGCGGACCATAACTTGGTTCCTCTGTCCATGGGAAAATAACCAATGAATCACTGTTGTATTGTGAAAATGTAGTTTTCAAGATTTAATTTGAGGGCATTTATTGCCAAAAGTTGAAGCATCTATCTCAATCCAATCAATGACAGATGGTTTCAGCTAGAAATTGAAATTCTCCTCATTGCTGTCAACATTTATTTATTTAGTCGCCCCGGCAGTGCAGAGTAGGTGCTTTTTGTGTTTCAAGGACAACCTGATTGATCTAATTGTGTCAAAATCAATAAATCTGAGCTGAGGTGCTTTTCATCCTACAGTCAGAGATGGAGAAACAGAAACAGACGCCCTTTTGTGTGATGGAACAAGTGAGTGGGCTACAAACGATGGAATCTCTCCCGAATGTGTCTTTCTTTTCTCTGCGGTCTCTTTCTCTCTTCTCTTTAATGAAGTGAACACTTTATTTCCCACATAATTTCCCTGTTCCACCATCTATTGTTCAGCAACTATTCATCAAGAGACTGTGATTTGTTTCTCCGCTCTCGCCTCTGTTTTAGCACCCACACCCAATTTTGGAGGTAGCAGACCACATCGTCGGCGTATCTGTCGTGTTCTGCATTTGACAAACACCTTGCTTCAAACACCAGGAAAGCTTTTTGATGTTTTTTTTACAATCCAATACAAAATGAACCGCAGCATTCCAGCCTGGAACTGCAACCTAGTATTTTACCTACAACAACACAAGCAGTTTCTGCTTTTCCTAATGAGTCCTAAATGGACCAGCTTGCATCACATCAATCAGTTTCTCAATGAATCATACACTCGCAGGAAACAACAGAAATGTAACAAATATTTGCATTTTTCTTCAGAAAACTAGACGTATGCATGCAAAGTTTGCCATTCGTCGTAGATTTACTTAAAATGGATCTAACAGAATCACTTAGCCTCAATCTCAACAAACCCCCTTAAAACTCATAAGGGTTTCCATGAAATATGTTTTCTCAGGCAGCAGTGCAGCCTGGAAGGATAGGAGGGACCTGTCGCACATATTGATTGCTGATCACAATAGCCAACAGCGAGTCTGTGTTACACCTCCATCGCTGTGCACTTCAGCTAGTGTTATGAGCTACTGTCCGTGTTTACCTTTCAGACTTTTTACTCTTTATCAGGAAATGACAAACTTAAAAATGACTTCAGATATAGAAATTAGCGAAGTACATGGTGGGAATGCTAACTGTTTGGTTAACGGCTCAGTTGACTGTTTGTTGATTTGTGAGTGAGACCATGTCACTGTTTCAGGACTGCTAACGATAGCTAACGTCTCCATGAGAAAAAGTAAATGATAATTTCCTGATTAAAATCCATTTGTGTTTTACAAACACGCTTTCAATTTGGAACATTTATCAATGGATTCATATTTGTAAGTTATTTTATTTTCATTGACCAGTTACAGTCCAGTTAGATGTCAATGAATAAAATGCCGTACATCATTTACATGACAGCAATGGTCCTCCATACTTGACAAGCTAACAAAAATCTTAGATGGCTGGGTGTCAACATTTTGTTATTTACTAGTTTTAAGATGGATGCTTTCTGGTGGCTTGTGAGCCAATCAGAGTTTTATTGAACAATTTATCAATAAAGGCCAAATATATACAGCACATGCTAACAAACACTGTGTAACAGTAGCAGCCTATTTCATGTTTTTTCTTTGAGCGTGTGTGAATATGTATGAGCGTGATCCATCTGCATGCAAACCACATATGTGAGTATCCTCTACTAGATACTGGATGTTTTGTGCTTAATGCGTACCTGCGTGTATAGTATGAGTGAGTCTAGGAATGTATGTGTGTTTGCGTGTGTGTGTGTGAGAGAGAGAGAGAGAGAGAGATAGTAATGGTTAATCCCCGGCTGATTCGATGCAGGGCCTTCCTCGCAGAGCTCTGAGCTGGAGCTATTTATAGGCAGTCACTCTCTCTGCTGTGGGGCAGCCAACACAACACCACAACCCCACAGCAGCATGAAGACAGGAGCAACCTTCAGAGTGGGTGTTGGCATGTTTGTGTTTGCTCTGTCACTCGGAGGGGGTGCAAGCTTTAAAACGTCCAGCTTAAGAATGAAACAGGGAAAACTCTGATGGGGTGAGTTAGGGCTGGGTAATATGGTTTAGAAAATATCAGAATATTAATAAAAATATATATTTCCAGGACCAATATAAGAAATGTAAATTATGCAGAAAACTGTTTTGTATCAGTTCAACAACTACTTTTGTAAGATTTGAACTACAATTTATTCTCAAAAGGAAAGGTTTAAATATTTTGTTTAATAGGCTTACTTGCTTTCTTCCCAAGAGTTAGCTGAGAAGATCGATACCCCTCTCATGTCTGTACGTTAAATATAAAGCTAAAGCTAGCACCTGGTTAGCTTAGCTTAGCATAAAGAGGTGGGAACAACTAGTCTGTATCTGTCCAAATGAGACAACTGAGACAAAGGCACAGCAGACTGAACATATAGAAATAGTCCAGCACAAAAATCCTCCAGCAGAAACTGAAACTTTTTGTTTTAACACTTTGTTTTTGCACAGATTAAGCAAATCAGATATAACAGATTATTTAGTGAGCTTTGGATGTGCCTGTAGGATATTATTACCTACAGACATAGCCAGGTTAGCTTTCACCCCTGTTCCCTAGTTAACTAGCTGCAAATTGTGAGTGAGTGTGGTGTCATTCTCATTTAATTCTTGGCGAAAAACAGCTAAAGCATATTTCACATTTCCAGTTGAACAGACAGCAGACACTGACCCATCAAACACATGTCTAACTAATAAAAACTCTAATTGCCTCGACTGTTCTCTGTCTGGCAGCACCAGGAGAATTCCTGGCCAGCTGATTGGTCCACAGTGTCAGGCCATTGTTAAAAATGAAAAATGAAATGAGTAAATCAAAGTGAGTAGAATCCCAGCATGAATTATTATCCCAGTCTGGCCCTGCTATTTGCTGCATTGCAGTAATTGCTGAAGCAGAGCCATCGTTAATGTTATTAGTTCCAGCAAACAATGATACAATATGCACATATCATTCGGACTGCTTCCACATAAAAGTCAAGATAATATCACCCAGTCATAGTGAGAGGTTAAAGGCATACACAGTGTTTGTGGTAGATCCAACAAGTTATGGAACCATTCATTGTGTTCATCTCCTTGTCAGATTGTGTAAACTGTAAATATATAATAATAATACATACTTAATAGGCTTCTTTTTTGACAGATTCAGTGTTTTCTTCTCATTGTTCAATGAGCTCTTTGGTTATTTTAACTTTTCTCATGCAGGACGAGGCTGTTTAGCATTTAGAGTGAATAGAGCTTGTGTTCAGGTGTTCACCGTGCCCTTATCCTGTCAGAGGTTATATCTTGAATGAATAATATATCATTTTATAAATTATTTCATAAAGTCTTATAACCCTTAAAATCAAGAAGGCCTCATGACCCACTGTGAAGGTTTGGGACCCCCCAGTGTCCACCTGACTGGTGGTTCATGTGGGCATTTAGTTTTCATGCAGCAGTAGCGATCGAGTTGGGTCGGCATAGGCAGCTTTGTGTGTTGTTTTGTGTGTTGGTTTTGAAGTGACTGGGAAACACTTGAGTTTGTGAGTCACTTGAGTGCCCTCGCCAATGATTGACCCCTAAGTGAAACTGCTCTCTCCTTGTTCACTTCAAACTACTTTACAACAGGAAGTGAAAGTCAGAAGATTCCCCGCAGTGGATGCATAATTGGTTATTGCCCAAAATAGCTCCTGAGCTAAACATGGCTGCAGCAGATCAGATTTGTATAATTAATGTGTCATATAATAAAAATCCTTCTCTGTAATTTACGTAGGTCTTACATACTTTGAAACATTACTTTCAATCCAGATTTGAAATATTGTCTCCCTCGTAATGTCCTCCAGATTTCCATACACCTTTTGTCCTCTGAGGTCAAAATGACCATGCCGGGTTGTATCTTTTATTTATAGCATAAAGTATAAATTGTCAAATTATCAATTCTGTTTTTCTTTTGGTCTTACTTCGGTCCAACCCATTAACACAATTTTTTCCCCTTTGTTTTGGAATTTACAGCCAATAAGAGCAATATGGCCAAAAAGACATGAAAGTATACTCTTGTTGAGTTAACCCTCCTGGTGCCATGAGGGTTAAGTTTTTTGGTAAATGTTCCTGATACTGTGTTTGAATTGGACGTGGTTATTCTCTGACATTTTTACGCAATTAATTCTGTGAACCACTCGTGAAAAAATCCATGTCCGTTGTCGTACAAAAGAAAGACTAGGATTAATTGTAAAATAAAATTCATAAAACCATCTTGGTTAGTCTTTACACTGTTCCAACAATCACCAACTCTGCTTTAGCTGAAATCAATCCACAATTCACAGAGATGATAAATGACTGTTTTTGTCAAAGGAGTCAGGAGACCGACAAAGTAAAGCAAAGTAAAGTGGTGAATATATTCTAAATATAGTGTACACACAGACTCATATTGATTTTTGAAAAACAATTTTGTTGCTCGCCGTCCACGGCGGGTCATTACTTATCTGGTCATGAAGGAGACAATCAATCAAACACAACATGATCTGTCTACACAGACTTGAGAAATGGTCTGAACGGCAAAATGAGCTGTTTGGACCAGATTTTCTAATACTTATGAACTTCTTTTTACTATTTCAAGCCCCATTTCCAGTCCATTTTTATGCCTTGCAACACTTTTTACTAATGTTTAATACAATTTTTTGATTCACTTTGCAGAAGAGCCCTGAGTAACAGCCACTTAGTTATAAAACATTAAAGCTCGGAGGACAGAACCATCCCTGCCTGTGAAAAATATCAGCGCCGTGGGCTCTCATACCTTTTTGATTTAATACTTCAACACAAGACTGCCAAGGAATTACTTAGTGTGATTTATTTAAATGGGAAAGTGAGTTGGCTCTTATAGGCAGCTCATTAATTTCATTATGTGCTCCATGAGGGCTGATGGCAGATATTGAATATGTGTCTTTTGGCTCCTAGTTCCAAGCAGAAACTAATCAAGGGCTTTTGGGAGTTTCCTCTCATTTATTGTACTTTGACTTTATACGATCTATCAAACATGCACCGGTGAATATCAGTAAATATAAACATTTGCTTTTAAACCCTGTTTAACCCGTTAAACCTCATGCTTAATGTGTAGTGTTTATCACAATAATTCCAAAGCTTCCAAAGCACATTGAGATGATACAATTAACTGCTGGGCCCGGCTCATATTTCATGCACTTGGACGGAAAAGTCAGACAGCAGTGGTTTCTAATTGCAGTGAAGAAAATGCAACAAATTTGTTCGGCATTGATTTTTCTGATATTCTGTGGCGAGATCACAAAGCCAGACTGAGCCCAGAGGTCGAGAGGTATTGAAGTGATCCAGATCGCTTAGCTTTTTATTCTTTGGTTTGCAGAGTTGTTTGCTCAAACTAAAAAGTCTAGCGTCTTAATATCAACAAGTGGTTAAACTCTGCCAGAGCATTCCATCATGTATGGAAACAGACTGAGTGTAATTCTACCTCCATGAAGCTTCTAATCAGTTTATGTTGAAATTGTTTAGAGACGTGTTGATTCAACTGAGCAGTCATTTTGTGGTGCTGTTGAGTTGTATCGATTTGGACTGAGAGGCATTTCTATTATTTACTCTCCCTTCACTGATATAATGAGACATAATATTAGGAACACTTTTCAATGATGCAACATCATTCAACAGTACCACAAACTAAAGCCTATAAAATGATTATAACATTGAATCAACGCATCTCTAATACTATTTTAACATAAAGTGATTTAGAACCTTCAATAAGGTAGAATTACACTCAGTGAATTCAGTGTTTTCTGCAGGGCTGTTTTATTGGACTGCATTAGTTTTAGCTGGTTGTACCCAATGACAGTATAAACAATGGACAGCGTATCTGTGACGTCATCCGTAGGTGTCCGAAGTGCCGTTTTGAAGCTCAAAATCTGTGGTCTGTTGGCTGTACTGCCTCTTCCTCCTCCCTGCTAATCTAAAAATTGCCTGGGTGCTCAAACAAGCCATCTATAACGGCACCTACCTGTCAGTCAAAGCGTCCACGCTCTTAATTATGCATAACTTTAAGCCTTAATATAATTTGAACAGGTGAGTTGTATATAAATTCACCCTCAGTACAGTTGTCATGAACGGGGAAATTAGCTATAGAGACCAAAACAGTTTTTTGTACCAGGCTGTAAACATGTTTATTTCTGCTGTGAAGTTGGACATTTTAACATGGGGACTTATGGAGATTAAAATGTTCTGCAGCCAGCCTCAAGTGGCCGTTTGATGAATTACAGTTTTGGCACTTCCACATTGGCTTCATTTCACAGCCATGAAGGTTGCTGTTTGGTTGTATGAGTAAAAAGCGGTTAACAAATGTATATTTAATTCTAAGATATATTTTTTTCCAGAAACAAAGGTATTTTTCTCAAAAATCACACATGAAAAAACAATTAAAAAAAGATCAATTTAAATGTAATTTCGCAAATGGATTTTGGCCTTGTATGTTATTATCGTATAGTGTGTTACAGGTGACCCAAGTTCAATATTTACTCTCCTTTTAGCTCTATCTTTGGTCTCCACCAACTCCTAGGGGTAATATCTGGCTCTTTATCAACCTAGCACTATGTTTCCCAGCTAGGTGCTAACTCTGTCCTTCTGCTGCAGTCAGAAATGGGACGGATGAGAACTGTGGGAATGAACCAGATGATAAAGTTGTGGGTTGTAAGACCAAAACATTGGGGTGAGGAAGTTGCTCCTCACTGCAGATGAGGTCAGAAATACAGACATTAAAAGGCAGGTACAGTAAGGGTAGACAGCATACAAAAAACGGGACGTACACGCTAACTATTTTTCTCAGCGTCTTCAAAGATTCTACTGGCACATTATTAATTTATCTTTAGAGAACTGGTAACAAGGACTACCTGATAAAAAATTGGGACTGTCTTCAGGATTAATTTAGTAAAAGACATGCTCTCTGCTGTTGGTGTCGTAAACCCTGGGCTCTGATGCAGCAGTGGTTTCACTAACCATCGATTGCCAGTGCAGACATCTTACTGGATATCTCTCCCCCGAGACACAGGATGAATAATTTACTGGGAAGAGGAATATTTTAAGGGGCGATGCAGGGAGTGACCGTTTCTATTATCTGGCCATTCCCTGCTTCTGCAGTTTTACACACACACACACAGCAGTGCTAAAAGAGAGGAACACTTTGAATATCATATTTAAGACGCTCATACTGTAGACTCATGGGAGGGAGAGAGAATTTAAAAAGCGTGAACATTAACACGTACATTTTACTTTTATATAGTATATAGTCTATAGTATATAGACATTGTTACACAAGAGCTTTCATAGAAGTTCAGAAAGAAAACCTACCTGAGCCTGTAAGTCAAAGGAAATCCTCAGACAACAGATGTTGTCATATCAGCAATCCAGACGAAACAGAGACAGTGGCTGAAACTGTATTTAAGTAAATCAAACCGAATCAAAACCTTTAATCATCTGTACAGACAGGATGCGGTCACAGCAGGCTTCCTCGAATGGCAAGACCCCATTGTAAACATTTTAATAATGGAGGAAAGGAAGGATAAAGGAAGGAAGAAAAGATTAAGATGGATCAAAAAAAGGAAGGGCAATCTTAATGTCACGAGATTCTGGAAATGTTTCAGCAATTTGGTAACATAAGAAAGAAAACACATACACTATACAAATTACTGGTATGTAAATTGTAATTACAGTTTTCTGGCCTCTAAGTTTGAAAAAATAGCCGCAACTCCTGAAAGTAAGTGCACCTGGCCAAGAAATAGTCCAACACATAACCACCTGTAAAACCACAATGTGGTCTTTTTCACTTTGTTTGTGAGATGTAACATGTTAGTCAGTGAGCTTTAGAGGTATTTTGTTAGCTTCGGACAGAGCCAGCCAGGCTAGCTGTTTCTCTGTCTCCAGTATTTATGCTAAACTAAGCTAACCACTGCTAGCTATAGCTAAGTATTTACAGTACATAAATGAGACTGGTATCAATCTTCTCATCTATCTTTCAGCAGTTCGATAGCAAAAAATTACTATACATTGAAATATTGATTTGTTTCCATAATTTTCAGCTGTTGTATTTCTCCAATGTGGTATCACGCCAAAGTCTGTAATAGACCCACTGGTCCTCCATGTTTTGCCTCGCCCAGTCATGGAGGTATCATGTTTTCAACAAGTTCTTCTTCTGCGGTCAGGTTAATTGGCTGGTTACACTTTCAAAATAAAGCTTGGTGTGGTCACCGTTGGGTTAGATTCACAACAAAACTACTTGGTTGGGTTAATCATATGCTGTGTTACGTACATGACATAACTTACATAAATCAACTTCTGTACATAACTTAATGCTGACCTTGGTTCCATATGAGACAAACGGTGGTCTCCTGGTTGCTGGGTTAGGTGTTTGTTGCATCCATCCACCCCAGCTGCCTCCATACAAAGACTTTGTCGCTCTTTATACTACGTTCATCTATTGCTTCTGTCATTATGCTGGTACTGAACCTTCACACGCGTGTACTTTCCACGTTTAGGCGCGGCAAAACATGTCACTGACATGGTATATGCTAGTGGATTGGCGGATCTATTGCACACTTTGGCGTGAGACTGGGCTGATACATCTGCGTCTCTTCATGAGTTTAAAGCGCTGTCAAAGCTAGCTCAGAGCTTCCTTCAAGGTTGAAACTGGAGCAGGAAGTCAAACAGGAAGCAAGACAACTGATATTAACATGACCACTTGTTAAAAACTTGTTCATGTTTTGAACTGTGATGTCCTGTCTGTTTGAGCATGCCGGCTAATGCTAACTGATCCAGTCCCTAACAGTCAGTGTGACAATACACAAGAGACCAAACACAAAGCAATAATAGTACTGGTGTGAACCACTGCCCTTCTACATCATCAATTCAGTTTCACAAATTATGGATTTTAGAATGTATTCATCAACGATTGAGAGACCTATTGATTGACTAAAAAGTGAAATTAAATTTACTCTGAGGGCATATCACAGTAAGACTTCCCAGTATGGTCACTTTGATACCATTTCCATCTCTCATCCATTAACAATTAACATCCACTCATCAGAGAAGAAGATCAGCTGATTCCTTTCTCTTGTATCCATGTCTCTTACCACAATAAGACTCTTGGCACTTTGTCTCTAATGTGGTGAAGAGATACATGACACTGTATGTTTGGCATGGCACTCTGCACTCATCATACCACAACCAGATTTGGGGATTCATTTGGAACTGGAAAATGTGCAAATTTGGAAGAGAAAAGACAGAAAATGTCAAATAAAAACAAATTGAGTTGTATGCTTGAAAAAATGGTTTTGAATCTAATCTAATCGAACCCCAAATCTGGCCTGCATGCACTTGACACCATCCCAGGTAATCTCTCTGCATGAGTGAGTTCATACATTTGAATGCAACCTGAATGCCTTCAGCTACCACAGCTTCGCACCTCAGCAGCCCGCTGCTTTAAGTCCCCCTCCGTCTCAAATACTGTCTTCTGTCCTTCCTCTCTGCTTGCCTACGCTGGCGCCCACAAGGTCGTAATATTTTTCAAGGTATGTATGGATACACGTCTGTTAAACTTTGAAAACGAGCTGCGAGTCGTCATGTGGAGTATATTTTGCTGGTTGTATAGAGGACGTACGTCATCGCTTTCAGCCCCCCCCTGCTGCAGATTGGATAGCTGCTGGCTAGTGCCTCAGGAGACAGGCAACCGTACACATAGCAACCCTAGAATGTCTGGCACCATTGCAACCAGCGAGCTGCAATGTCAAAGCTGGTGTCACATGCTGACTCAATGGAAACGCTAACTTATTAGCATCCATTACTCAACTCCCCTGTCGCACTGCAACTCAGAATGCATAGTGTCTGAAGCCCAGAACAAAATGGATTTGTTCCATTAGGAGCTCACCATTTTGATTCAGGTGGCATGTAGTCTGAATACAAAACCCAGTGAGGTAGACTGGTATTATAGCACATTAGCCATCTAAGATCTTGAATTGAAGGTTGATATTCAAGAGACAATAACCATGGCGGAAAAATCTTCATACACTCTGCAATATAAGCCACTTTTTAGCATTACATTCATATGTGTTTAATATGTTTCAACACCGTTATTTGTATATATATTATTTTACTTTCTCCTTCCTTCAAGCTTAATATACCATCTACATTTCAACTTTAGTGGGTGAACTTCAACAGAATCTTCAACTCTTTTCAACAGTTTCATTTCAACTTCAGCTTTGCTCACACTTAAATTGACAACAACAACATTTGTGTCCACTTGTTCACTAGTGATGGGAAAATGGAGCATGAGATGGCCAAGCGGATTTTTGTTATGTCAGCATTAATGCAAACGTCGTAACAGACCGTTGTAGGTGAGAGGGAGCTGAGCCGGAAGGCAAAGGTCTTGTCTGTCCATGTCCCAACCCTCACCTCTGGTAATGAGTTCTGGGCAGTGACTAAAAGATTGAGGGGTAGGGTGGCCACCCTACCCATGCATTGGTTTGAACAAGGTATAGCATCAAACTCCCTTTCCACTGGTTAGAAGAACACATAAGGTAGTGATTTTAGTCTACTCCAAGTAACTGCCTTCACTCTAGTAGTAGATAACTGAGTGATCTAAGGCCAATCAATAAACTAGGTAGGAATTTAGATTAAGATGAATGAGCATGAGGCTCGCCAAACAGTGACCAACAGTAGGGCCGTTCTAAGCAACCGTGGAGCAGATGGTTGGCTGGCTTTCTAACGTACCCAAACAAAATTATGCAACATCAACATGTCTGTCAATGTTTAGATCAATAAAGTGTGGCTCTCCAGGGGGTTGCGGTTGTGTGATAGCTGATAGAATGATGCCGAGGGATAGATACAGTGTGAGATGAAAGGGCAGATGCATGTGGGTGTTCTAAACACAACGGGGGGTTGTAGTTGGAGGAGCACTGGTGGTTATGGAGGCAATTAAGGTAGCGATTGTACCTGATTGTGTCAAAATTGGCACCTTCTTTGAGTCATAGCTCACCCACATTTGAGCACATATACATGAAACGCGTTTTTTTAGATTTAATATGATGCTCACTTCTCGGGGACACCATTACCTTCGACATCCATCGCAAATAAATATCTATAAACTGCTTAGAAATCACAGGAAGAAATTGTGTCTGAGAAACATCATCTTCTTTTTACCAATGGCTGGTTGGGCTGGTTTTAATGGTGCCACTTTGCCAGAAACGAGTTAGGGTAGGCACGGTTGTCTCAATTTTGTCTGATGGGGGACCCTCAGTGTCACTTTGTCTGTATAAACCTGTATAATTATCATCAGGTACCAATGTACTAGCAACAAATTCAAAGAGAGCCTGGTTGTTTTGTCCCGGAGTTGTTGCTGATGTCTTAAGCATGGAGGATTATTCTTGAGCTTGAGGTAAAATAGTCTCAACTCAAAAGTCCAACAGATTCTCAGGGTCTTCATCAGTAACTGAAGTTGTCATCACACGACCTACTTGTGGAACTTGCTGGTCAATGACTCAATAAAGTCACATGATGCCAAATTGCTGATGAAGACCTTCAGTTGCAGGAAGCTCCAGAAAAAGTGGTTGGAGATCATTTATGCTACAATAAAATTTCCGTATCAGATCATTTGACATAATCTAACACACATCCAAGACATCTTCTACGGACTTTTCCAAGGCTTGATGTTATATGTTTAAATAGAAATGTTGTTGCACTGTTGGTGTAGTGGCGTTGAGAGGACCAAAATATTTTATGTGTGATTTTTGTAGGAGTCAGAGCGACTGTCAAAAACAAGATTGAGTGTATGATTCTAACTAGATCATCTCAAATGTCATTGCTTTGGCTTTTGAATAAACCATGATATGACACCACGTTGTCTGTTTTCTAGGTTACCCAGACGCTTTATTCTGTCATCCCTCAACGCTTTTTGCCAATTTTCTGTCCCTGCTGAAAGCAATATTTATTTCCCATCTCCATTACCAAAAAATGTTTTTCATCCTGTATCACATTTGTAATCTGTTTCACAGGGGGAATGTTTTTCATCCCCCAGGTTATGGCACCTGATTTTCAACAGTAAATGTTTTTGTTGAATTGTAATATTTGAAATGAGGTGTAATAACATTTAGAATATTGACAATACTTGCTACAGTTTGAACTAGTCATATTAGCTTTTATTATATCATATTCTAAATAACCATTGGGTATGGGAGTGTTCCTGGGGAGTAATTGGCTGGGAATTGAATCAAATCAGAAACTTTAACTTTACATTATTTTTATATTAACTTAACTCTGCGGTGCCCCACAGTTTTACAGAGCACTTTGGTGTCTTTCAGCTCATTGTTTTGGTTGCTGTTTTTGGTGCAGTGCTCTCATCAACCTCCAGCTATAGCAGACAGCTGTTTTAGCATAAAAGCGCTTATAAATCCACATGTTACTGCTCAGAACCTAACAACAGATAAACAGAAAACTTAAGGGAACCAAACACAGGCTGGTGGAGACCAAACATAGAGATAAAAGGAGAGTGATGATTGGAACTGAGTGAACTTAACATCATCAGGTGGCTTTAAATGAATGCTAATGTTTTTATCTTCTGAATGTGCAAATAGACAATAAAGTTTGTTAATTGGTTTATTCATATGGGATAGAGCACACTGACAACATCAGTGTAAATGTTTTAGCTTGACAGCTAATTTTCACCTATAGTCCCGACACAGTTAACACTCTCGCCACAACAGTGTATAAGGTGATGTTATTTTAATGTTATATAATGTTAAAGGCTATCTTAGAAGATCTTTAAAGATAAAATCAATTAAAATTAAAATTATGCGCGTATTATATTATTGTACTAAAATGGGCTTTTCCCACCTCAGACATTGTTTAAGTGGACATGGGATCCAGACTTTTGAGGCTGCAGTTTGTTGTGTTGCCCCTGTGTGAAGAACACTGAATGATTGGAAATAAAAATGACACACTGGTCTTGTTCAGTCTCACCTCTGTCTGGACAGACTACAGGGAAGCAGATGATGTGGGCACGGTGCCAGCACTGCAGTGCTTTCTACCAATCTGTCTGTCTGTCCCCGTTCTCCCAGCTCCTCTCCCCCTTTCTTACCTATACCTCAGACTGCAGCGATCCTTTTAAATGTTTGTCTCCTTTCACACGTGATAATGAGAATTTCTGTCATCAACAGGTGGTTTACTTTTTAGCAGCCAAATAATGACAGAGAAATGAAAGCTGCTTCTTCTTCTTTGGTGGCTGTAAAATATATAGTAAACAGCATAAACATCTTGTTATTTGTCTGTGCTATTGGCAAAAAAAAGGTCTGGAAGTTCAGAATGAATGTGGCACAAATTAGACGAGGCAAAATATTGGTTGGTCATTAGATTCTGCCTGTGATCTAAATCTGGAATTTCATGAAACAGAATCAGCTTATTAAAAACACTAGCAGAGACATACTCAAATGGAGACTCAGAAAGGTTCTGGTTAATGATGTAGTTCAGAACAGGGCGGCAACAGCATGGAGCTGGACGTAGCGATGAGAGTGAAGGACTGGATTCCTGGGGTACAGGGAAAAACAGGGTCAGCAAAAATACATGACAAAATAATCAGAGAGTTCAAAGTTGGCCGTACGTAGTCACCACTGAGTGATCTGGCTGAGTCTGGAAGTTTGACCCGAGCTTATATACAGCGAGGGTTGATGACCTGCAGGCGATGAGGCGAGAGGAAGGCTAGAGGCCACGCCCAACAACGCACCCACAGACAGAAGAGAGGGAAAACCAACGGGGAAACACTGGGCAGCGAATAGCAATAAAACAAACCACTGTCATAACACTGTTTTTGTTTTCAGTCCATCGCTGCTCTCCTAATGAGGAGGCCTGACAACTTAGATGCTAAAAATATCTGCATGCGTGTGTTTTGGCAGGAGATCAAAAGGAGAAAATGCTGATCTTAAATTGCTGCAGAGGGTGCAGCTTTGCAAGACGCAGAGCGATCTGTCAGCGGTGCGTGTTTGTTTAGGATGTGTCGGCTGCTTATGGATTCACATGAGTTTAAGAGAAGGTGATATCCTCACAGCTGGATAACCTGACTCTGACCTGACCCTGAGCTGTCCATCTGCTGTTGCAAACACTGAGTTGCTCTTGAAGGGAGGAAGTCTCACCAGTGTGTGTTGACAAGCTGCTGTATTGCCACACTGTGTGTCCACAGTGTGATATATCTGCTGTAAAACCTCTCTGGAACAAACAAAACAATTTGCCTCTGGGGGACAGCTCGGTTCAAACCGTGATAAATCAGCCAGGAGTCAAAGGCTTCATCGTCGGAGGCTCTGCCTGATCGCTTAATGCAGTTACCATGGTTACCACTTCATGTGCACAGGCTGTAGTGATGTGCGTTGGAATTTCTCTATCTGCTGAACCTTTTTGTCCCTTTCCTCAGCGCTGCAGAGATTGCTGCTCTCTAAAGGCTTTTCAATTTGTGTCACTGAACATTTAAAGCTGTCTATCTGCAGAATATCTGTAGAACACCGGGAGCCTCTTCGAAGATGAGGTGGATCACAGACTCACATTATTGCATGTCGGGGAGACGACACACACACACACACAGTGAAGAGATGATAATAAAGCATGGACTTTGATGCACAAGTGCCTACTTCTGCTTCATGTCCAGCCTCGGAGGCAGATAAATATGAACAGTCTGGCTTTTTATTTTTCACAGCAAATATTATCTGTTTCTGCTGCATCTGGTGATTACAGATGCTCATAAAACAATCAGCCGTATCACATCTTTTCTTCATCACCTCCACTGAAAGGTTGCCAGTATTGATTCTTGACTCGCACCGAGATTAAATGTCTGATACAGCGATTCGTTTTCTCTTCGGGCATTGTTAATGTTTCCTGAAGCCGCTTGCTGCCTGTTAGGGTAGAGCATGCCGCAGGTGCTAAAATTAGAAGATATACTTACTTACATTCAATATTGTCTTTTCTGAGCTAATATGAAGATTTTTTTCTTGAATGAAATCAAATTTAATGGGTGTAGGTCAAGGTTGCCTCTTTTTCCACGGTGTTAGCAAATATGAAAACATCTTCGCATCACATGACACACATTTGATTAAAACGATCATCACCTTTCTAAGAATAGAATCGAGTTGAAAATGTCATCATTTCTCCTGAATTACTCGGATTTCTCACTTAGGTTATTCAGATCCTTTACTTAGATAAAATACTAACAATATATTCATCTAAAATGACTTTCACAAGTAAAAATCTGTTTTTAATGTCTGCATTTGAGAAGTCATTAGTAACTGCAGCTGCCAAATAAATGTAGTAGAGTATAACATAGAATGGAATAGAAATCCTTGAGTAAATGTACTCAGTTACTCTCTACCACTGACAATCTTACCAAGCGCCTGCATCATGTTTTAATATCCAGAATACAGGAACCATAAAAGAGTGTAATACACTGTTAAGCAGGAATCATCAAATTAATATTTCTCATGAACTAAACATAAATATACATTTTGCTTATTAATTGCATGTTCATTCAACTTAAAAAATTCTAGTTTATATTCAAACCACTTCAAAACTTATAAACATGAGAATGAATGTATACGACTTCACACAACTTTCTTAGAAAATATCATTAGCATATTAGCAGACTTCCCAGCATGCATTTTTTTTTTGTTGTTTTTGAGTTAAAAGTCAGAAAACATCAATGTTGGAGACTTGCTGTGTGTGTGTTTAATACAGTGTTTTACATACTAATAACAAGAATGTGGTACAGCTTCAAATTCGGTCCCTGCCCTGCTGCATTTATGACCAAACAAAGACACAGAAAATGGAATTGCCTGTAGTCTTTGTGCTCACTTTGGTACAAAATGGCTCTGACACTGGCAGCCACAGCTGTTAAGTCTTTGTGTCAAACTGAGGAAAGATAAAACCAAAGCGAATGTGTAACGTTTGAATGACCGAGCAGCTGTTTAATATTTTTAAGTTTATTGCACTTGGTTTTTTTTTAAGTTCAGCTTTTCAAATGAACGAATCATTCCGCCTGAGATCAGTTCACTCACATTTTCACAGTTTATGTTTTTTAATCTGAACCAGCTTGAAGCAGTGTACAGTTAACTAGAGAAGATAATGGACGTGTCATAATATCAAGTGCTGTGGGAAAAACTGTTGTTGGTATTTTGAAAGCCTGATAAATGGGCGTAGCTTTGCCTTCGACCAGCTCTAATGAGCTGCACATAACTTCTCACTTTGTCAGTAATTGTTTGAGTGTTTTGTTAGCGCAGAGTGAATAATGTTGCTTAGTTTGAAGCGACCAATAAGCACACAGAACACGCAGAATGATTGATGATGATGAATTGGTAGAAGCAATAAAACAAATTAGACCCACTGAACTTCAGTCTAGTTGTAAATGATGAATTGGTAGAAGCGGGTTTGATGTTTCCTCCTGATAAATGCTCAGATATCATAAAAACATCTTCTGAAATATAAAATGTTCAGTCACGCTCGATATCTTCTAAACATTGCTCTTTTTCTCCTCCTCCTCCTCCTCCGTCTTTCTCTTCACAGACCATGCAAGCGGCACGATGCCCCACAGATGAGCTGTCGCTGACTAATTGTGCCGTGGTGAGCGAGAAGGATCTGCAGTCAGGACAGTGAGTCGTCATTATCGCCTATTCATCGTTACGTTTGTCAATACGCTCACACCCGGGTGTCTCTCCCATCATTTTCTCATCAATCCACACATCCATCCATCCATCCATCCATCCACCCACGTTATCACCTCATCATTCATCCGGAAGGTCACAGTCAATAACCTGATATGAAGCAGCACGACCTGCACGGTGTGATTACAGTGATTCTTTCACTGGATATTATAATAATGATAATTAAAGCTGCAATAATTAGATGTAAAAATACATCACCTTTCCAGCCTGATACAAGTATAATAATTTAGGTATGAGCTGTGAGTTTCATTCTCATCCCACCACCAAAAAAGTCCTCAAAATTAAGCAACAAAATATGTTTGTTATTTCCTTCTGATCTGATCCCTGAGCAGTAATAAAGGAGGTTTCTATCAGTGTGAAAACATTCAGAACAATTGAAGTTGAAATACCCGCATGCATCATTTTCTGGGTATACCTTGGCGGACCCTGCCAGCAGCAAGAAATACTATATAGCGAAGAAAAAAAAATCACTTAATAGAATCATGAAAATTTGAAGAATTATAACTTACTTACATACTTTTGCTGTAAATAAAGGGTCAAACAGAAACTAACTTGTCAGATCGAGTGCTACCATTTCTGCTTTAGTATCATCACATTTAATCCGCTAAGTGAAATAAAGTGTAAAAAAACAAAAAAACAGTGTGCAAACATTGCACACACAGCTTGCTCGTGTTCCTGTCAGAGCATTTTGTGTCACTGTGAAATAAAAGCCTCTCTGGTTGGTTTGGCACTCGGCGTGATCAGCATTCAGACACTTCGGATGTCATCGTGTTCCTGCTGCTTTTAGCTCTTTTTGTGTTCGAGCAAGAGCCGATGCTGAAAAACAGCAGAGGGTTTAGGTAAACTAATGATTATCCAAGGCAATAAAAGCATTCATTCTACCTCAAGTTGAAGCTACCTGACAGGTCTCAAACTTAACGTGATTTGTCCTATATGTTTGCTGCCATGGCAACTGACTCTTACGCACGCTCGGAATATGTCAGTATAAAATCTTTAGGTTGAACACTGATGCTGGTTATTTAAAATCACATTTTCTGGTATCAGCATACGCAGCAATTCATAGTCTGATGGCAAGATGTTGTACTTTTAAAGTCATGACTGCATAACTAAACATCAACATTAGAAGATATTTTTAGTCACAATCTGTTCCTACCTGCTGCCTG
The DNA here is from genome assembly GCA_036365135.1 of Miichthys miiuy. NCBI lineage: Eukaryota > Metazoa > Chordata > Actinopteri > Sciaenidae > Miichthys > Miichthys miiuy. The sequence goes on from CM071614.1 coordinate 1,870,737, forward strand.
TAATGAACTCTCTTGATGAGCCTCGTTAGAACCGCTGTGGCTCATCACAAAAGAAGGTGGTATCCTAGTAACCACTGAAGATTAACCAATCACAGCTATTTAATAATGCCTTAATGAAAAAGTTGTGGTCTCCGAGCACATGGCACTATTTAACTATGATTTTGCTTCCTCACCTCCTGCAGCACTGTAATGTATCATATCCACAATTAAATAATGCCAAACAATCTATTAATGCAGCTTTAATCCCCGCACAGTAACCCTGTGGATGTCATTCACACGTCACAGAAAGGTACACATAAATAAAGAAGAAGAAAAGTGCCAAAGAAGATACATTTCTTTGTTTTGAGACGAGTCAGCAGCGTTACACTGCATATTTCATTTTTCATATTGTTTTGCTGATTTCTTTTTATGTAAAGTGTCTCTGAGTACCTTAAAAAGCGCTTTTAAATAAAATGTATTGTTATTGTTATTATATAGTCATTACAAAGCAAGAAACGATGACGCTGTAATAACCGACCGTGTCCTGTCTCTGCAGACATGTGACTGTGAAGACCACGCCCAACCACAAGTTTGTGTTTACAGTCAAGACCCACCACACTGTGGCACCTGGAAGCATCGCCTTCAGCCTGCCGCAGGTACACACACACACACACGCAAACACTGTTAATTACTCTCTGTTGGCTCGATGCTCCGTCTCTCCTAATCTCTTATCTCTCTTGTAGAGGAAATGGGCCGGACTCTCCATTGGTCAGGAGGTGGAAGGTAAAACATTCTTTATTTGATTGCTGCAAATCTGCTGTCATTGACATTTGCTAAGCCCCGCCCTCCTTAGGTACTGTTGCTTCACCTGTCAGGCTGTCCGTTCTTGAATGGCACATGTGCCGTACGCGCTGATAACAGAGGCAAATTACCCTTTAAGTTCTTAGTAACTTCTGAGACAACAGGTCCATGATTTCGGAGGTCACTCTGTATTACATCAGCTACAGCTAACCAATGAAGCTAATGTGGCTGGATCATTGGGCACTCCCATAGACAGTGAAATATACGAACATTTAGAACAAACATCTGGAATATTAACAGACATAAATAAAATAAATGATCTCATTATTTATTATTTAGTATTTTTTTGTCTCTGTTTGTACTTTTAAACAAGCATCATTTTAATGTCTCATTAATGTCTTCTTGTGTATCTGTTGTCCAAGCATATAATGGATCTGATTCAGAATTATTTGCAGCTAACATGCCTTTCCCTCCTAAATGTACAAGTGTTAAACCTCACAAAGTTAGTTAGCAATATGCTAACACCAAGCTAACTACTGTAGGCAGTAAGTTAGGTGACCAGATATGCTAACGAGCATTTAAACACACAGTTTAAATTATTTGTGTAGTAATCTACAAGACGCTACATTAAATCCTAAATGTTCTGTTGCTTTTTGCCGTCCTGTTGTATTCTGTGCATGAACGTCTCAGATTAATTCGTCTTTATCTGTCCCCTCAGTGTCCAACTACAACTTTGACAAGTCAAGGCAGTGCATCGGCGCCATGACAATCGAAATTGACTTCCTGCAAAAGAAAAGTACCGACTCTTCCCCCTACGACTCAGACAAGATGGCCGCCGAGTTTATCCAACAGTTCAACAACCAGGCCTTCTCTGTTACCCAGCAGGTTTCAATATACCTAGACTTACGCACACACACACGCACACACGTGGAAGAACACACACATCTTGCTTGCTTACGTTTTTGCTCTTTGTGTCATTTTTTGATCGCCCTCTCGCCTTCCTCCGTCCCGCAGCTCGTGTTCAGTTTCTGCGACAAGCTGTTTGGCTTGATGGTGAAGGATATCGAAGCCATGGATACCAGCATCCTCAAAGGAGAACCAGCCTCCGGGAAGAAACAGAAGGTACCTGACCACACGCAGAACCTTTTTAACCAGTGCAATCAAACGTTCACAGTGTCGACATTCACAGGCCAAACTCAAACTATCTGTCTGTCCTGTTCAGATAACAGGTTTGTCTTAATTTTGTTGATCTCGGCTCTATTCCCTCTAGTTGAGAAACCTTAGATTGTTGACAAAAGTAGAGGTGCAGCTCTGTTACTTGTAAACTAGACTAACGTGGCTCACCCTCTATAATTAAACTCTTAATTAACGCATATTTGAGAATCAGATTAGAAGTGAGAAACGTAATGGTGTGGATATCATCTGCGTTTCTGGTGCAGTCAGGCGTTTCTCCGAATGAATCAGGGGGATTGATTGTTAAATGATATGCCATGTCTCTGCCATGTACTGCTGCAGCTTAATGACTCCTGGTGAATAATTCATGCCACATTTAAGCATCGTGTTGATCCTCACCCATCTGTCAACCGGTGCCACTGAAAAACAGACATGCATCCCACCCACCCCAATTTATTGCACTGTGCTCATTAATTATTAAGGTACATTAATACAGTGGACAAAACACATGCAAATGTAAAAATACATTTAGAGGAATGTGCTCCCCTACATGAAGCAAGCTGATTGTACTGATTGTGACTCTGTTTTCTGTGACAGATCGACATCGGGCTGATGGTGGGCAACAGCCAGGTGATTTTTGAGAAGGCGGAGAGTTCATCCCTCACACTAGTTGGTACGTTCCTTTTTTCTTGGGTAGCAGTTGGAACTATAAAACGTTCCTGTAGTCAATCAGCCTTTTAAAATCAAGTAGCACTGACCTGGAACATTATACCCACAGAACTATACAAAAGGAGGTTCTTCCTTGCCACTGCTGCAAAGTGCTTGCTCGTGGTTGGAATTGGAATATAAAAACAGCCACGCTACAGCACAAAAGGAAAACTTTATTATTCCATTGTGGTGTGTAACAGAAAGAAATAGATAAAGGATAATAAATAAATCTGACTTCCTTCATTTGGAAGATGGGGAGTTGAGCTTGGTGGATGAGGAGTCTTCCAGTGGAGAAGGATCAATCTAACAGAGTTTTGTTACTTTGAGTTTAGTTCCAGAGAGATTATGGTTGTCATCTTCTGATATGCCAAAAAATGGCTATCACAGGATCCGGCTGAGTCACCATCTGACAGTGTTTTTGAAGATTAAGCTTTAATAAGTGGACCGTTTAGGGAGTGTTCTGTAGGAGGCAGGTGATAATGTGTATCTGTCACAGTCACAGGTAGAACCTACATCTGGGACCGTTTTAGAGAGTTTAACCTGAAGAGAAATGAAGGTGATGCAGCACACTGAACTGAATGAGGCCATGCCAGGCACAGATTGTACGCACTCCCTCCAGGGTTGTTCTCCACCGCTCTGGCGCCCCCAAATTCTCTCCCCCATGCAGATCTCACATCCTCCAACAAAGAGTTTTGCAGATTAGACAAGAAATTATAAATACAAGACATTGCCAGCTTTTTGAAGGCTTAAAGAGATTCCATGGGTGACTCATCAGAAAAGTTGGGTGTCTATTGATTATGAAGTGTATTCCACAGTTCTTCAGTTCGTTTTATCTTCAAAGAGGGCCTTCATGAAATAATAGGTGGCTGTGGCAGCAACCCACACACGCGTAAAAGAGAGAGACCGACACACAAGAGAGGTAAAACCAGCAGGAAGAAGACAAAGCCTCCATCATAACATGGATTCTGTCTGCAAAAATGACGGGAGATGAGGCCACAAACAGTCCGCTCAAATTGCTGTTTTAAAGTTTGAATTAAACAAGTGACCACACTCAAATATTTCAATGAAATGAACTAGAACTGTTCACTTCTCGGCAGTGTTCAGGTGAAGGGAGGGAGGGGTTGTCAAATTTGACATATTCTGTCGGAGCCACAGAGGGAGTATTTGATATTCTCTAATTTCATAAAGGATAAAGCATCCTATACCCAACAACAGAATGGTACGCCTCCCTAACACGTACGCCAAACAGGCCTACAGATGGCCTAAGGGGTGAGGGCAGGATTTGGGCCAACGTGATGACAGATGAATGAGTCAAATAAACTTCCAGAACAGAGTAAGGGCAGGACAGGTCCAGAACGTGTGAGTGAGGTTAGCGGGTCCAGGATTGGTACCAGGGTAGAATGATCTAGCTCACTTTGAACCACATATTGTCTGTTCTTAAATAAAATAAATATTATTTCTTAAAACTTCATTGAGCAGCTAAGAAAGGGAAAATGTGCCACTAAATAGTGCTTAATTTTTTTAAAAGCTGGGATATGTCAATGCTGAACAGCCGTCGTGGTAAACTCAGAGTGCTGTCATCTAATCTGGAAGCAGTCTTATCTTTTGTCCACGAGATGGCAGTAAGAACACACTGCAGTGTTCTCTCTCAGCGTGTCGTCGTCATTAGAAATTGCCCTTTCTGTCTGATAACATCCTAAAACATTCACATCATTACAGTGTTGAACTTTTTCTTTATAAATATCTTCCTCTGACCTTGTGTAGTCACTTGCTTTAAAATACATATCTGTGACCTTCTTGTAAAAAAAGTTTCCTTTATGCGTTTTAAACAGGAAAGGCAAAGACCAAGGAGGCGAGACAGACAATCATCAACCCAGAGTGGAACTTTGAGAAGATGGGAATTGGAGGTCTGGACAGGGAATTCTCAGACATTTTCCGCAGAGCCTTCGCTTCCCGAGTCTTCCCTCCAGACATCGTGGAGCAGATGGGTGAGAAACCCTTTATCCTCACATGTTTGTTGTCACTTTTTGTATTTCCTATCATGCCAGATTGCCTTTGTTTTTTGTGCTAATGTCCACCATGCTTTTGTTGGCTCATTACGAGACAATCTGTCTCTGTTTTTCTCTGTATTTATGAGATTTGAGATCTCTCTGCCCTCATTTGACATTCATGCAATGCAGGTTCTTTGATTTGCTTTTGGGTTTTTCTGTCAATTAATTGTTTTTGAACCAACAAGTGAAAATAAAAAATGTATTTTATATTATGTATTAAACATTTGGTTTGGATAAGCTAACCTTAGCTAACCTAATTTTGTTGATTCTTCCTGTTCTCTCCTTCCTTCTATCTCTTTTCTTTGCCGTCGGTCATCCCTCCCTTCTTTCTGCGTTCCAGGCTGTAAACACGTGAAGGGCATCTTGCTGTTTGGACCTCCAGGCTGTGGTAAAACACTGATGGCCAGGCAGATCGGCAAGATGCTCAACGCCCGTGAGCCGAAGGTCGTAAACGGCCCAGAGATCCTGAACAAGTACGTGGGAGAGTCCGAGGCCAACATCCGCAAACTGTTTGCCGATGCAGAGGAAGAGCAGAAGAGGGTGAGAGACGCTCAGTGTAGTTTTTTTTTTTTTTACGTGTTCCATTAAAAAAAGCAAAACTGAACTTGTTTTTTGAATCTGTCTCCAGCTGGGAGCCAACAGCGGCCTCCACATCATCATCTTTGATGAACTGGATGCCATCTGCAAGCAGAGAGGCACGGGCGCCAGCAGCACGGGCGTGCACGACACCGTGGTCAACCAGCTCCTGTCTAAGATCGATGGTGTCGAGCAACTCAACAACATCCTGGTCATCGGTCAGTGACTGATTCCCCTGTTCGCATCATCACCAGCTGCATGATCAGAGGGCAGAGGCACGTTTCACACGTGTCTGTAGGATTCTGTCATTTGCAGGCGTCGGCCATTCGCGGAACGTGCCGCCATTTGCAGCAAATCGCTTTTGTGAAACGGCCGTCTGATTGTAAACCTTGAAGTGCCGCACATTTTCAGTGATGAATGACACTTTATGGTCCATGCTGATTAAAATGCTGTTTTGGAGCAAAACGATGGGACATCATCTCTCCAGTAGAGTTCTGTAGCTGTTGGAGAACCTAAAAAAAAATCTTACCTTTTTTCCACGAGGTTGGTCTTAAAAGTCAGATTCACCAAACCTGATGAATGCAGTCTGTTCAAAATTGTTAGAATTCACATTAACCGTATCGTATTTGCTAGAAAATATTAATAAATCACCAACAACATGATCAGGAAACAAAAGAGTGAATAGTTTGACTTAAAATTAGAAAATGGACAGATGTATTTTCAACTTTTATTTCCAAATATTTAAAGTAATTGTGATGATGTATAGCCTTTGTCTCTCTTTGTTTTTTGGGTTTTGGCTAAATATGATATGATGATACAGTCAGCATTGGTTACATGCTTCTTTCCTCCTTACTTCCTGTCCTTCCTCTCAGTGTTGTTTCCTCTTTCCTCTCTAGGAATGACCAACAGGCCTGACCTGATAGACGATGCCCTGATGAGGCCTGGCAGGTTTGAGGTCAAGATGGAAATCAGTGAGTGTTCATCTCTTTTTTTTTTTAGAAACAACTCAGCGTGACAATCTGGTTAAAGTTAGTGTCCCTTGTCTCTGACTTCAACATGCTGAAATATGTTTTGTTTCTCATGAAGACTTCTTAAATGTGCGAGTGAGAACTTAGTTTAGTTTATAAATTGTAGTTTGGGACAAAAATAATCGGACCAGCTGTCCATTTAAATGAGTTTCCATAGAAACCGGACAGAAGAAAGTGACAGAAGTCTTTTCTCCTTCCTTTTCTCTCATTTTTGTTAAATTGATATATGATAATAAGAGGGGCGTGTCCATGTATGCGCAGAGCAATGATTGGTCCAGGGTTTTTGATCACGTCCTTCCTCACTCCTTCCAACCTCTCAACATATCGTTCCTCACCTTTCCGTACCCATGTCCATCTTTTCCTTCCACCCCTCTTCCTCTGGCCCTCACTGTCTCATCATCATCTGACCACCAGGTCTCCCTGATGAGAAGGGCCGTGTCCAGATCCTGACCATCCACACCAACAAGATGCGAAGCTTCAACCTGCTCGCTCCCAATGTCGACATCAAGGAACTGGCAGCAGAGACTAAGAACTACAGCGGTGCTGAGCTGGAGGGGTTGGTCAGGGCTGCTCAGTCCACCGCCATGAACCGACACATCAAGGTCACTTGGCACTTTCAAATACGCAAAGGTTGCATTGGGGTTGGGATGCTGATGGTTTAAACACAGTTTATTGAGTTCACAAAGAGGGAAAGGTGCAGGTGAGTGGGTGGTGCAGGTGGTGGCAGATAAGAAGTGACGAGACAAAAGCAGAGTTAAACAGAGTTTCCACAAGAGAATAACAAGACTAGCAGTGGAGTTGGCTGCAGTATCGTCACCACTAGGGAGACGGAACAACATGGCAGCGTCAGGGAGGAAGAGCCAGTCTTTTAAGCAGCAGTAAAACCTTTCATCATACTACCCCGCTCCTCGATCACGCTCCATGATCCATTTATAATGTGTTGACAACCTGCAGACATTGAGGCAAAAAAAACTGTTATCTGTTTCAAATTATGTTCATATTTTCATTCACACAAAAGATGAACTATAACTTAGAGTATAAGACATGCAGCACTGACCATAACCCATAAAGTCTGTAAATAAGAATGAAAACTCACCACAGACTCGATTTCGAACTCTGAACTCTGACGTGTAAAATCAGTCGAGTGCACCTCAAACCTGACGTTGTGTGTTCTGTTCCAGGCTACATCTACAGTGGAGGTGGACATGGAGAGGGCAGAGAAGCTGCAGGTCACCAGAGATGACTTCATGGGATCCCTCAACAATGACATCAAACCTGTACGTAGCAGATCTTTTTTTTTTTGTTCCTGATCACAGAATACAGAATCCGAAACAGTTCCTAACACAACCTCGTGCTTTCATCCAGGCGTTTGGTACAAACCAGGAGGATTACTCCAGCTACATCATGAACGGCATCATCAAATGGGGTGATCCAGTCACTCACGTCCTAGACGATGGAGAGCTGTTGGTGCAGCAGACCAAGAACAGTGATCGCACACCACTGGTGGCTGTGCTGCTGGAGGGTGAGAGTCTATTTGTTCCTGCAATTCAGATACATGCAGGCCATCTTAGTCTCAAGAGTTCCCCTGAATCTCTGAATGTGAAAGTAAAAATGTATTCAAATTGGGCAAAATGAGCACTTAATGATCAAACACCCGAGCTTTCACCCACTGAATAGCTCCACGCGTACAAATAAAAACACACGCAGGCAGTAAATTGCATCCCTCCTCTCCTCTTGACACACACACACACACACACACACCCTCAGGTCCACCTCACAGTGGAAAGACGGCCTTGGCAGCTAAGATTGCAGAGGACTCGCAGTTCCCCTTCATTAAGATCTGCTCTCCAGACAAGATGATTGGACACTCAGAGATCTCCAAGTGCCAGGCAATCAAAAAGGTAAGTGTGTTTTTTAACGCAGCCTATTTAATCTGTTTAATTAGTCCTCTATCCATTGATGCCTTCATGCATCCTCCCTTCCCGTCTTCCTTTGTCTGTTTCTTCATTTGTCTCCCCTCCCTCCCTCTATCTGTTTCAGGTCTTTGATGACGCTTATAAGTCTCAGCTCAGCTGTGTGGTGGTGGATGACATTGAGCGTCTGCTGGACTACGTCCCCATCGGTCCCCGTTTCTCCAACCTGGTCCTCCAGGCTCTGCTGGTGCTGCTGAAGAAAGCTCCACCAAAGGTGCATCTCTACCCTGTATACATAACGTTAATGTAATGTTGTCGACAAATCCCACAAAAAGAGCAAAACCAACAATGAATGTATCCTAGTGAGTAGGTTTCAAGTTCCTGAAATACTTGCATGAAGCCTTTGGTGGCTCCAGTGGGAGCTGTGAAATTTACTATTTACACATGTGTGAGTAATATTTGCTAAATATTTCAGCCTCTGGCTTGGAGCTAAATTCAACAGACAGGGTAGGAATTTCTTGTAGCAAGTCAGATAAGAAGATCAATTATCCTAGCTTAGCATAAAGACTGGGAAGATGCTAAGCTAAGCTAAGCTAACTGGCTGCTAAGGGTAGCTTCATATTTCATGGACGGATACAAAAAGTGGTTTTGATATTTTCATCTAACTTACAATGTGAACTGTTCCTTTAAGAACATTATGTAATAATCGGATGAGAACAAAGTATTAACACATGATATTTTATTTCTTGTTTCAATTTTCTGTTGAAACAAGACATTATAATTATATTAATTAAAAAATTATATTATTAAAATAAATTATAATTTTAATAATTTTCAGTTTTTTCTTGTTTCAACAAAAAGAATTGTCAGAATTACGTAACCATGAGCCAAAATTCAGAAATGAAAATCTACATGGTGCCTGTGGTTACAGCTGTTCATACTAGTATTAGTATTGAACCTGAACTGACAAATGAATCTTCCCTCATGACAGAAATGAAATTTCCCATGTGGTGTCACAAAGGACAAAGCAAAAAAAAAGTCATTTATTCCTCCTGCAGGGTCGGAAGCTGCTCATTATCGGCACCACCAGCAGGAAGGACGTGCTGCAGGAGATGGAGATGTTGGATGCCTTCAGCACCACCATCCACGTCCCCAACATCTCCACCGGGGAGCAGCTAGTTGACGCTTTAGAGGTAATCACGCACTCAGGAGTATTCTCATTAAAGTCAATATATCTGGTTGCTGAAAGGTAAAGATGCTCACAATTGTGTTTTCATACAAGGACACAGATGAATGAAGTGGAGAAACCATCCCCCGCTCTCAAGAGCACACACTCACATTCACACACGGCCTTGATTGATCCAACTCAGTGACCTTTATGTATGCAGGGAATGAACTACATTCACTTAGTGAATAATGATGAGACTCAAGTGGTTTAAACACCACTGAACGTGCGTTTTCCTCTTCTTTATTTGCGCTGTCTTTGGAGGTTCTGAAGGTTAATTTGCATTTCTTTATTGTCTTTTTGTAGCTGCTGGGGAGCTTCACAGACAAAGAGCGGGCCAGCATCGCGCAGAAGCTCAAAGGGAAGCGGGTCTGGATCGGCATCAAGAAACTCCTTGTTTTCATCGAGATGTCGCTGCAGGTACTGACTCACAGAGCAGTGACCTCCATGAGCTGTGATGGCTTCTGTGTTTTGGGGCCTGTAGAGTATATTCACCAGACTTTTGCTTGAAACTTCCTCCAGGGTGCCCCCAATTAACTTCCTGTTAGCACTGTTAGCACCGCTGGCATAAACACTCCATGTGGTTGATTAGGGCCATAACTACGTATGTTTCTTACTCATCACACCATGTATGCTGTCATGTTGGCTGACTTGCTCGGGGACTGCCAACTCTCCCACAATGACACTGTGACATACGCAATTAACCCTTTTCACACCACACGTCTGTTCACTTAGCAACCACCTGATGGTCTGAAGGACTCACTGCCAATTACCTGTACTCCTGTTTGTGTATTGCTCAGTCTCTCCCTCTGCTTTCTTTTCTCCAGATGGATCAGGACTACAGAGTGACCAAGTTCCTGTCTCTGCTCAGAGACGAGGGGGCGTGAGTACAACCGTTTTGCGGTCACATTCTTTGTCGTTGCTTGTCAGCCTCCATCAACCGAAGCCGTCTTTTTTTTTTTTTTCATCTCGTCTTCAGCCATTTTTGTGATTCCTTCTTCCCTTAATTTTGTTTTTCCACAAACATCATACACAGAGCATGTCACGCAACAATGCATATTGATTTATTGTATTTCCACACTTTATTTATATGGCTTTATTTTGCAATCACCAGGGTGAATGAAGGCGATCAAATCCGAATTTAAGCTGTCTCACTGTGCACTGGTAAGGTCAACAGCAAAGCAATTAGACGTGTAGCTCAAGGACTACAAAACCCGTAGCTTGTCAGCTAGCTATTAGATTAGCATTCACACATTCATTTTCCTCCAGTTCTCGGATTTAGGTTGCAGTAGCAACTTCAAAATTGTGTTCTAGTGTGTACAATACATTTTACACGTACGTTTACACTGAGGGTACAAATTTTTCATTTTGCACAATTCATTTCAAAATGAAATTTAACTCACTTCAAAGTTTAAAGCAAGACTATGTTGCGTTTGCTAAAATTAGCCGCCATAACTACTGCTCATATATTAGGCTGAGAAAGTCCAGTTCAATGTCAGAGAACCTGCTTTATTTCTTCTGAATTCATCTTGTAATTTGTCAGAGAAAAGTGTGTTATCAGGTTAAACAGTCTTGCTTAAAATGTCTTGAACCTGCCCTTCCATCTTCACATCCATTTCTTTGGCAAAATGGATTTCTACATCTCATTGTGAAATTTGTGCACCCAGTGTATCCTACACAATATAAGCCTGCCCTTACACTTGACATTGTGCTTTTAACTGGTAATTCATTGACTTTACCTAATATGCATTTTTACACCCCTCCATTTTTATTTCACTGTTGCAAGCAGTTTTATGACTCACAGAATTGTAGTACTTTTGTCTTCTTTTCTGAACCTGAGTGATTTTATCTAGTTCTAACGTTTTTTTTAGCATACTTTAGCTTCCATATTTTAAATGTAGTTTTCAGCTATGCTTTATATAAGGTTTCACGATTTTGCAACAACTCTTTGCAAGTTCAAACTTAGCCCAAGCTATTAAGGAAAGCTAACTAGGTAATTAGATAATTGGGTCTTTGAATGGAGATTAACGCATTACTGAATTCAAATGGGTTGCACCTCATAAACCACACACAAGAACACAGGTTCTTTTGTATTCATTACTGAATGTTTACATCCAGTGACTGGATGTACACAGTGGAGGTTTTTATAGCTAACGAAAATGACTGATGCTAATGATAGCTTACTAGTGTGTGACGCATTTAGATTAAAGAGTGAAAGAAATATATTTTTTTTATATTTAACTTTAAAAAATGCTGCTTAATAATCGAAGGACTTTAGACACAAATCTAGTACTGATTTTACAAATACAATAGCTGGTGCAACCCTAAACTGGTCATCCCTGCTGTAAATCCCAGAGCTGGTAGCTGGAGTGAAAGCCTGCAGAGCTGCAGTGAAATCTTTTAATACCATTTTTTGGATGGAGAGTTTAGAGTTTAGGATTAAGGACTGCCATGATATTATGAAATGTAAAACAAATCTATTCAGCCCTCCAAACACAGAATCAAGAGTGCAGTGGTGTCAAAAAGTGATGGATTATGTCTTCTTGTTTTATAGCCGGTTAAATCCTGCTCGTCGTTTTTCCTTTTACTCAAGACACCGCCCAGCACCAACGTGCTGGTGTTGTGTGAGTACACTGGAGCCTGTTGAGGGTTGCTAAAAAAAAAGGACCACTCTTAAAAAGGAAGTCTATTAGGGGAAGTAAACGCAACACAAATGCTCCTTCTTCTTCTGCTTCTTGATTTTTCTAGTGATCGCAGCTTCTATGAGTAGAGGGAACGGAGGAGTGAAGCAACCATCTCGCCATCAACAAGCCACCCATGGGACAAAATGAGGGAGCGGAGGGCAAGAAGAAGAGATCTTCCGCTTGTCCATCCACCCAGTGATCAATCCGTCTGTCTGTCTATCTAAATCTAAATCTAATCTAAATACACCCCTGGTCAAAGAGAGGAAACACACGTCCTCTTTATCTCAGCATGTTTTTCTGTAGGTGATATCACCGTCTCACCGTCCTCCTACTCATCATCATCCCCAACTTCGTGACATATGGCAGAAAACCACTGGAAGTTGTACTGTTACAAATCTATTATCTGTAAAGAAACTGCAATAGATGATTGTAAAAAATGCTGTTTTGTGCATCGTGCAAAAAAATCACAGAAAAAAAAAAGCCATGTATGTTTTTCGCTATCGTATTTACTGTATTTGTTGCATATCCCTGTCCTGCTAAAGATAGTTATCGTTAGTGTGATATGTATCCTCACAAACACAAGCCGTAGAACAGTAAGAGCATAAGACTGACTCAAATCCCGAAGCCCTTTGAATATTTAAGATGTGAAACTGTAGCCTTTTCCTCATATGAACTCTGGGCAATGTCTGCAGAATCAGGTCTAGACATTGTTCAGAGTCACCCTTTCACACATGTAGCACGCAACCCTAACCCTAACCCTGCTGGAAGTACTCTGTTTGGCTTTGGCGATGGCTAAGCACCTGGGTAGAAAGTACAGGAGGCAAGACACAATGCAAAAAGTACCCTTCGTCTTCGCCCTCAGATGTTTGTAGTCTATCTGGTTTCGCGCCAGCCGCGTGATAGAAAGGTCATCAGCACGCCCACTCACTCACTCACTGTGAATTCTCCGGACAATGACCTTCTTTATTCATCCAAGTGGGCTTTGTACCAGGGAGCTGGTCGGGTGAAGTCCGTTTAATGTCCGGTCCATCTGATTCGGACATTTGCATTCTCACATGCAGCTCCTCCGGGGTCGCTGTACACGTGTGAAAGGGACTCATATGAGAGGCTTTTAGTGAATATGTAGTGGCTGTAAAAAGAAAAAAAGAAAAAGAAGCTGTTCCATGTGTAAATGTAAGCCCTTTAAATATACAGTATACTTGTTCATGTTCTGTACATAGTATATATAGACAAAATACAGTATATAATGAGAATACTTTACATGATCAGTCTATTTCGTACTATATCAGTATGAGTCTTCTTCCCTATCGCTCCGGAGATGTTGATTTTCCAGGTTACTGTAATAGTGAAAGTAAATGTTGGATTGTTGGCCTGTCTGTCTGTGACGCGTACAGTACAGTTCAGTCTAGCTAGTGTAGCTATGGCATCATCAGTGTTAATGAAAAAAAAAAAGATTCTGCACTTTTAACATCGACTCAAAAGACCTTTAGTACTTATCTCAACTTGAGCTTGTGTCCGCTCGTGTGCATGTGTGGAGAGCTAAATGCTTGCATGTGTCCAGTGTGTGTGTGTGAGAGAGAGAGTGGTGGCAGAATGAGCTTTTGAATGTGAGCATGCGTGTGTGTTTTAAGTGTGTGTGTGTGAATCTGAATCCTGGGTGGTTCATTTGTGGGGGGGTTTTTCTCATGTCACGTGTTCAGTGCTTATTGTCCAAGAGTTCTTATTTTGTTCTGTCCATTGACGATGATGATGACGATGTGTGTGTGTGTGTGTGTGTGTGTGTGTAAATATATATCAACATGCAGATGTATTATTGCAATAAAAAGCACAGATGCACAAGAAAAAGAAACTTCCAGCTGCTCGTGTGGTCTCTTATTCAGTGATGGGTCGATAGACACATGCAGAGATGGACATACACTGACAGATATATTGACAAATATTATTGATTTTTAGTGGTGAAAATTAAATTAGTACATTTACTCCAATTCTGTATTCAAGTAAAGTATTGAGGTACTTCTGCTCCATTAGCAAACAACACATTTATGGGAATATTGCACTTTTTACTCTACACTACATTTGTCTGGCAGCAGTTATTTTAATAGTTTATGTTTTCGTATTATATTTGTATAGTGACAGGTATGTGGCATTAGCCAATGCAACACATCACTGCATTTATAGCCTAAGCTATAAGCCTAAGCTCTTTTAACATACATAAAACTCAACAACAAATACACAAGAGCCAGTACAAAACACAAACTCATCAATAAGTCCATAGATCAAAAAACATAAATCTCAGAACACAAGAGGAAAATACAAGATAATACAGGGTTGTCACTGAACATTTTGCATACTCATGATGTGTTACATAAAAAACATAATTTTATAATATAATATTGCATTAGTTAACTACCCAACGGTATACGGTAATAAGTTATTATTGTATAGAATATTGTAACGCGAAGTGGAGCCATTCTGTTGCATCATGAGTATTTTTACGTTGTATTCTTCTGCCACTGTTGATTTTTGGTATTTTGTTAGGTGAAAATATCCCAATAATTAATAATTACACACACTAAGTAATGTAAAAGTGAGATTGCACTTTTAAGTCTCAGCAGTGAATAAAATATTCAGATGATTTACCCAGGGTCGCAATTCATCTCTGGAAAAGTCAAAGTCCTGCATTCAAAACTGTACTTAAAGATGCATTGCCTAGCTAACAAACAGCTAACAGCAGCTACAGTTGGCGGCAGTTTACTTCACTGTCCATCAGGAAACTCTGTAAATCACAGAGAGTTGAGGCGGAGCAGCCGGAGGACATCAGAGGGAAAACCAGAAAACATTTTCTCCATAAAATATGATCCAGGTTCACCAAAATCAGTCAAATAGCTGGTGGTGTGTGACTTAGTGCTGTAAAGCAAATGACTGACAGAGACACCATTGAATGTCCTGAAGTCAGTGTAGTATCAACAGTATTTAAAACCTGTATTTATAACATTATGAGCACTTAATGCAATCTCATGAACATGGTGATATTGTAGATCCTTGTAAACACACCATGGGTCCCATCTAAGAGGTTCAGTTCAATTTTATTTATATAGCACCATATCATAACAAAAGTTATCTCATGACACTTTTCATGCAGAGCAGGTCTAGACCGTACTCTTCATAATATTGGTTGTAGTCAAAGTCACCTCACTGGATCTCCAGAACCAGGTTTAGTCCTAACTGGGTCTAGAATCAGACCATAAACAGAGCAGAACTACAAATATGTATCTGTGGAATCTCTGCTCCTTACTCTTCACCATTCCCATCAGAAGCAATACATTTTGGACAAATGACAGTTAATAATTCATACTTCATACTCGTGTCCAAGTCTATTGTCTGCACAACACTCACACTATGTGACCTCCACTTCACTTACACCTCTGCTTGCTTCATCTCTGTCAGGCTACTTCCTGCAACTTCCCTTTTTCTCATGCTCAGAAAATGTGGGTTAAAGTTCATTTTTAACCTCATTACCTCACTGTTACCTAAAGCAGCTCAACAGAAGTCTGCAGTACTCAACCACTTATTCTTCACTCAGCTGTTTCCATCTTTCTACCTCTGCTGCACAACATTTCAGATGCAAATAATTTGTCACTTTTTCACATTCATTTCACAGCTAGAATTAGAACTAGTTACTTTTGATTGTTAGCATTCATTTGGGGTTGTATTTGTCACAGCCTGGCCAATCTGAATCCGACAATTACTCTTCACTCACCTCGGTTTTTGCTCTAGTGAACCAAAACAGTAAAGATGTGGGTCGGACAGCTAACCAATGAGCTGAAACTGGCTGTAAATCTCCATGAAGCAGAGTAAACTAGAGATTTAGCTGATAATTCTCCGTAGGTTCATCTTTCACCAGTAAACCCCCTTTCGCATTCTTACATTGAGTGTTATGCTATGGGATTCTCTTCATATTTTAAAGGACAATAGAAACAGCAGCCATTCTGACGTGAAATAGTAGGGTCAACAAGGGACGTTCCTTGCTATATGCAGACTATGCGGATGCATAGGGCCCCGCAGCCACCAGGCCCCCCAAGCTGCAAGTTCAGCCTCAGCTAAATTTTTGTTGGCACTTGCATGCTATAGATAATAGCTTTTGCTGGGGTTGATCTTGTGCAGTGGCCTCAAACATCGGACTTGTGGATCTACATACCATAATCACAGAAACAGATCCAAAGTTTTCAAAGTTTACCATAAACATTTTTCAGGAACATGCTGCATCTGTTGCATTTATTAATGTACTCCAGCTTGTTGCATCACTTTAGATCATCAGAGTTTGACAAAACAGAGGCCCCCAAACAGCTAGAAACAGCAATGGGGTCAACGCAGGTGTTTCCAATGAAACTAATTAAAATCCTTAATTAGCATCATTGGAAACACCCGCGTTTACCTACTATTTCATGTCAAAATGGCTGCTGTAAAAAGAAAAAAAGGTCCTTTAAGCTGGATGTTTTGTACCAACAATCAAATGGTGTCAGGTAAATGTAGAGCAGAGGTCAAAGAGTAGTTAAGTATTAGCATATAATTAAAATCATTACATAAAATAAGTACTTAGTTGTTATCCACCATTGCTTAAGTCGATAATATGATTGCTTTTCCATCACTACCGCCCCGCTTCTGAGTGCTGCTGATAGAAAAAACGAGTGAGAGTTCCCTTTAATTCCCAGGCTCTCGGGATTACGCAACCCCCGGCGGCGATGCTCCTCTCCGGCCGGTAGAGGGCGTTGCGTAGCCTGGTGAAGGAAGAGCAACCCCCGGCGGCAGCTTCCTTCCCTGACCCGCATTCACCACCAGTACTGTACATGAAGGAGGAGGAGGAGGAGGGGGGGAGGACCGAGCGAGCACAGAAAGCAAATAAACGCCGTGGAGTTCTCCGGTAGACCGTGGCTGTGGCTTTGGCAGTCCCTGACAGACACGGCGCTCCCGTCTCCTCGCACCTGAGAGCCGACTGAAAAAAGAGAAAGGGGAGGGGGGGGCTACCGCCGGGAGAGAGCCGCTAGCTACGCCGTTTGAGAGACGCTTATTCGCGGGACTCGCTCCGTGTTTCTGCTCTTTTTTTCTTCAAGTATTAATCCGGCTGTTCGTCGTTTACGGGCTTTATGGCGGTACAGGAGGCGGCTTTGCACCATAAGCCGAGCATTGGTGAGTGTGTCAGTTCATTGCAGTTGCACTATATGCGAAATAGCGTTACAGTGCAGGCTTGTTCGCGGGGCGGCGGTATAACGTGAGTCCTGTCCTCACGTCAACCCGGTCGGTCGCTGCGCCGGCCTGCTTTACTGTACTCTACAGATAATGCAAAGACGCCGGGCCGGTGCCCTGTATGTACCCCTGTCTGTGTGTGTGTGTGTGTGTGTGAGAAAGTGACCCGCATGACTGCCATGTGCTCCTTTAACTGTCGTTCCACTGAGCGAGCCGGTTCAGGTTGGGCTGAGTTCACGGTTAAGGTCGGAGCTGCACGATCGTTGCAATAAGAAACCTGTTAACCTACACTGAGAGGACAGAAACAGGGTTTGTGCCAGGATGTAGGCGGTATGTAGGCTATATATATATATATATATATATATATATATATATATATATATATATATATATATACACGTATTTACTCTGCTGTGACATATCCAAGTGGGCCCATGTGTGCTAAAGTGTGCCAAAGTGTACTTGAATCGCTCCTGGAGACTTGAAATGAATCATGCATGTGTTACAGGACAGCATGAAATATGAAATATGGTTCCCAGCCCCGCTGCTGCTCCTGCAGGCTGAGGCGTGGTGTATATGTATGATATCATGTATTGAGTTACACACAGTCAATGCATTCTGTGTGTGTGTGTGGTTAAACATATGGTCAAAATAAGGACTGTGTTTGATTTGTTTTTGTTTTTTAATTGCAGGATGAGGGCAGCAGCATCATCATCATCTGCGGACCATCTCTTGTGGACCAGTCGGACGCTATTGTGTGACTCATTTCCTGTGTCCAGAGCTGCAGCTGAAGACGTCCTGTTGGTCGGGGTAGGTGACTGGCACCAAACATCAGAGCAGGCTAAAAGATCAGAGAATCATCCACGACTTCACACTAACCCTAACCCTAACCGCAATCCGACGTTTTAACGTCACGTAGAACGCCGGAGAGGTGGACGAGAAGGAAAGCTCCCGTGTAACCATATCTGGGTGTAAAACAAGAATGAATGTGCAACCAAAATTATTATTATATTTCCCTGTAGTGCGGCGGACTGGCCTACATAAAATGACACAGGAAGCACTCTCACTTGTGTTGTTTACACGAGTTTCCCCCAGTAACCCAGTTAAGATTTAGGAAGCTGGTGGTTTTTATTAGTTTTTTTGCAACCTCTCAGAGATTTATTTTCTTTATGACTGCTTTCTCATATGAAAAGGAAATTTGTCTGAGTAGGCATTATTTTTAAAGCGGCTTTACAAGCCATGATATGATATTTAATAAATGCTCTGAAGGGAAACAATGCAAAGAATGGCCTTAATATCCGTTTGGCAGGGATCTGCCACCTGTCAGGATTACAATAACATCATATAATACTGAAGAAATGTATCTGACTATGACTATGTAAAGAAATCATAAAGAAACTATGACTCTCAAACCAAAGAAAGTCCATGTAAAATCTCTCCCCGCAGCCAGACATGACCTCCTTTGACGTCCCTTCCTAACACCCCCCTCCCCCTCCCCCTTCCTGTCCGTTTCCCATAGCTCATTGCTGCAAGGCAGTGTCCTGGTTTTCTGAGGTTGAGGCTTAATGTATAGCGAGCGGAGTTGAGGGGGGCGGGTAAAGGGGGGAGAGACAGGAAAGAAAACCAGTCTTCCCCCTCCTTCTTCCCTCTCTCCCGCCGCCTGCCTCAATCTGAGGGAAAATCAGTTACATAACAGGCGCTGTGGAGGCAGCCGCTGCCCCGGTGTCCCCAAGGTCCCACGGCCTGCTTACATCACAGAGGTGTAGACGGAGAGGAGGAGGAGCTTATGCCCATTTATCCAGCTGCTTCTGAAAAATACTGACTTTGTAATATAACGTGACACGAGTGTCTACATGTGACCCACATATTTAAGATGAAATTGAAGAAGCCTTTAAGGATTGATTCACTGAACATTGTTGCACTTGGTAGATTCTAATAAAAATCAGAAAGCATTTTTCAACATGTAAAATTTGGCCACACCAATACTCCTTTTATTATTTGTTCTATTAATTGATAAAGTATTTAAGTCTGTAAAATTTCGCGGCTGCAATGAATTTAGCAGTCACCGTTTAGAATCCAGGAGATATTTGTAGGGCTGCAACTAATTGGTTAATGGATTAATTGTTTCCAGTGTGTAGAATTTAGTTGCGTCTAGTGATGTAATCGCTGCATTGCAATCTCCTCTCATCACCCTCACCTACCTAGTGTAAAGGAGAAACAACACTCGAAAGGCCCTGACTAGTATCAGTATTTACTTTGTCTGTTCTGGGCTACTGTAGAAACACAGTGTTTCAACATGGCGGCCTCCATGAAAGAGGACCCGCCCCTGCTGTAGATATAAAAGACTCATTTTAAAGTAACCAAAACAAAAAGATTAGGTTCCAGATTCAGGTGATTATACGTGCATAAAATCATAGTTATGATTATTATATTCCATGACTGCCTTATTCCGAAAATGGATGCACCAATTTTACACACTGGACCTTTAATAAAATGTTAGAAAAACGTTTATTTTTGTTTTTTTACATTCTATTTATTATTTTGTAATTTATAATTATTTTGTATGTTTTTATGACACATTTTCTACCAAACACCAAATGATTCAATTTTTACAAGAATGCTTTCTTGCTATAACAGCATACCTACCAAATCTACACCAAAATGAAAACATCATCATTGCATTATGTATTTTAGGCCGTTCGTTCTGTATTCATGACTGTCGCTTATGGGAGGAGGAGATACGGGTTGTTACTCTGATTTTTTTGCCATCAGCATGATGTAGAAATCACTTTTCAGTTTGAGCATGTCGTCCTCCCGTTGATAAAACCTTTAATTCAGCTTTCTTTTCTGTTGATGGCAGACCACACCATCTCCTCCAGCACAGCCTTCCCGCGTGTGCACTCGAGTGTTTATCAGAACTTTCTTTTGCGCTCTGTTCTTTGCCCGACATGCACAAGCCGCTTCTGAAACAAAAAGAGTTCTGTGCAAATCTTCATCGTCAGCGATGGTAAATATCCTGCTGAATTGAAAACATATGGTAACGCCCTGATTGGTGCTCGCTCAGTAAATCTGTTTTACTGTATCCATGTTGTCGGCAGTAAGCCTAATTAACAGGATATTCCTGCCCACTGAGCTACACAGGAAAAACAGCCCCAGACATCAAATGGGTCTTAAAAAAGACACACTGTAAATAACTTTAAGTTCTAACATGAGAGCTGTGGACGGGAGCCGTGGTCTCATGGTATGCGTTTCAACCAACAATTCAGGATGCCCTGTGCAAAAAGACTGTTTTTAGACTTTTAAACAATGATGACAGTGATGATTTAAGGAACAGTTCTCCAAAATGTTTCTAATGTTTGAGTCCAAAGTATCGGCCCATGTATCATTATTATATTTAGAAAATTCTCAAACATCTATACATCATGTCAGTGTACGTTTGGCCTCTGGAAGACATATCTTTTGTTCTTGCTTAGTCGCGCTGTCATTTAAGACCTTACATCCCCAAAGTACACCCTCACAGGTGACTTGAATTATTTACCCTAATCAAACTACCCAGAGGAATGTTTGCCCACCTTCAGTATAAGCAGAGCTTTAATTAGAACTGAAACACCTGTGTGGGTGTGCAGGGCCTTTATGCAAATGACTCGAGAGAATGTAGGGCAGTGGACAGCAACAGGCTGGCAAAACCGTCCCACCAGAATGTTTTCACAGTGCCTAATGCTAAAATAGATCTCCATCATGGCAGCTGCAGAATTACTTTTTTTTCCTTTTTTAGTGCCTAAAAAAATAAGACGCAATACTTTTTTTTATTTTTATTTTTTTGCATTAATGCTTTATTTCGAGCTGAATTGAGAGCTTTCTCTCTGAAAGGTTCCAACCAGTTTCTTGCTTGACGACCACTCAAAGCGCTTTGACACTACATATCTCATTCACCCATTCACACACATTTATACACTGATGGCATTAGCTGCCATGCAAGGTGCCAACTGCTCATCAGTTTTAGCTAACCATTCATCCACACTAACACACCAATGGCGAAGCCTTCAGGAGCAATTTGGGCTTCACCAAACACCAATTCAGTAAACCATTCAAACGTATGTGATCATGAACTGACCGTACATGGACAGCAACAAAGCAAATTCAGATTCAGTTCATGAAAAACATGTTCTGGTCCACCATCTGATGTCTTAGACTATGTCCATGTTTGATACAGTCTATGGCTCTGTACTATAGCCCTGCAGATACTGTATTTCTGTAGCATTACTGATATTTCAGAGATGAAAGAATAAGATGGAGTACATCAGCTAATAGTATTTTACATGAACATAAACAAACAATCTTATACACTTCTATTAAATTTGTTTTTACAGAATCATGGCCAAGATGCTTAATGAGCAGGACTGCTTTACAGTCAACAAAAATCACTCAGTTCTCTCAGCCTCTGTGATAGTTACACTGTTTCTGCATTAGCTTTGTCCTAGTATTGCTGATACACTGATATGTATCATGAATATATGTTTGATGGAGTCAGATATGAGGATTTGCTGCTTTATATCTGTTTTATATCAATCTAAATTGAATATCTTTTGGTCTGGGCTGGCTGATTGGACAACACAAGACATTTGAAGATTTCATTCTGGCCTCTGGGAAATTCCGATCAATATTTTCACCTATTTGACATTTTATAGACCAACCAATCGATTAATCCGACAAGTAACTGATAGATGAATCACCAATGTGGAAAACGTGAAGGAAGGAGAGGCAGATAAACAGTGACCGCTGAGGGACTGCTGATTTAAGTTACCATGCACTGGATGTACATACTGCACATACTGCCTGACTAAGTACAGTATAAAACAGGCTGTGCAGTTCTTAATGGTGCTCACACACACACAAATATGCACACGGAAACAGGGTATTATAAAGCCTCGGGGAACCTCCTTGTTACGTGTCTCTTTGGAATGTTCCGTTCTTTTCTGTCAAAGCATAAACATCTTTATGTAAGACAGCCTCTATTCAATTATGGTAACATTAGATGTAAAAATGCATCTCGCACACAGAAAATTAAATATGTATCGGTTAACCAAGGACAAATATCCCTCCATCTGACAGGAAATGACTGATAAAGATGCTATAAAATCTGACCTGAGTATCACCAGATGTCTCCTGACATCTTTTAGGACCATGACATTCGAGCTTGAATTCTAATGTACTCAATCATCAATTATAACTAAGCAGGACACGATAACTTCTTCAATTCAATTTTATTTATATAGTGCCAAATTATAAAAGAAGTTATTCATGACATTTGCATGTAGAGCACATCTACACGGTGCTACACAGTTATAATATGAACTATTGAAATCAGGTACGGAAAGAGTTTGTGGAAGTGTTTGAGCAGTCTTTTAGTGTAAATGAATGTGTTTGAAATGGACTGGGGTTTTCTCTGTAGTCTTTTTTTTTTTCTTTTCTCTTTCCTCAACAACGTCTACGGTTGCTGTTAATTTCCTGTCAACCTTGACAGCCACAACCACTTCAGAAAGCACAGCCAAGGGAACACAAACTGAAATGATCTCAGCATCAATTACAAGAGAATTCAAAGGCAAACAGAGATTTTCCACAAGCTGAAATGTGGCTCCTTTTGTACTCATAATGTCATGACTATTTAAAAAATGTACACCAGCTTAAGGTGAGAGACGGACACTAAAGTGTAAATGTAGAGGTCAAAATGGTATTCCCCTAACTTTATCCATCAGTGGGATGAAGAAAAAGATCATATAAAAGGGATTTAAAAAGAGGTTATTATCTTGAAACCAGGCCAAGGACCTAAAGAAGGTCTGGAACAAAGCAGAGAAGACTAGAATTCTTCCTATAAAACATAAACCCTGCTATTAGCATTGGCTCGAACTGTCTGCCTCTTGTAATTAAAGAAGTAATAATTAATGTTTTGCACACTTTACACAAAGGGTGTGCAAAACATCAAAACATGAGAGTGTCTTCCTGTTATCGGGGTATCACACTGCTCAACCTCCCCCAGAAGGTTTTATTCCATGGTATTGGAAAAGATGCTTCGAACGGCAGATTGAGGAGGAGCAATTCACATTCCATCCTGGCCATGGAGTGGTGGACCAGCTCTTTACCCTTGTGGGGTTGCTGGAGTCCATGGGAGTTTGACCATCCAATTTATATGTGATTTGTGGACTTGGATTTAGCTTATGATCGTGTCGCTCCCAGGAAATCCTTTGGGAGGTACTGAGGGAGTATGGGGCACTGGGGCAATTGCTATGATCCTTTCAGTCCGTGTATAGCCAAACTTTAGAGCTGTGTCCATATTCTCAACACATTTCAGTGGCTGTCTCTGATTCTGTTTAAGATCCTGTCCTTGAATATCTCAATGTACATGAGAGTGTCCGGTTTGGGAACTTCAGAATTGTGTGTCTACTTTTTGCAGATGACTAAAGCTATGGTTGTCTGATGTTGTATTGGGGTTGGAGTTGCTGCCCCAGGTGAAGGAGTATCTCGGGAGTTACGGTTAAGTGGAGTGTGAGATGGACAGGTCGATTGGTACATTGTCAGTAGTAATACGGACATTGCACTGCACCATTGTGGTAAAGAGGGAGGTTTGATTTACTAGTCAATGTTAACGCTAACCCTCACATATAGTCAAAAGCTTTGGGTAGTGACCAAATGAACGAGGTTGCGGATACAAGCAGTTGAAATGAGTTTCCTCTGGATAGCAGTAGGGTAAGGAGCTCGGGTATCTGTAGGGAGCTCGTAAGTAGGGCTGTTCCTTCATGTTGAAAGAAGCCAGCTGAGGTTTTCTGGGAATATCCAACTGGGAGGAGACCCCAATGCAGACCCAGAACTTGTTGTTGGGATTACATATTCCATCTGGCCTGGGAGCTTTTCAGGATCCCAGAGGAGGAGCTGGAAAATGTTGTGTATTGACGGATTGGCAATGATGCTACTTTGGGGCTAACATTGATGCCTAAAGTTGACATGGCTAACATGTTAGCAAAATTATTTATTTTCATAAAATATATAATTTCATTTTAAATTTCTTTTTATTTATCTCTTCAGAAAAAAAGTTTGTTTCTTTTCCACTATGTTCACCATTCACTGGCCAGGTTTAGGTCAGTGTAGTTGGTTTTTGCAAATGGGTCAAGAGAATGTAGACAAATGTGGAGAGACTGCTTCAGTTTGGAATCATGTTTCCACGAGGGACAAATGGTGTAGTGACAGATGGCCTTGAAACAAGGCTTACTGAAGTATCTGCAAATTAATTCTATGCCCGATGACAGAGCTGCAACGCTTAGTTGATAAATCGATTAGTTGTCAACTATTAAATGAATTGCTAAAAACATAATAATTGATAATTGATTCATGAAATTAATATTTAATATTTCCAAATTCTGATTTCAACCTCTAAATATCTTTGGATTGTGGACAACACAACACATTTTTTAGGGTGACGTCCTCCCTTTAGATTTCAGCTTTATAAAGTTAGGAGAGCCCAGGACGCTTAGTTACAATACCATCGAACTCTTCTATGCATCTTATGGAAAACTGAGACTACACTATACATATATAATCACTTAATTAAAAAGATTGCACGCATCTATATAAGAAAGCATACAGTGTAGTTTGCAGCTCTCTGCTGGTTGCATCTGGCAGTTGTAGTGCCATTGTAGTAGGTGTTTCACCATCTGTTGCCTGGCAGAGAGCTGCAATCTGCTCTCACTATGCTATGCTTTTCTTTTCACAATGCATTCATGCATTCATCCATTCAATTCATCCATTACATTAGTCATTTACCTGAGCATCCACTTGATTCGTGCAGCATCCCAAACAAAGATGCTGATCAGATTCTAATCTCACTGAATGTCATTGAGCTGCTACAACAAAGTTCTGGGCCAGTGAGAGTCAACTAAACACAGGACGATAAACATAAACTGAACAGACCAAACTGAACAAAAAGAATATACATATATGTATATAATGTATAATGATTGACAATGGCAAAACTCTAAAGTAAACTACAAATTAAACATTATAGGACAATTTGTCAGTTGTCATTTTTAATATTTTAACAATTAACCAACAGAAAATAACTAAAATCCTCAAATATTTGAAAGAAATATAAACCAAATCTCAACAACTGAATGTGCCAGTTCCCCCCACGATGTGGCAGCCACTTGGTCCAGTCTGACTGGCCATTTCCTGCATTTAACAGGAAGAAATAGAAATGAAAACACCTTAAGATAAACATGGAATTAAAAGCAGAGTGCTATCAGCTTCCTATGTACTTCTCACAGGCTTCCTCTAAAAACAGGCAGACAGGGAGGGACTCGTAGTACGCCTCATGTTCCAGTGAACGCAGCTGGGACCCAGGACCGAACACGACCCCTGAAACCAACAGTGGCCAGTTTGGCAGTAGCCTGCAGAGGTTATTCCCCATTGGTCTCCGAGGCTGTGCTCAAATCCAGTCCAGTCCGGCTGCCCGGAGCCCAGTTCTGTTGCCCGCTAATGGCAGATTCATTTAGCAACAGTTAACTAGCAGTTTGTTACTTTAGCAGGTGGTTAGGCTAAGGCGATCTGTCCATCAGGAGCCTATAAATAACAGAAAATCCGATCCAGTTTGACCACTAATAAAGTTACAAAGTTGTGCTTTTGTACAGTAATCATTGAGGCCCGGCCATAGATGCAGCCCTCAGAATCACTCCTAGACTGTATCAAACAGAAAACACTCCCCTGTGGTGACATAAGAGAGAAAGTGTTCCATTGGATGCCAAACTTGTATGTTCCAAGTGCAGGATCAGAGTCATCAACAAGTTTTTATTGTTCCGGAAATGACAACTCAAATACCATGAAGAATACCTGAAAATACCAGTGATGGTTGATAATAGGTGACATACTGTACAGTGCCTTGAAAAAGTATTCATACCTCTTGAACTTTCACATTTTGCCACCTTACAACCACAAACTTAAATGTTTATTGAGATTTTGTGATCGATCAACACAAAGTAGCACATAATTGTGAAGTGGAACGGAAATGATACATAGTTTTCAAAATTTTAAGCAAATAAAAATCAGAAAAATGTGGTGTGCATTTGTATTCAGCCCTCCCTGCATCAATACTTTGTAGAGCCACCTTTCGCTGCAATTACAGCTGCAAGTCTTTTGGGGTATGTCTCTACCAGCTTTGCACACCTAGACACTGATATTTTTGCCCATTCTTCTTTGCAAAATAGCTCAAGCTCAGCCAGATTGGAGAGCAACTGTGGAAGATGAATCTCCTTCCCAGTCTCAAGTGTTTTTCAGCCTCCAACAGGTTTTCTTCCAGGATTGCCCTGTATTTAGCTCCATCCATCTTCCCATCAACTCTGACCAGCTTCCCTGTCCCTGCTGAAGAAAAGAAAAATCCCCACAGCATGATGTTGCCACCACCATGTTTCACAGTGGGCATGGTGTGTTCAGGGTGATGAGCAGTGTTAGTTTTCCGCCACACATAGCGCTTTGCATTTTGGCCAAAAAGTCCAATTTTGGTCTCATCTGATCAAAGCACCTTCTTCCACAGGTTTGTGGTGGCCCCTACATGGCTTGTGGCAAACTGCAAACGGGACTTCTTATGCCTTTCTTTCAACAATGGCTTTCTTCTTGCCACTCTTCCATAAAGGCCAGATTTGTGGAGTGCACGACTTATAGTTGTTCTGTGGACAGATTCTCCCACCTGAGTTGTGGATTTCTGCAGCTCCTCCAGAGGAGGAGCTCCTCCATGGGCCTCTTGGCTGCTTCTCTGACCAGTGCTCTCCTCGCTCGCTCTGTCAGTTTAGGTGGACGGCCATGTCTTGGTAGGTTTGCAGTTGTGCCATACTTTTTCCATTTTTGGATGATGGATTGAACAGTGGTCCTTGAGATGTTCAAAGCTTGGGATATTTTTTTATAACCTAACCCTGCTTTAAACTTCTCACACAACTTTATCCCTGACCTGTCTGTGAGTTCCTTGTTCTTCATGATGCTGTTGTTCACTAGTGTTCTCTAACAAACCGCTGAGGCCTTCACAGAACAGGTGTATTTATACTATGAGTAAATTACACAGGAGGAGTCAATTTACTAATTAGGTGACTTTTGAAGGTGATTGCACTGGATTGTATTTAGGGGTATCAGAGTACAAGGCTGAATACAAATGCACAGCACACTTTTCAGATTTATATTTGTTTAAAATTTGGAAAAACCATATATCATTTTCGTTCCACTTCACAATTATGTGCTACTTTTTGTTTGTCTATTATATAAAATCTCAACTAAATACATTCAAGTTTATGATTGTAAGGTCCTAAAATGTGAAAAGGTTCAAGGGGTATGAATACTTTTTAAAGGCACTGTATGTGATGTTTTGACTTCATGGGTCCTTTAACTGCACCCCGCCATCCTTCAGATGACTGTGATTGGCCCAGAGGCGGGATGGCACGGTGGTATCATTCGCGAGTGATGGCATGTTTGCTTGTTTACCGTGTTCGCCCTGGCAGCTTCTGTTCTCGCTCTCGGTGTCTCCTCCCTCCGTCTGCGCTGTCTTTCTTTCAGAAGCATCTTTTTTTTTTCTTCTTCTTTTTTTAGCAGCTTTTATTGTTTAAGGGGATAAGAGGAAAGAAGAGGGAAAAAAAACAGCCCTGCTTGAGTGGAATGAGAGAAAGACTTTATAACAAGCTCTCGCCCCTCCAGGGAGGACTCTCGCTTCCACACAAAAACAAATGTTCTCCATGCATGTAGTATGCAACACACACACATGGACTCTCTGCCCTATGGAGAAAGGAACAGAGACCGGCGTTAGGAGTGGCCATAACAGGAAGTGGTCCAGGGATTACATTAAAAGGATGGACTCCCCGCTCCGAGTGAACTTCTGCAAGGAGGTCGAGGCCCTTACTCCTCCCCTCAGGGGGCTGCAGCAATCTTGTACAGTAAAGCTCATGTTGTGAAAGAGTATTGTCCTTGCATCCTGCTGTTCTCAACATCTGAGCGAGATGGGAAAGATGGGAGGGAGGAGAGAGAGAGAGAGAGAGAGAGAGGGAGAGAGAGAGACAACTGTGCAGGGAGTCGAGATCAAGACAGAAGGAGACTTTAAATAAGAGAGGCGCCGTGCAGGAAAGGTCATGTTCCAAACGTATTCAGACAGATCCGCAATGTTGGAAGCATTCAGTTCTTGCCTCTTCTACTCCTGTAAGCCTGCACCTGAGAGGACTTACACTGAGCTGGGTCTAATGGGTTTTTGGGTTGGTGTGTACCTTTTTAGTTTTAGGATTTTTTAGGAAGACCACGGTGCTCATGTCTGCTTAGTGTATGATGTATACTTTATTAGAAGGTATCCTGCTAATTGCCCGACTAGCGGTCCGAAATAAAAACATTCAACTTACAATGATATAACATGTCATGTAGAGATTTTCTGAAGTATTTTAACTTGAATCCAGTGAGCGTGTTCTGCAAGTGGAGGAAATAGCAGCCTCAGGCAGTGACGCGTACGTGGCTAGACTCTCCATAGGAGGTAAATAGAGTGGAAACAACACATAGTCTGATGGCGAGGGTCAACCTCAGGTCAATGTGATTTTTTTTTTTGGTTTAGAAATGTTTCAGGATTTTGCCTCAGGCTAGCAGCTTCACACGCCTCGTCACATACGTTTCATCATTATTAGCCCCGTGTGACAGTGCAATCTTCGGTTTTCATAACGCTCACCAGGTCAAAGCTGGCAGCCGATGTTTAAATTGAAGACTTTAGAAAAGGTCTCTTACTTGGGAAATTCTTCCCTATCAGAGCCATGTGACAACTTTAGGCACGAGTTGACCCTCTTATAAAGAGTCCGAGCATTCACATCGTAGTTCATTTTTTTTCTCACTTAAACTAAATCAGCTTAATAAGTACAGGACACACACACACACACACAGAGTGGTGGCCTACATATTCTCCAGCACATAATTGAATTCAAAATGACATGAAGCTGAAAGAGCTGTTGTGTCCCGGTGAGTTTAAAGACATAATGAGGCAGGATCAGTAAAGAGCTGTCCATGCTTTGTGTAGTCCACATTTAAATGAGTTTGACGTCTTAACTTGATGGTATGATTCAACTTAATGGATCCAAATTACTCCTACTCTGCACAAAATACAATGATTTCTATTTCCATAACACACATGTAAGGCAAAATTATTATATATTTCATTTGTTTTCTTCTGACCTATAGTACAATACTGAAACTAGGAGTTAAATTGCGTTTCATTTGGTCTACGTGTAGTCTTCAAAAGTTTCTACCAAGTGTCCGTGAAGTGAAGCCAATGTTCCTCAAATGAGCTCCAAAATGAGTCCGTCTCCATAGGCCCCCATGTTAAAATCTCCAACTTCACGGGAAAGACGAGAACTTTTTGAACAGCAGTTTACGTAAAAATAGACTTGACTTGATTAAAATTAAGCAAATAACCAGACATGCAGATTTCAATAAAATCCATCTCAATCCATTTTTTCCGTGTCAAAGTGTCACATTTTAAAGAAATTCAAACTGAAGTTATTTTTTGCGTCCTGTTTCAGATTTACCAGACTGCTGTGAGAAGTGTACATGTATTTCAATGAGGACGCTCTGCCATCTGATGTTTGTGTCAATGAGGAAGACCGGCCTCCGCCTCCCTCCTCTCACCACCAGGTCGGTCCTCTTTGCTTGATCTTCTTCATCTTTACTGTGGTAGCAGGTTGATGAGTTACCAAACTCAAATCTCTGCTGTAAATGAAGCCACCGAAGCAGCTCCAAGAGTGTAAGTCACCTGCACTACTGCCACAAATTTCCTATGGCATTTAAAATAGCAGGGTGGAGAAGCTTATTAAAATGATTTACATGCAGCTCATCATGCATGAATGCTAAAACCAAGAGACAGCATCAACTGATATAACTGAAGGCTATTTATCTGACAGCTCAGGGGTGAAATCACGTTCAGTGGTGATGAGGAAAAAACGGTTAAAGCAGGTGAAGTGAAGCTGGCATTCAGCTACACACACACACACACACACACACACACACACACACACACACACACACCTCTGCACACATCCAAATTCAAATCCTCATCAGTGTCATGCGATGCAGCTGATTCTATGTACACATGGGTGACACAGTCTGACGCAAGGCTGGTTATTTCAGGCAGAAACTGAGTGAAATCAGCATTTTATTTGTCAGTGGGATAATTGTGCTGTGCCTGCGGGGCTCAGCGCGCAGCAACAAGGCGGGAAAAGGACAAGAGTTTCCTTCTCCGTCAGCAGACGAGTGAAGCCTTCAGGTCCTCTGCTCTTAGATAAATCTTTTTAATTAGACGCTGAGACGTGCGTTGACATGAGCTTATTAGCCTTTTCAGTGTTTTGAGAAATCTTATTTTAGTTTATTTCCAACGACAACTCATTCAGTTCAAGTACCTTCCTGAGGCTGACTTACAGTATATCTGCGGTATGATGGCAATGTTGAGCATCTGTGTGGGATTAGTTTATGAAAGCTTCTAGATGACTTTGTTTCCAAATGGAGAGCTGATGTTTTACATATGTTTTAAATTGAAGGTCCAGTGTGTAGGTTTTTGTTGCATCTAATCGCTGCATTGCAATCTCCTCACATCACCTTTGCCTACCTAGTGTAAAGGAAAAACAACACTACAAAGGCTGTGTTTAGAGTCAGTATTTAGTTTGTCTGTTCTGGGTTACTGTAGAAACAGTATCAACATGGCTGCCCCCACTGCACCTTTAGCCACCAAGCTATTTTAGCCACATTAGCATCATTAGCAGCTCTATGAAGAGCAGCTGGTCTGTCCACCACTTTTTGTCCAGATGTAAATATCTCAATGCCCAATGAATGGACTGTGGTGCTGACATTAATTGTTCCCCGTGGCTGAAACATAATGACTTTGACGAGGTTAGCAAAACCTGCTAAAAAACTCTCCCATCAGCCTCAGCTGTACCGATGCATTTAGTGCTAATTGGCAAATGTTGGCACGCTGCTAACAACCCAAACGAAGCCGATGAACACGGTAAACGTTGTATCTGCATTGTGAGCATGTTAGCATGCTAACGTTAGCATATAGCAGGTGAAAAAACAACTCATTCCTATTGGTCAGAATGATGAATGCTTTTAATTAACTTTCATTCCCTCATATTTGGGGAAAATAGTTGCGATGTGACAAAGCTGTTAGACAACTAAACGATAAACTCAGTTATTACAGGTGATAGAACATATTTTCGGACAATAAAAATGTCAGCGCATATGAATAATGACAGCACAGACACAAACATGTATTGCAAAACCCGATCATCCGTTGTTATTCATGAGCAACAAAGGATTTCTACCACTACCCGCTGTCTTTAAATTAGCAGTGCAGTACAGGACGTGTGTAAGATTGTGTGTGTGTGTGTGTGTTGACTGTAAAGTGGTACCTCCCCTGCTGTTAGAGAAATGTACAGACAATGGGTGATGGTTGTATGGCCTTATTACCGCCTGCTGATTGAATGTGGGCAGAGCAGAGCAGAGTAGAGCAGAGAGATTAGTGCAGCGGGAGTCACGGTGGATGCAATTTGATAGAACTTTGTCTCACACACCCCAAATCATTTTCACACTTTTGAGTTACAACATGTTCAGTACCCCTTTAATAGCGCCGTAATCACCCACAGATCTGTAATCGGTATGAGCTGGATGGAGCTGCAGCACGTTATATTTGCAATACAAAAATAGCTGTGCAAGTGTTAGTGGTTCATGCTTTATGCAGAAATTGATGTGTCATATTCATGCAGACTTAGTGCCACTGACTGCACTAACTGCCCCCAGTAAGGCACACCAGGTTTGCTGAGCAGGAAGAAACTGGAGTGACTGGCTGGCGTTGGTGGGGTTATGGTACGGTCATATTAGCTTTCAGTTCAGCAAAACTGTCGTGCACTCAGCACTGAGAAAGAATGTGATGTCAAGGCTCTCATATGTGTAATAAATAACTAATGAGCAGAGAGATCATCAGCTGTGAGCAGTGTATGACACCGATGCCGCATGATGCAAATGCTAATATTGTTGTCTGATATGGCGGTGATTGAATAGTGAAATCTGAATCCTTTGTCAAATCTAATTAGTTTGTGTTTTAGTTATAAATAGCTAAAATCAAAGATGTCCAATCATCTTTTCTCTGCTGAGATGACAGAAACACTGCATTGTCAGCCTGGTTAATATTCAAAACCTGCAGCAGGAGACATGAAATGCCTCCTGAAATGCCTCCTTAACCCTTTATCGGCGAGGAACTATATATGGTCACTTATGTTAATTTGGAGATAAATGTTCCACATATTTTTTGGAAATTCACCCTAGGTGGGCGAGTGATCGTATACGGTAACTTCTTTGGCTTTGATATTCAGCCTAAAACTGAAACTTTTTAAAAAGTCAAATAAGAAAGTATGTCTTCTTATAAACACCAATAACACTCCAGGAAGTATTTCAATGAGTGCCCTCTAAAGGGTTAAACGCATTCTGCTTCTTGCTCTGAATTCTGCAGAGAGCTGCGACACCGATCATTTGAAATTATTGATATGATATGTATCGTACTCGAACTGGGAGTTTCTCCTCAAATTGATAATGACGTCATTACCTAAATCAATTGCGGAGTGTTAGAGAGTGTCCTTTGTTTTTCCTCGCAGTCTTTGGCTGAGAACAGACAGCAGCTGGTGAAAATCACATTAACCAGGCAAACGTTTCATTTTCCACTGTGCTATATTCAATTGAAGAATCATCTAGAAATAAGATACGATCAGTTCAAAAGTAAAAATGAAAGAATGTAGATTGCGCACAGTCTGTGATGCACCGTGAAATTACGAGTTCCGCAGTTTCTTCCACACACATTGAATTTCTTCATTATTTATCTGAGCGCAGCACTCTTCATCACATATCTCAGCCTGCTCATGTTAATAAATTATTTGTTATTGCAGTGTTGTGTCAGAGTTGTGTCCTGCTGTTACTGTTTAAGAGCTTTTTTTGAGAAATAGAAGTTGTGTCCAAACACTGAGTCTCTCAGTTAAATGCCTTTACAGGCCGCTGGGCGTTCAACCCATTCAGAGCCACTGAACATGCACTTGTTCCCCCTCAGCTTAAATTATAGAGTCCTTTTAAATGTTGCATTAATAATATTGGCTGTGAGCCCTACATGAACACATGAACATGTACATGCCAGACCCAAAGGCAAAAAATGCATTACCCTACGTAAAAGCATAAATGAGTCAATCATAAGGCAGTTTGAATTTAATTTTGAATTCATTTTAGTTTTCAGGGTTGGCAGTCTGTATCAAACTCTGAGGCACAACAGCACTCTTGTGCTGAAAAATGATTAAAGGTTATGGAATATACAACTGTTAAAAATACACTTACTCTCTAATGGCCTTTACTTACCTGGACAGACGGTGAACAATTGTCCAGTCTGATGGCCTTTTTCACAGGTCACACTGTACGTCATTTTGTCAGCTAATCTACCACTCAGCCAGCAGAGTGTGGAGCGGGTCATCACTTTAAGGCATATTCTTTGTTTTCATCTGTGCCACCCAAGACCTCTATGTAATTACCAGCAGCCTCTAATGGCCTGCTAATGGAGGCACTTCCTGTCCAGTTCAGGCCTTCCTTTGACTGGCCCCCCTCTCCTCTGGCTTTGCTCTATTGTACTTTTCTTAGATGCATCCTGGATCCACATCATTAAGTCTGAACTCATATTATTGTTGTGTATTGGGTGCATATACTAAAGAAGTGTACCTCATTCCTTCCTAAAACACACACTCATGGTTTTGAGCTCTTGAAGCCACATTGCGTAAAATTTTTTCTAAGTTGAGAACTTTGCTAACAGCCAAGCAAGTTCAACACTAGACGTAGCAGCCAGCTAATATTACTGACTAATCCAACAGCTGTCAGCCCAGCTCTGCATCTGTCTTTCAGCCTTTTATTTCACCAAGCTCTCACCAACCACTAAAAGTCAGTCCCACATTTACTCTTGTTCTGCAGCTTCTTGCTCGCTCACTCGCTTCTTTTCTCTCCTTCGAGCTTCCTCCATTAACAACCTCTTCAGTCTTTTCACCTCTGCCCTTATGTCCATAGAAGCTGTTTAGCCCAGATACATTGTCCGCTTGTCCAGCTCTGGTTCTGGCACAACACTGGCTCTGCTCCCCACCTGCATCCCCCCCATTCCCAGGACCTGAAAACTTCCTCTTCCCAAGGTGCTCTGAGTTTAACCAGGCAGCCCAGCTAACAAACTGAGCTAACATTAGCTAACAGCAGCTACAGTTGGCAGCAGTTTACTTTACTGTCCATTAGGAAACTCACAGATTCGCACACACAAAGATTTGAGGCATACTTGAGACATACAGTACTTGTCCACAATCTTGGTGATTGAACATACATTTAAAGCCCTCTTTCTGCCATAAAAACAGATTTTAAATAATTTTGCTACACTGACTTATAATCAGGTGAATGGTGTCTCTGTTAGTCCATCGTCTGTTTTTGCAAGTACTTCGGAAAATTCCACTACACTGTACACTTAACCCACAGTTAGTACACACACCCAAATGCATAGGGATGTTGGAGAAAAAAAAATTAGATATCATTTAAGAATCACGTTTCTGATTTGATTAAAAAACATTTTTGTACATCAAAAATTATGATATATTATATTGATTTATTCACTAAAAATCTCCACATGCTTGCAGTTTTAGCAGACTCTTAGGCTGTTATGGCAATTCCTGGAAGTATCTTACACACGTAGACACTTTATTACTGGCAAATATAAGTGTAGGTATCGTATCAGACCTCATCTCAGCCCAGAGGTAGGAAGTGAATAAATTCACATGCTGTTTGGTCAGCACTTTATTCTAAAGTACCGAAGAGTTTGAAAAGAACATAATAGTATAAGAGGCTCAAAGAGACGGCTGAAATACTATAGTCAGAATACCATTTGTCTGCTTTTTGATAAGCAGAAATGGAGTTCTTGGAAGTTTATCCCTATAATGTTATTCAGAGGGAGCTCCAAAGAGAACATCAGCATTCTGAACGAAGTGTCTGAACAGAAACGCAGTATTCACTTCTTGCCAGGGGGATTTTGGTTGAATCAGTCACATGAGCTCTCATATTCTACTAAATAATCCCCGCTATTTCCACAGCGTAAAAAAGAGATCCAGTGTTAGAATAAATGTGTGCAAAGTGTTCAATTTATTTTCGGTCTTGTTCATACACAAGCTCAGAGATGCAGATGAAAGCTTCGAGGCCCAAGGGTGACATCTCCATTTGCAATGCACCGTTTCCGACAAGCAATATGATTAATGTTCAGCCCCAGCTGTGCGTCAGAATATCCAGTGTTAACACGACGTGGCTGCTTTCCCAGCACGCTTCAGATCAGGGGTGTCCAAACTTTTCACGTGGGAAGTAACTGCAGCGCGGTGATTTTCACTCTTAATGGGCGAGTGACGCTGGGCCTTGAACTGAACATTCTGCTCCACTGGAGAGATTAACACTGGTGGCAGACAAAAACGTCAAATCTGTGTGGAGTGATAAAGAGACCGTAAAGGATTTTTGTTCATTTGAGCTCTTTTAATTACGCCATCTCATTGCAATGTCTTCTTCTGCAATGGTTTTACAGCACTGACTGGAGAATTAGCACTACCAACTAACTAACTGCTATTATTCGTTTGCCTTTGCTGGAAATTCATTTTAAATTTGGATGGAAACTCTGCTCTGTGCTGGGCTGTAAATTGACCCAGCCTAACTAACCTAACTAACCTAGCATTTTCCTAAGTGTGGCTGGCCTCGCTCTTTACCTGTGTAGTACTCGAAGGATGCTTGTTTCCCCCTTTTCCCTTGAATCTTTGCCAGGATCACTGTATGTACCCACATAGTGCTTAGTGACACCTAGTGTTGACATTGGAACTGCATTTTGATAAAGTTGGCGTGCAAAATAATTCACAGACCATATGAAATCAAGGTATCAGGCTGTAGTTTAGGTAGTCCAAGTGGTACATGAAACATGAACCGTGTGACCGTGAGCGTCGTGGAATGTTTTTGCAGCTCACTATAATTGGCTCTGCCCAACTCGTCACTGTTCACATTGGCTGGTGAAAATGTGTCGACACGTTTAGTTTAGTTTAGCTGGTAGATGAATGACTAATTTCTGTCTGTGTGACAGACTCATAGTTTGAAATGAATGTGACTGACAAAGACAACGTGTTAAAGACTTCTGTGTCTGTCCAGATCTTCAGATCATAAATCCTCAGCAGCTATTCTGGTTCCTGTAATCCTGATCCGTTGTCTTTGTAGCCTGTGGAATGAGAAACAGCCGTCAAATAGCATAACAGAGCAACTTCAG
Organism: Miichthys miiuy; assembly: GCA_036365135.1. Classification (NCBI taxonomy): domain Eukaryota; kingdom Metazoa; phylum Chordata; class Actinopteri; family Sciaenidae; genus Miichthys; species Miichthys miiuy. The sequence goes on from CM071614.1 coordinate 1,907,503, forward strand.
AGTAACATCTGGCTTGCATAAAACTGCCTTTTAATATGATTATATTAAATGTCTCCAGCAGTGGAGAACAGCCTCTCTGCCGCAACACTAGACCTGGCTATTATCTAAAACAATGCACAGGTGCAGGTCTTTTGGAATAAAACAGACCGTGGATGGTTGGAGAACAGAGTTGGCAGAAGTTGTTCAAAAATGTATTTATTTTTTTTTGGCATTTGGGTATCAATTCAAAATAAGAAGATCAGAATCAGAACTGCAATTCTTATGTAACTCAAATCTTGCTATTCTTTGCTTGTGCACTCTCCGCAGGCTGAGATGTTAAATGATGACATCGATGTGACAGTGTAATGGGGATTCACTATGAGGCGCACTGACAAAGGACATTAATCAAGGCTTCAACGGGAAAATAAAATCCACCAACTATGCAGCCTAATTGTCTTGTCTTGTCTAACCCAAACCACAACCAACAGTTACATTACAAACTTTGATGTCTAAGTATGCTTAAACGGATCTAATAAAACCCAATGCATTTCTGGACTGCAGTGCCTCAGCACTTATCTACACACACATGCAATAAGCTCAAATCAGCCAATATTCTCCGCTGTGGTGATGTATTTCCTGGGTTTTGAAAACATAACATGCTCATGTGGTATGTAAATATAACCTCGTATTGAGCATTGACTCATCTGTGTTACCTAAGTACTAGCCTTAATGTGAGGCAGAAAAATGTTGCCTGTACATAATGATTTTGAGTAAAACCCCAAATAGTTTGAAATGCCTCAAATTAAAGGTGAATCACAGAAGTCCACTCAGGATGTTCTAAGGTTGTCTTTTGTCTGATGTATCAATGTGACAAATGCTGCTCTGACATTTGTGGAATTATTCTCCCAACTCCTTTTCTTTGCTCTCATACAGACATATATATATATATATATATATATATATATATGTGTGTAGGGGCCATCCATCATTCAAAGCCTTTGTGACATTTACTTTGCTGTACGTCAAACCCACAGTCAGATCATGTGTCCCCACACTGTCAGGTAAACAGAATCGTGTGTGTGTGCTGTGGGTGGTAGACGTGCCCATCTTTGTGTATCAGTATCTTTTGTGTACACAAGTTTGTTTGTGTGGGAATTCCTTTTGTTCTTTTTGTTTGGTTGCTCGTCCCTCCTCATCATGTTATAATTTGCACCATGCTAATGAGGCATGATTGTGGTGCCCGAATGCTTTGACAGCACAACAAACACTCCAGCTCCAACACTGAGTAGCATGAAGGATTAATGAAGCAGCAGAGTTTGGTCCTCTGTGCATGTTCCATGCCTCATTTACAAAACCATAAAGATGGGTATGTTTGGATCATCTGGCAAGAAGCCCAGGTAGTATGGGGGGACCAAAAGACAAGTAAACCCCTGTTCCCATCTGAGCGTCCCCTTAAGCCGCCACCACCTTTATTGTCCTAATTCTTTTATCTATACATCTCGATGTTTTGTTGATGTTGCGTGATTGATTCAAATGTCAAGACTCCAGCTGACAGCTGACCGCGCAGTGAACCCATCATCAGGTTTAGGTTAAAGGTGACGTTGCTCTGGTGCTGCAACGTCTGTGTGATGACCCAGTTTGAGTCATCCGAGGTTGGTGTTTTTCCAGTCAAATGAGGTAGCAGCGACAATGTAAGCATAGGCATTTGTGGCAACTCTGTTGTGAAGCCAAGCTGATCCCCAGGATTAGATACCAGTTAAGGCGTTTTTATGGCTCAGTATGAGCCCCATAAAGCCCAGTCCATTTCCAGTTTGTTTAGCCCTTTGTGCACAGCGTGGGGGAGCACTGCATTGCGCTTTTTTAGATACTAGAACAGTACTTACTGGAAGCACTGGATCAGATTGGATATCTAATTGCAATTTTTGAAAACAGGGTTGTGAATTTCTAGAAATTTTCCCTTTCATTAATTTCTATAAATTAAACTAAATAACCTAATAATGATTATGTTGGTTGGCGACATTACATATTATAGTCAAATATTAATCTGTAGCTTAAAGATGAATGAACGTTATCTTAGAGACTTGCTTAGGACTGTATGTGGTTGCACAAGGTGACACTTGCCTCAGTATGGAAGATGAAAAAGCACTTTCCTAATGTTCCGTGAGAACCTTATGCCTGTAGGTTTCTTTGTGTATACATAATGGTAACCCATATGTAAATTCAACCCACCTTTACCTTTAAAGTATCTTGACTTTAAAGTTCTAAACCACACAAAACAAAACAATCCATGCCCTCAAGCATTTAAGGTGGAGACATGCAAAAAACCTTTGACAAACACAATTGTCCTGGTTTGCGGCGGTGTTTTTCCATTTTTTTTTTTTAGCCAGTTGCAGACTGAAATGAGTCACCGGCATATTGTATTAGCTGTAGCTGGCTAATGAAGCTAAAGTTAGTTAATAATGTTGCCTCTGCTGAATTTCTTATTGGACTAATTTTAAAGGAAGAACTTTGTGAAAGTGGCCTTAAATATGCACTTGATTGCAGGGCAAAGTAAGCATCGTCCGCTGTTGATGATCCATGTAGAAGACATGCAAATAAAGAAACAGCATTGTCCTTGTATTGCAGTGCATTGTCTCTGCAAACGTTGCTGGGGTTTGCTGGAGTGTAAACTTCAACATATTCAAGAGATTGGGACTATCTTCCACACAGTGGGGAAGTATCAGTCTAAGTTCTGATCTACTCTTTCAGTTAAACCAACCAGATTTTGCCAAGATCACTCAGCCAATCATCCATTCCTTACACTTTCTTGCTCTTGTGTTTTGTTTTTTGAAAAGGCACAACCCTGAAAACTTGAGTGTCGGCCTTACAGCCCATGCATTTCACTTCAAAGCTTGACAGGCCTGTTGTCTTTATTTACATTTGCTAAGCAAGTGATGATCGGATAACCACTGTTTGGAGAAGAGCTTCGGCAATCTTTCTATCAACTGAATTTTGTAAAAAAATAGCTCAAATATTTGTTTGTGATTTAAATGTTTTGTATGTCACATCGGCATGACGTGTGACCTGACATGTTATCATATCATATCATAGCTCTGGCTGGAATGTAGGACAACACACTGTGTATAGATTGTAGAATGGCAGCGTTAATAAGTGTCTGCCCAGAAGACTGGGTATAGACTTGCTAAGTAGGTCATTGGTCTCTCGAAAAGACAGACTTGCATGTGATCTTTTACTCAACAGGATTTTTCTGAGCGTGGGGGCTTTAAGAAATGGATATAAGAGGAGCTAAAGAACATGTGGTCACAGCGGTTTGATTTCTCAACAGTGTCTGGGAAAAATCTGGGTTGGGAAAGTGAAGGAAGGCTTTTACCTTCCTTGGCAGCTGTTGAGCAGATACTGAAATAGATATTCAAGATACATGTTCAAGACTCAATGTGCCCTATATTCAAAATAATCCAGATATCTACATTCCCCCAGTGTAGCTGCTCGGTCCAACAGCTGCTGAGAAGGAAAGAAACATTTAGCTGTAAATGCTTTGCCTGAACAAGAAAGAACTTAAACAGGAGAGATGGCATTTCAATCTGCTGAAAATGTTCTTATGGGGTCGTAGGGGGTTGTTTGGTGACAAAAGACCCACCATTAGATTAGATTAGATTAGATTATACTTTATTCATCCCACAATGGGGAAATTCTATTGTTACAGCAGCAAAGGTATAATATACACTATAGAAGTATAAAAATAAATAAAAAAGAGAATAAAAATAGTAAAGGCAAAAACAACAGACCAAAGAATCCTTCAGCCTGTACAGTAAATAAGAAACTAATAAACAACAACAAACAAACAGACAAACAACAGACAAGTGTACAGACGTGCAAGAATGAGTACTAAAGGTGAAAGTGACAAGACATAAGTAATATTGCACATAGTAAGTAGTCAGATGGAGAAATAAATACAGATAAAAAAATATAAATAAATATATTATAAAGCTATGGTGAGTAGTGGTGCTGATTGAAAGACAGAAACAGAAACTACAACATGATTCAGGTGGTGCAGGTGTTGTAGAGCCTGACAGCAGTTGGGATGAAAGACTGCGGTACCTCTCCTTCTTACACCGTGGGTGTAGAAGTCTGCTGGTGAAGGAGCTGCTCATACGTCACCTTCCTCCACATCAGCCAATGGCGAAATTCAATTACAGTAGCCGTGTTTCAACCAGTCGGCATAGCAGAATGCTGTCTTGGGTGAGTAACGTTAGCTAATTCATCCAGACTCCTGGGGATGTTAAGAAAAAATACCATTTGTGTCATCATTTTTCATAATCCCAATCCCCTGATTGCATCTTTTTGCTGTAAATCTCCAGATAATGATCAATATGGGTATTATTTATAGCTTTCTTCACCAGCTAACGTGATCCATTATAACTAACTTATTTATTAACACCAATAATGTTGATTTTAGTCAACAATAAATGATGCAACGTTACAAAGCAAAGGTGTAGCTCACATTTGTTTTCTATAGCCAAGGGCGATGCAAAACAGGGGCCAACTAGCCAACTGTAACTGAAGCTAAGCTAGGGTTAGCGGGCTGGCTGTCACTTGGCTGTTGTTGATTGCATCATAGCATTGGCTGATGGAACCGGCAAGCTGGTTAGAACCATGGAGCCAGTGGTCCAAATAAAATATAGCAGCGTTACAGATATTCTAAATATGATTGTAATTTATTGAACAGCCTTCAGTCTCGTTTAAGTCACTTTCGGTCGATGCCCAGGATGATCGCTCGCAGCACACGGAGTGAGTTGAATTTACTCAGTGGCCAAAGGTGTCATCATAAACAAGGGTTTTCTGAAAGTTACATACAGAACCTTAAAGCGTATTTATTTGATGTCTTTGTCATGTCATTTTATCCAAAGACCCGAGTGCCAGTGTGTGTTTTGTATCCTTTTTTTTTTCTTCATCTTTCTCTCTGCTGTCATCCTTTTCTTCCTCCTTTGTCACTCGTTCACATCCCCTCTGCCTCTGAAACTGTACAGGATTAGTGTGTGCGTAGGCTGACATATGGAAGAGTGTGTGTGTGTGTGTGTGTGTGTGTGTGTGTGTGTGTGTGTGAATATGTTGTACAAACGGGGGAGTTCAGCCTCTGAGTGCCTGAAAAGCAGAGTGGTACTTTTTTTTTTTTTTTGGTTCAGTTTTCATGACTTTCCCGCGGTTGCTATGCAACCATAGCAAGACGTTTCTAGTTAATCCATATACATAGCTTTTTACACCCCCACCCTCTTCCTCCCCTCCTCCCCTCCTCCCCTCTCCTTCTTATTCTTAGTTCCTTCTCAACTTCCTCCTGCTCCATTTCTTCCTCTCATCGCTCTTCATCTTCTTTTTTTCTCTAAATTATTTTGTATTTTCTCCCTCCCCTCCCCTCGCATGTGTCTGCCTCCCCCGCCCTCTTCTGTCCTGATCTTGGCTCAGCTGCTGGCAAAGCTTACGGCATCCAAGGTCAGCCATACTGTGCTCTGTGTGACAAGTTTGCTGCTGCTGTGTGTGTGTGTGTGTGTGTGTGTGTGTGTGTGTGTGTGTGTGTGATAGAATTCTTCACTGTATACAATAACCCCTCCACAAATACTGTATACATATGGACCCATGAAGCTATTGTACAATAGCTTCTGTGTGTGGTTGTTGTGAATTCTTTTATATGCTTGTGTGTCCATGTGACTGTCCTCACCAAGTACATGCCTCTGTTTGTCCTCATGTGGCCTGCTTGTATAACAGCCCGCCGAGGTCATATAGGAGGCAGTATAGGAGGCTCTATGATGTGTGAAATATGCAGGACCTGCCACTCGTCTGTCTGCACCTCAACTGTCTGCCACCCAGCAAATATTACCACTTGTCTTTGATACAGAGTGTGCACAGTATGAAGAGAGATGTGCCATTAGTTGTAAAGGTGCACAAGCTGCATTAGAAACTACCAACCCAACACTAATACTACATCCCCAATTACAAAAAGTTGTTGGAAGCTGCATCAAATTCAGAATGAGCCCATGATATCATATGAACTGGATATATGTCTGAAAGGATTTGGAATCATGGTTGTATTAATTAAGTAAGTACGTAAATAAGGTTCACTTGTTGAATGCATTTCTTTCTTCATTTATTTATAATATTAATTCTATTAATTGACGTTGCCCAGTCATTTTGAAGGTGTAGTTTGGCTGTGATGTGTTGAAGGGTACAGTGGTGGACACGGTGTTTGTTTATGTCAAATAGAACACTACAACAGCACTAGCTGTTTGAGCATCCAAAGCGACGTACGTTAATGCAGAAAACTGAACTCGAACGAACACGCTCATTGTGACGGGAGCAAAAGACGAAGTCAGCATGGGGAAGTCAGGTCAACAACAAACATCAGACTTTTAACACTGTCCCATTTCCTGCTTACAACTGACGGTTAACATGTCAGCACATTATGTCATGACCATAACGCTGTGTTTATTATTGTCACCATGACGACAGAGGTCAAAAAGGTCACTTTTGGCCAAACTACGATCTTTCTCTGAACCTGAACGAGTCATATATAGGCCTGAACTGAACTAAACCTTCGCCACCATAACATTATAGAGACCTGTATGTTTCACCTCGTTACTTTTTCCCTCACCTCCTTCAGTCAACAGAACTGTGTCGTATTCCAGAACTGTTCAGTCCTGAGGACTTTATTTTATATTATATTATATTATATTATATTATATTATATTATATTATATTATATTATATTATATTATATTATAATATATTATATTATAATAATAATATTATATATACTCTCTCTCTCTCTCTCTCTCTCTCTCTCTCTCTCTCTCTCTCTCTCTAAACTTCTTCATGTCATTATTTTGCAGCGTAAATTGTGAGTTGGACTCACATTTAGAAGCTGGTACATGAAATAAACAGAACACACACACAGGTAGATTATCAGAGTTTAGTCCGTGAATCCACCTGGACAGTCTCTGCTACAGTGTCTCTGCTTCAGAGACATTCCAGGCTGTCTGTGGAGGTTTGACCGATCTGAGTGTCTGATTGGCTTGTGGAGCGTGATGAGGGGCTCCGTTTTCCCAAAAGTTGGCTCAGTCTGGCTCAACTTCTCTTCTGCACGCTTGCAACGTTTTTTTGCAGCAACCCCTGCGTTGCGGGCTGCCGGTGCAGAAACACACAACCCCACTGAAATGATTTGAAAAACGCGCGGCGTCCCGTCTGCCTGTCCCTGTCTGAACGCTCACTCAGTTTGATTATCTAACAAGGTGTTGGACTTTCCACTTGACTAGAAATAAATGTTAGATACAACTAATGTTTTTTATTTTTTTATTTTAGATTAGTATTTCGATCATTTTCTCAATCAATCAGTTAGTTTGGTTCATAAAATGTCACAAAATGAAAATAGAAACTAAAAAATATTCACATTCGAGTATCCGAGAATTTATGTCAGTGTCACGTTTACAGCTTTGTTCCACTGCTCCCTAGTGGCCAAAGAAAATCCAAAATCCAGTTTTTAAAATGACAAAACGGCAAACAAACAAAAACACAAAACCTAGAACAGTGAAGCAGTTCATGCTTTCACTTCTCAAGCTAACGTCTGCCCAGACAGCTCATTTGAAGAGCAGTTAACAGGAAGCTAACTGTATTTGTTAGTATGCCAGAAACTCCAGTTTTGCTTTGTGTTGCCTGGATGTGTAAATAATGTAACTATTTGCCAGCATTGTGAAATTGTGATTGTTAGTGTGTGATTGTGATTTGTTAGTGTTTCATTGTCACTTTCTGATGCTGCGCCCTAGTAAGAAAAAAAATCTGTACCTGTAGTATGATCATAAAACATTTAGTACAGCTTCCAGGGTTTAATTCCATTCATACTTGTCTCTTATCAGAATTGATGGTATTTCCAGTGCTCCTTTGTCACACCTCGTAGTGTCAGTCAGCTCACGCTGCTCATGCTGATGTCCTGCTTCTTATTGACACAACAGGCATGTGTCACACGCAGCGTACTGTATTTTGGAGTCAAATGGTGTTTGAATTGCCCTGAGTGGGTCTTCAGGAACATCATGCGTCACAGTGGGAGACACTGCACTCCACACTCAGACTTGACGTGAATATTAATTCATGAATAATGAAGCTTTTCACATTACATATTTGTGATATTTCCAACATTGCTAAGACTTGAATTAGAATGGCCTGTCTCGTTATTTCTCAGGGTTTCATTTTCAAGCTCTTCGATTCGGCCCACTTGCAAGTGAACCCTGGTGCGGTTCGCCTACAGTGGGAAAGCAAACGGACTATCCAGCAAACGACACCAGTCGATGAGCCTGGTTTTCTTCTTCTGGTGCTACTTTTTTGGGCAATACCTCCCCCAAACGAGCAGCTGTTGGAACTGTATGACGTTGTCCAGGCGGTTTGGTGTGAATCCCCCGAGCTATCCTGCTGTGAAAGCAACATTAAAGGTGCAGTGTGTAAGATTTACTGGGCTCTGTAGTATGACTTCATGAGCCTTTTACCTCTTACATACGTCATTGATCCTCTTCCACAGAGTCCAACATGCTGAACCGCCGTGTTCCTACAGTAGCCCAGAACGGACAAACCAAACACTGGCTCCATATACTGCATGTCAAGTTTTTTTGGCTTCACTCTATGAAGGAAGAAGTGGGATATCATTAATATTTCACTGACATGGAAGATGTTTTTACAGAGAGTAAAGAAGCTACACTGCATCTCTGTTGTCTGCTGCTTCAGTGTGTTGGAGGGAAATTCTCTTGATAAATGCTGCATTTAAGACATGATGGAGCACTGAGTTCACCCAGTTCATCTTTTCAAACCCTGCATGATAATTACAGTAATCTAATAATGTGTATATATTTTTAGAATCACTTTATAAGGATAGATGACAGGGTTTAGTGACATCACGATGACTTTGGAAGCTAAAAACCGACAAATTAACAATTTTTCAACTCTTAATGAATCACTTGATGCAGATTTCACAAAACGAGATGTCTGCTTTGTTCTCTGAGTGTCTTTGTAAAAGCTGCGTTGGCTTGTTGGCGTGGCCCTCTCCTCTTATCTTGTTACAGTGACAGTGAACCTGTCAGCGAGATGATTAGACTGACTACTGTATATTATGATAATATATATTATATTTATATTATCACTGAACTTTTCTTTGCTGCGTTTTACACTTTCTATTTCCACTCTCGTGATTTCATTTCTTTTACTTCAATGTAATTTGATGTGTATTTTTTAGGCATGCTCTGAGGCTGTGATCTGAAAGGACTGCTCCATCAAAACCCAAGAAAATATTAATTGTTGTCTGTTTAATCTGTTTAATTGGGATTCATTATTTGGTAGAGGACTATACACTGTATATTCCCAGTTTGCTTGGAAATCAGAATGATTTTCTGAGTGTTGAGGCTTCGTTGTGCCCCTGTCGTAAATCTCTCACTTGGCTTGACGTGTCTTTTTATTCTCTAAATCACGTCTATTCATTTCAATGCTCAATGATCTCTGCTGGCGTGAAATCACCTCTGTTTGTGTTTTCACTGCGGCGAAGCGCTGAAAAAGCCTCTGGGCCACACTGACTGCAATTACTTCCACAGCAGCACTCGATATTCTGTTTATATGGAGCGAACTCCTCTTACTTTTGATCATATCACAGAGCTCCTGCAGCTCCGCGGTGAGATGATGTTTCTCATATGATATCAGTAAGAATAATTACAGGCTTTGATTCAGCGGCTCGATTTATTGCAGTTTCCTTGCCAACTCTGTCTACATCCCCTCTGATAAAGAGAGAGAGATTAGTTTGTAGGTTGGATGTGGCATGGGAGAACGCGGTCAGAGAAATATTCATTGTGAAGCCATATCAGGAGCGCCACACCCAGCCCGACACCAGCACACAGCCCTTATCAGCCTCTGAGGCGGGTGACTGCCATCATGCTATAGGACATGCTGTATTGTTAAACAGGCTTTACCAGTTTCACAGATTACATGGCCGGCCTCGTAGCTTCATATGTACTCTATAAGCACTGAGAGCTAATGAACACACTGCTCTGTCACCACAGCACTCCTCAAAAACTAACAAGCATGTGATCCCAATTTTACAGCCCAGCTACTTACCAAATTAAAGAGATGCACACGTGCAGATGGAGCTTCAAAGCGAGGAAACGTTTGAATTTCTGCTCACACACACACACGCGCGCGCGCTCGTATCTTTTAGCTTTCCTGGAGCAAATGTGCTGCTGAAAACATTTCATTTAGCTCACTGTCATTAGTGTAGATCAACACTGCACCAAGGGAAGGTCTCTCTTGCTTTCACACACACACACACACTTGGCTGAATACCAAAGTTGCTCCTGCAGAGTGTGTGTAGGCGGGTTGGTGGGTGTTCTCTAAGCTCGGAACTCCATCCACATCCAAAATCGCAGCAGAAAAAAAAAAAAAAAGAGCAATGAAAAAAGACTCATGACCTCATCGCTACCTGCTGCCAAATACTGAGACAGAGCTTCAGCCAAGAGACAAACACACACACACACACACACACACACACACACACACACGTTACTACTAAGAAACTGGCACTCGTGCCTGCTTGCACACTGTTCCAGGTCAGTGTGCCACTCTCTAAAAGAACAAGTCAGCAGGTTCAGAGACACCGAAGACAGCAGTGTGATGGTTTATTGATGCCCGGAGGACAACTTCCTCTTTTGGTTTCCTGCCTCGTCTCTGAGGTCAGAGGTCAGGGTCAGATCCAGAACAATGACAGGCAGTCAGCCCACTCACTCTCAAACCAGCCCTGATGTTTTTGGACTCACACAGTGAATCCAAAAACATCTCCATGATTTTCACAGAGATGAATGTGCTGTGTAACTCCGGACGAGAAGAGAAATAAAGGAAACCTTCAATGTGTTCGCCACGCTCAGCCCCAAGTCCATTCATCCGCTCCGTACTGAAGATATAAATCCTTAAAAAGGAGCAGGATGATATGTATGCGTGTCTGTATGACAATATAAAACATCTCATTCATCCGCCGGATATTTTGCCATTCTCTTTATTTAAACACAGTAAACGTGATCTTACTACTGCATATGTTGGTGTACTAGAGTCAGTCTTGATGGCCAAATTCCACCGGGCACGGATGTGACGCATTCCCGCGTGCACCACAGTCTCAATATTCAGCGTTTGAAATCTCGGCTCCGCTGTTCTATTTTCGTTCCGTTTTTGACGGACGCCGTGAGCAGCACAATCTGCACAGAGCAGCTCCAGCTGACAGGAAGTCAGATACAGAAACGGCATAGAGAATCCAGTGAATTTTCAAAATAAAACAGCCTGTGCCAAAACGGAAACAATTTAACTACGCGGCATATTTTACTGTACATATTTAGAAGCACATAAGCCAGAGAAAATAACCAAATCTGAGCAAGTTAACAAAGTCTGCCAGGCAAAAGGCTTCTGAAACACTCCAGATGGGGGCATGCAATCGCGGGTGCAACGTGCTCGGTGAGGGTTCGGCGTCATACTCTGAGACAGAGAGGGAGATATTGGAATGACTGGCTCCAAAGTCTCTGAATTCAGGCCCTGGATCATTTAACACCGATCCACCAGGTCGCCCCCTCTGCTTCCCTTTGCTCTTTTTTCATCCACTCTATCTCTTCTCGCTCTTTCCAGCAGCCGGTTGTTAATTTTGGCGATGGATTGGTCTTTTTTTTTCCCACGTTCACAGATAATTTGGCAGGCAACGAGCCATACCCTCGAGGTTTCCATTGCATTCTGACACTTATACTGTATATCTGGTGAACTACTGATAGCAGCCTTTACTGTACATCTGTCACTGTAGCTGGTGGGGGGATGGAAATCTCTTTTTTTTCCCCCCTTCCTGCTTACAGAATGATACATATTGTACGAAGTGGCTCCTTCCTCTCATCCCCGCTCCCTCTCCTGCCGTCTTCCTTCAGAAGATTAATCTTGATGTCTCTTTCATTTGGCGTTTCCTGCTGCCGCTTTAATTAGGCCCTCTGCTGAGGTTTCATTTGTTTGCCTTTGAGGCTCCTGTGCATCAGGAAGAGTCGAGCAGTGCGGCATCTCCAGTTGTTTTTGGTTGTTTTTTTGCCACAAACAGAAGTGAAAGGGGGGTAAAGTTCTTTATCTTAAAAGAGACACAAAATACCCACAAAGAGACAAGAAACCATGAGAGAGAGAGACGCAAAACGACCACTAAGGGACGCTTTTTGTCTGTCAGTCTGGGCGTCTTGTTCCTGTGTAGTGGGGGCATTTTGCACGAGTTATAAAACAGCTTTTCTAAAATATTATGCCGTTTTAGTATATTTAAATATGTTTATCAGAGATTTAGTCTTTGAATCTGTTTCTTAGCACGATCACATTATCATATTTAATTGAATATGAACGTGTTTAATATGCGTTTAGAGTGTGAGAGTGACTTTGTGTCTGTCTATACGAGATAGAGCCTTACAGGGTGAGATGTATGTGACAAGAGGCCCGACGCAAGAGCAGCTTGCACAGATGGAGGAAGATTAACAGGCAATGTGTGTGTGTGTGTGTGTGTTTGTGTGTCTGTACATTGTGTGAATTCAAATGTGGATTGCCAACAATAGATTTTCCAGCGAGTAGCTGCTTTGCATACAGAACAAGTACTCCAGCTTTTGTTACTGCAGAACAAATTCTATGCATTTGTTTACCGGCTTCCATCATCGCTGCAGAGCTGTTGTGACATGCATGTACACGGTTTACAACGCGCCTTTATCAGGATGTAATCACAACTGCTTAGTAGTGTTTTTGTGAGGCACACTAAGTACACATCTAATGTACTATAAGAATGGAAAAGATAATGACAGTGGTTCCATAGGTTGGGGGAAGCAGTAGCTCAGTCCACAGGGGCTTGGCTTTGGGAACCAGAGGGTGACCGGTTCAAGTGGAGCAGCAACCACATTATGGAGTGTGGACTGGGAGCTGGAGAGGTGCCAGTTCACCTCCTGGGCCCACCGAACCCCTAATTGCTCCCAGGGTGCTGATACACCCCGCCATCTCGGGGGTGTATTCCACATCTATATATGTAAAATCTTGACTGAATTGTTGTTCTTTAAGTAATTCTTCTTTTTGTCCCCCCTCATAATGTAACTAGAGTTGCTTCTTAAGGCCGTAAGCCTTCTTCTTCAGTTCAGGTTGACTGTGAGGATTTAAGGTTGTCCCTGTGATTGAAAAAAGATCAGCTCGAACACTAGAAGAAGAAAACCACATGAAAATAAAACACCGTAGGACGACATCTTTCCTATTCTGCTGCGTTCTACACAGATAGAATTACCCCACAGTGGAGGATTTATCGGACTTAGTTAGAATTAACTGACCACTACTACTTTCAACAACACAACATGAACACCAACCACATCTATTCATCCACCAAATCCGCCAAAAGAAAGAAACATTCATCCACAGACACGGGACCTACAGACAACAGAGATTGAGGTTACTGTTCTGTCCAGCATCAACAAAAAACTCCATATTCTCATTTCCCTTCATGATGACATAAAAGAACTAAAGTTGAGCCTGGAATTCACTCACAACCACATCATAGCCGTCAAAAAAGTAAGACTCACTACAGTCATCAGTCCTAACTTTAACCATACAAATGGAAACCGTCACCGGGGAAAACAAAGCAATCTCATCTCCGAAACTTCGCCCACCGAACAGAACACAGTGCACCACACGATCTTCCATCGAGTACACCGCATCGACACACCATCAACCCAGACCAGTCGTCACCAAGTTTGAACATTTTCAACAGAAAGAACTGATCAAAAGCAAAGTTAGACACAACAACCAGGTTCCCAGGGAATCAAACGAATGCGATCCTGATCCTGAAGGACAGCAGAAATAATGACAAGCGAACGTATTTGGTGGTGGACAAACTGTCCATTGACAGCCAACTCCTGTGAAACAAAGTTAAACCCATGGCTCATCTAAACATAGCATACACAAAATGATCAACACAATGCATCTATAACCCTCCTGCCAGTTCCCCTCTTTTTCTTTTTAGGTCTATGTTTCTTCTTTTTATGTTTATTTTGTTTGAAACTCCTCCCTCTTTCCTTGGCACAAACTTCCCTTTCTACTACCTGCTGAATCAAATGCTATACCCATTTACACGGATCCATCAAACCAACCACAGTATCCATGGATAAAACGTCTAAGATTAACCTTTCCTCAACACAGCCATCAAACAGTGTCCATGCTTGATAAATAGCCATCTCCACGACCCTGACAGCCTGGTGGAAAGTCAAACTCCACAGCGCTCCTCTAAACTATCACACACAACAATTAGTCCATAACGGCAGACACCAGTTTTTAGAAGACCTACTGAGACCTCCATAATTAAAAACAAAAAATAACACAACTTCTAATCTACTACCATATTCAATGATATAATTCAATTCACAGATCCAAATAAATGAACCTCAAAACTCTTCAGATAACTCTGTGACAGTCCCAACAGATATCTGGAACACTGACTTAACTTAATCATCTCACCTTCAACAGAAAAGATCTGCAGGATAAATATTACTCAATATAAAATGTGCAAAATGGTCCTGGCAAGCTCGACACTTGTTCACAATGCACAATGGGTCCAACAGATAATTATTTTCACACACTTTGGGCCTGCCAAACCGTATCACACTGTCTGGTGCTCAGCTCATCTCTCTCTCCAGCCGTCGCCAAGAAAACGATTCTCTTAAACTGGAAGTTAGAAAAACGAACACAAATTTAACATTAGTCAGAATACATATGTATGGAAACAATTACTGCTTAGAACAACATCCCAGTCTTTAAGGGAAGTTGGTGCTGCACACATTCCCACACACAACACATTATAATAAAACACATACACCAGCCTGGATACACTCCCATGGCATATTGTACTCATAGTCACACACTTACACCTCTGCATTCACACATACCCACCCCCACAACACACACACAAATTCATATCCATACTTTGCTTTAAGATATTGTTGCTGCTCCCTGTTCTTTGTTTTGTTTTATGTAACTACATATACATAAATGATGGGGGTGGGCCTGGACTGTGTTGCTGGTGGGGGGTAATAGCAGTAAAAAATAAGGGAACTAAAAAACAAAAACAAAGAAATAATACACAAAGAATGTCACCTCCCCTTTAAATCTCCCTATATATATTTAAAAAAAAAAAAAGATTGTCCCTGTGTCAGAGCAGGAAGTTTTAGAGTCACACGGGTTAGGGACTGAGTTCCTGGAGCAACGAACTAAGGCAGTGTGTCTGAAGACTGAAGACTAAAAACCAAATTTTCTGTGAGAAACTTGGAATTTGTCATGGACGGCAAAAAATAAATATCTAATATGCTAGCCTTTCTGTCCCAGATGTGGTGTCGATTGTCCACTGCGACAAACATGATATAAACCGATGCTTAACTCCAATTTGGCATTCCCAAACAGATCCGACACACTGTGTGTCCGATCGGGCCGACGCCACGTAGTCTGGCCCTGTTAGAAAGCTTTGGACCATAAAAGTCTCAAATGGAACCTGTGACAAGAGACACTCTTGATGAAGTCCAGTAATAATAGTCATATTCTCACCTGTCTTTATGTTCTGTCTTCCACAGGTGGAGCCCCTGAAGAAACCTCCGTGTGCATGTTAAGAGGCAGAGCCAGTGGACACTGGGGAACCACCAGCATTCTTTCAGAAGAATATACTCAAGATTGATACAACACAGTTTTACCTCCCACCATCCTGTCCTCCACCTCTGATCCAATCAGAGAAACCTCTTCTGCTTTCTACCTCCCAGAGACCCTGAAAAGGAAAAAAACTATTTATTATCTGTTCTCAGTTTCTTCTCTTCGTGCAACATTTCTCCATTTACCTCAGGGATTTTCTCCCACTGCCTACCTCCTCCACCGAATTAGCCAACCAAGTGACTGGAACACAGAGCAAAGACACACCTGTGACCTCTCGCTGCTGTTACCGTGACAACCTGTATTGCCTCTCAAGCTCTCCTCACTGCAACCGTGACGACCAGCAATGACCTTGGACCTCTTACCACCTGCCAGCTCAGACCCGCTCACTGCCTAAATAGAACTGATCCACACTCGTAGCCTGGACGTCGGGCTCCTTATTACTGGAAGGAAAAGCATCACGTTGCCAGAAAGGTAGCTACACACACTCACAATAGCCTCACCCTTCTATACAATATACCTGGCAGGGAACTATATACCTCAGCAGACAGCTTCTAGATAGATACGCAACACAAGGGAACTTTTCAGCAGCAGCGTTCACTATCCCGGTGCTTCAGTCCAACCCAGCAGGTTACACATGCTCACTAGCCCGGTGCTTCAGTCCACCCAGAAGGCGACTCACTTCAGCATCTTCCATTTGCCTTAGAGGCGGGAGTATAGCAACAGTAGCCAGGGAGGCCTCCAGAGAAGCAGAGAGAGAGAGAGAGGGAGTGAGAGACTCAGGAGTATAAGCCTGGCAAGCAACTTCATTTCATTTGCTTCTCAGCAAAGTCACATCACAGCCAAGCTTCACCATCTAAACAGTAGCATTAAAAGACAGCGATTGCCCAAGAGGCCTTTGGAGATCGCAGCAGAGACATAGACGTTCCTCCTGCCTTGAGCTTCCTCTTCACAAGTAGAGCTACCCACGGAGCAGGAGAAGTTTCCGGGAACCTCATCAACTTTTCTCACTCTGGCAGCAAGCCACAAAGAACTTCTGGCTGATTTAACTCCGTAGAAGATCCATATTGTGTGACAGCAAAGAGAAAAGACAAGAAAGGAATCATTGAGAGAAGAATGCAGCGGTGAGTTCCCCTTTTTGTCATTTTCTGCGCTTGTTCTCTGCAGCATGCTTCCTCCTCTGTGTCAGGACGCTCAGTTTAATTGTATATGAGCGAATAAAAGAAAAACACTCTGATAGTTTTCATTTCTTATCTTTTCATTTGTTCATGTCACTAACTGACATTTAAATGGCATTTCTGCCTTATTAGATGATCCGGAGTGGAGACAGACAGGAGATTAAGAGAGATGGGAAAAGCACTTTGCAGTAAAGGTCATCCAGTGAATTTGAACTCTCCTACAATAACATATATCTTGGCAAAGAAAGCTCACACAGAAGGGCCTTTGCTGGAAATACAAGAATGTGAGACATTTGAAGCCTGAAACAAGCCAAACTGAGTGTGACGTGAACGCATCAATCAATTTCTCCGATTTTTAACACTTCAGTTTGGAGCATGTTGGCGGTAAACAAGGTTTTATCCAACGACTGCTGAGTCATATCGCACATTCATGGCTCCTGGTTTTACTTCTTATGTGAAATGAAAACTCATATTGTGAGATTTCATGTTCTTTGTTATTACAAGGTCTAACATTGTGCAAGACCACCCTATAATATTCAGTACAGGAAGACAGTGACTGAGTTGCAGAAGACAGAGGCTGTGACCGATCAGGTTGGGCATGACTTATGGCTATTGTGTGAAAAAGGCTCTCAGGAGAAAAGAGGTGAAGAAGAAGAATTGCAGCAGAAGGCCTTGTGGTCTGATGAGAGTGTAATGTGTCAGCTCAGACACTAAGTGGTGTGTGTGGAGGGAGGCGGTGCACGACAGCTTGTAATCACTATCTCCTCTGAAGACACTGACTGTAGCTTCAAGGAGGCGGAGGTACCGAGCGCTGACTGTGAACTGCTATTGGTTCCTGATTAATTTGTAATGTGTCTGTAGCAGTCAGTGATGTTATTGGTGTTTGAACTATTGAACTCTTCCTCCTACTTTATGGTGTTTTCAATTACATAATGTCTGACCAAAAGTCAACAAATGACACATCACCAAAGTTATTAACTTTATAAATAACACTGCCGGTATAAAACTAAAAAAACGATGTCGCTTTAGCTACTGCTGCTGGCTGTGACGGTCTCCAATGTTTCCTTATGTTTACGATTTAGTGGGTGTATTGGCAGAATATGGTAGAAATGAATACAATATTCATAAGTATGTTTTCATTTGTGAATAAGAATAATGTTTTCGTCACCTTAGAATGAGTCTTTTATATCTGCAGAGGGAGCAGGTCATGTCCCTACAGAAAACAAACTCTGGCTCTAGAGAGTAGTGATGTGTCGGTCGCGAACGAGCCGGTTCAAAGAGCCGGCTCTTTTAAGTGAACGATGGGAGCCAGCGCGCGTCCGTCCGCGGACCGTTCTTTTTTTTTTTCGTTAACTTTTTTCTTCAGGAAAAGTACCTGTGGGCGCTGCGGGCGTTGGCTACAGGTGTCACGTGTATGCTGTGTAACCAATCATGTGAGGATTGACAAGGATCATACCACCAAGCAGGGAGGGGCGGGGGTAGCAGTGCTGAGACGGTGACAGGAGACAAGAGGAGGGAGACGCGCTGAAGGAGAGAGAGGAGTGAAGACGAGACAGGAGTGCGGTGCAAAGATGAGTGACAACAGAAAAAGTAGTATTTGGATGCATTTTAACAGTTGTGAAAACATGAAGGCACAATGCAGAATTGTCAAATCAAGCTCTCATATCGAGCAGGGTCCACAAACAACATACACGGACACATGAGAACTGTGCATCCAGCAGTTCAGTTGGAAGAAAAAAGGCAGGCTAGCATGCCTGCTTCTGCCAGTGCCACTACTCCTGCTACCTGTTGCTCCTGCTGCTACCCCCCCCATGCATCAGGTACACAACAACAACACAGAGCTCTATAAGCCAATTTATGTCAAAGGCAATAACCCCAGCAAGATAGAACAAAATTGATGAAGGATTGGCTTAAATGATAGCAAGTGATTTCCAATCCTTCTCATTTCTGAGGTGAGGGGTGTTAAGTTGGTTGTAATTTGCAACCTCACTGCTAGATGCCACTGATACAGACTGGTCCTTTAAGTCTGATATATTATCCTCTTTTGAAGCAACTAATTATTTGAGTGCACGTATTGATTCATGACTCTCAACATTCTCCTCTGTCTGAACTAAAAGCTAGACAGCCAGTCACCAGTATAAACCTCAACCACTAACTCTCTCTCACACACACAGTGGATGATAATTAAAAGTATTCTATGATCAATGGGCTCAGAAAATAATATGAAGAGCATGTTGAGCGTAGATCTACACGTAGTTATATTTGATTCCCATTAAAGTAAGGAAGTGTCAACACGAGTTCCAATAGAAGACGTTATTGATAAATATTGGAACCAATACCCATTAGTGATAAAACCTAAACTACCCAGAAGAACACATTAGTTATTGAGAGGTTTGGGGTTTTATTGCTTCATTGTTGTGTGTTGGATCAGATTCAGTGTTCAAGTTCACTGCTGATAGACACTTGTTTTAATACTGATGTGATACTTGGAGAAGTCATTTGATGGAGCGCTGAACAAGCAAGGCTTGTGGCTCTACGGATGGCAACATCAGTCGATCGGTTAAACACTTAGGTCTAGACTGAATAACTACTGGATGTATTGCCATGAAACTTTGTGCAGATATTCATGTATCTTAGAGGATGAATCTTAATGACCTTGGTTATCACAAGGTTGAATAAACATTAGATGGATTCCCATGA
This sequence comes from Miichthys miiuy, assembly GCA_036365135.1. Classification (NCBI taxonomy): domain Eukaryota; kingdom Metazoa; phylum Chordata; class Actinopteri; family Sciaenidae; genus Miichthys; species Miichthys miiuy. The sequence continues at coordinate 1,927,092 of CM071614.1, forward strand.
ACAGACATCAGAGGTACAGGAATCACTTTGGTAATCCCCCGAGCGCCATCATGAGGTCAGAATATTAATTCAATCAATTCTTACCTAAAAAAAACGACACTTCTTCAGTCTCAGCTGTACTCTTTAGTGCTGATTAGCATGTGTTAGCATGTGTCCATGCTAGTCTGAGCTGCTAGTTATCACAACATTATACAAAATCAACAACATCAACATGCTATTGTGAGTGTGAGCATGTTACTGTGCTGAAGTAGCTTCACAGAGCTGCTGTATGTCTGTGGATTCTTAGTCTGTACCAATTTATGATAGTTGTTGTGGCGTAGTCTGATGCCACTGTGGGTTCTTCAGCAGAGACTTACTCAGAGAGCGATGACGTTTTAATTGTTTTATTACAGTTCACAATACAATCACACCTCAGTCGGTGTCGTTCGCAGGCATATTTTCTGTTTCAATGCTGCCGACAGCCGTGTGCGTCTCTCCTCGTGTCAAATCAAATCAAATCAGATTTTATTTGTATAGCCCAAAGTCACAAAGTACATTTACCTCGGAGGGCTTTACAATCTGTACAGGGAGTGACACCCTCTGTCCTTAGACCCTCGGTTCGAGTGAGGAAAAACTTGCCCACAAAAAACCTTTTAACAGGGAAAAAAGGTGAAAGAAACCTCAGGAAGAGCCACAGAGGAGGGATCCCTCTCCCAGGACGGACAGACGTGCAATAGATGTCACGTGTACAGAACAAATCAACAGAGACAGAGAGAGAGAGTTTTCAGTAAAGGGAGATGTGACTGTATCTTCAACCAATACCGTGCCTGACTAGGCATAACCCTGAAAGAGACAGACAGAGAGAGAGAGCCGTGTGCGTCTCTCCTTGTGTCGTGTCTCTCTCCTCTCAGGTCCAGCACGCCACTGTGTTAAAAGGAGAGAGTGATTAGCCCAACAGGATACAGGTGTGTCAATCACTCTCACCTGGCGCTGCTCTCCTGAGCCCTCTCCACACCTCTCTCCCGCAGCTGATGCACCACGCCCCCTTCACAGTTGTGTTTTATTCGTGATATACAGCAGCAGAATATATAATTGATTCAGATAATTATGAATGGGTTATGCGCTGACCTGGTTTGTACTCTCGTCTAGTTTCTCAGTTGCTGTTGTCATGTGAAACCCTCATAACTGCCCATGTAATGGACCTCCATGTTGCAGCAGCAGTGGGAGAATCACATGGACGGAACCGTGAATATTCTGCCATCCCTTATTTATGGAATCCATTTCAAATCTGATTGGCTTGTTCACCAAAACAAGGGAGATGTGGACATCAGCTGTCAGTCCAATGAGAACATCAGAGCACCCACAGAGAGAAAACACAGGGCTGGATTTCCTAAATAATCTTCACATTATGATCTGTGTTCAATTACTTTAAATGTGGGACAGCTGTACTCACTCATAACATGCACAGCACCGCTGCTGCATATTAACGGCGCTCTTTGAAACGCACTGTAATATATACAGGACTTTGGTAATGTGGCCACTCTGTTCCTTGTTTGACAAAGTGGGAGGGCGAGGATGAGCATGAAGGGAAATGGAGATATTACAAAGAGAGACAGATGTGGGAGGCAGACAATGGGGAAGACAGCGAATGATGTGGGAGGGAGGACGCAACGAGACAAAGACGGATGTGACTTCACCAATGAAATATGTGCACGACTCACCTCAGACACCCTCTGTCCTGAGCCACACATGCATTAACCTCCATCATTGATAGTCTCCTCACATCAAAGCGCCATAACTTGTTCCCGCCCCGTGCTTCGTGTTGCCACGGCAACGCACTCCCTTCCCCAGCCACCTGTAGCTCAGATACGTCATGATGTATGGAATGCAGAGCCCGCACCAGCCAATCAGATCGACGGCTTGTTTGTGTGCCAATATATACACTTGTGTGTGTGAGTGTGAGTGTGTGTGTGGCTCTCTGGTCCATCCGTGTTTTGGATGCACTGATCTACTTGGACCAATCAGGCGGCTCGGCGGTGTGTGTGGCCACCTATGTCGCTAAGTGGCCCAGTTGTTCTGCTGCCGCTCTAAAGGGCACACAGGGATGAAGCTGGATGAGATCTCATTATCGTGCATGTGTGTGTGTGTATCTGCGTGTTACACGTGTGTGTACATGAAATTGGGGCATTGAACGAGTCATCATTAGGCTCATGCTGAATGTGTGTGAGTAAATGTGAGTGTGTGGACACACATCTGCCCACTGGAGAGGGTGAAAAACACAGAACATGAACAGTGCAGAGTACCTGTGTGTGTAGGTATGTCAAAGTATGAAGAGTGACAGATGCTTCATCTTCATCTTCATCACTGGTGCTGGCAGCAATTAGATGGGGAAAAAAAAATGTGAAGACATGTCTTGAAGAATTCAAGCTCCTCTACTGTTGTTTTCATGACAGTAATAAGAACCAAAGCTCTGCTATAACCATTTATGTGTTATGGAGATGGAGCACATTGTTCCATCCTTCCTCCTCTGGCAGTATAATCAGTGTTTTCCTGCTGAAGGGTCCATTTATGGGCCGTCTTTCTCAATGCGAAATGAGAAAACAGATGCCACAATCCAGCAGCATTAAGACTGGAGCTAGTTTGGCTCAGTTCAAAGTGGAAAAAGTCCATCGAGCAGCGGTGTCTTAAAGAGGACACTTCAAGAAGTCCGAGCAACACAGGGAGGTTGATAAGTTTGTTCGCATCATCAACAAAGGTGCTCTGCAAAGCATAATATCAAAAATTATTTTCAGCGTATAAGTCACCCTAAAACTACAAACTCTTTTAAAAACATGTTCATTATGAGGCCGTGAAGATGCTGGTGGGCAGACTTTTTGTCTTTGAAGGGGCCAGATTAGCTGCTTCCAGTCTATATGCTAAAATATGCAATTTTTCTCTTGACTCCATACTTAAAGGAATAAATTAGCATTTTAGGAAATGTGCTTATTTGCTGGGAGTCAGATTAGAAGATTATTATCGTTCTCATGAAGCGACCGCCAGCAGCCATAGCTCAGCTAAGACTCCAGGAAGTTCATGCTACAGGCCAGGAAAGATTCCAGCACATGAACTCCCAGTCAGTGTGTTGTTTTTTTAAACTTTAGCTTTTGTGCAGCTTTAATAAAAAAAGATATAACGTGTTACTCAGTGAGCTTTAGAGGTGCTGGTAGGCAGATCTGTTAGACAGAGCCAAGCTAGCTGTTCCCCTCCCAGATGCTATGCTAAGCTAACGCGGTTTAAGAGTGTATAAGAAATTAAAGTGCCATCACGTCTGATAGGCTTTTCAAATGAACCTCCTGCATATGTATTTGATTTCATATCCATGGGCACCCGGGTTATGTTTTCACTGGTGGAGCAAACTTGGAAAGATACATAATCTGCAGGAGGTCTGGAGGTCAAAAAGGTTTGTTCAAACTGCATTCCTGCACCACCTAACCTCAAGAAACTACACCCAAATAATAAAATCAACATCATTCAAAATATTAATTGCCATGTGTGCTGACTCTGATTCAGCTTTGTGTTTCCCACAGTGAGGGTGGACCCTCAGGTCACATTGTGAGTGAAGCGCGTCAATGTGGTGCACTATTGGAGCAAAACTAAGAGGCTGGATCTATGAAGAACTTTGTGCTCTTGTAAACACTTTGGGTGTATAGATAAGAATAGTGATGACACAGCAAAAAAAAAAAAGATGGTAAACCAGTCAGAGGTAGCTAAGCTTTTTCTTTAGAACATTATGCATATTCTGGATGAGGAGGGCATTAGCATTATGTACCATTGTGTGTTTAAAACGACGTGCTGTCTCGGATGCAGCCAGGAATGTTCCTGTGTGTGTGTGTGTGTGTGTGTGTGTGTGTGTGTGTGTGTGTGTGTGGGCAGATTGACACTGATTGACAGCCCAAGCAAACCCCATCACTGATTGACTGAACCACCTCAGAGGATGGTCTAATATGTGTGCCAAAAATAGATGAGTGCTCACTGATACAGACTGTTCATATAAAATCACCTGACTGTACAGTGATGAGACAAAGTGTGGGCAGTTAAACCGCGGCTGTTTCCTCTTAATTGAATAATGCAGCTTCTTGTTGTCTGCAGTAGCGCCGATGTTATTTTTCGTTTCCTTGGGTTGTACCTTCATAATGATGCGAGCTTCATTATCTACGTAATTGGTGGTGGCACACAGGGAATTTGGAATCTTTTTAATTGGCACACCCTCGCCTGTTCCTCCCTCCCTCGCTCTTATTTCTTGATCAGAACATCCTTGTTAAAACATTCATGATATCGCTTTGCTTCAAAACACCCAGCTTCATAAAAAAAAGTTTGTTTTCTGGTTCGTGCTTCTCTGCAAAATGAAAGCGCAGGCAGGTTTTCTGCAGCACTTGATCACTGGACCGCGCAAACAAAACGTGATTTATTCAGCGGGTTTCTGCATCAAACTATACATAATGCAGAAAAGGACATGTAGTTCTTCAAGTGAGCCATTTCACTTTGTCAGGTCCATGTCACCACTACTAGGGTCAAAACAATACACTCTTACAGTGAGCTCATCATTTATTTTATCTTTGCAAAATGGATGTTTGGGCATTTGTGGCTCAAAACACATAAAAATCAGCCTGTGATTTTAATTTATCCCTCTCTGAACATTAAATTTAATGAAGCCATACCCAAGGTCGAGATTAAATTTTTATCAGCACGTAGCCCATCGAATGCACCATTATTCCATTATCTTTGTGTTGTTTTTTCATATTCATAACAAAAATTTTGACTTTTAAGAAAACGGACACAGCTCGCAGTAGAGTCAATGAATTATTGATTAATCCTGATATTACAGTTTCACTATGGCCTTTTAACAGTATGCAGTAATATGGATCATAGAAAATATTCAGTTTCATTGTCTTCCCTCTTTGAATCAAAGTAGATTTATTGTTTCTGTCACTAATGAACATTAGCTTTATGTGAATAGGTATCTTTTTCCACATCAAGTCCAGGGACGACATCTTCATTGAATCTGGACTCGTCCACTCCAGGACAACCTGCTTGAGACCTTTACCCTTACCTGTGCCATGCTCTTTCCATTTCGTAATGCTCAATTAAACTGGACTCTAAGGGATGTTCAGTGACTTGGAAATGTTCTTGTATCCATCCCCTGACTTTTACTTCACTCTCAGATTTTCATGGAGTTGCTCGGTGTTCCTTTGTCTTCATTTTACTATGATTCACAAAGGTTTGACCCCGATGCAGCTGTATTTACTGCAGTCAAAAGAGACCACTTGACTACACACCAGTGGTTTCATTATGTGATTTCTAAAGTGGCTCCAAAGTGTCATTAGCCATCCGAGCTAGCACTAGCCAGTAGCAACAACTCCTGCAGCTACTTCTCTGTTGTCTCTCTAGTGTTTTGTTTACTTCCCCCTGTAAGTTTGTTCGCCGTTTTTGTTCAATACAAACTTATTAAAGACAGAAAATGAAGCTCTCCGAGCTGACAAGCTTGCTTAACACAGTTTATTCAGAAGACGTATTCATTTGAGTTTTTTATTCCAACATAGAAGGTTTATTAAAAGATGCAGCACGGCTACAAACCTACAATAGCTTCGGCTCTTGTTCCCCTCAAAGGTCAGCTCTGTGTAGACATCCTGCTAGGCGCGACTTTACAGCTGACCTCTCTGCAGAACATTCAGGCGGATTAATTAAGCCTCCTCCAGCAGATCTTCTCGTTGCGGCACTTCTGTTTTTTCCAGTTGTTCTTCTCTTACTGAACTAGAGAACAGGAAAAAATAACAGCGAGGTCTGCACAGTCTGCACGTCGAGGTCCAGAACAGTTATTGTGTGAGTAATACCAGTTCTCTTAAGTATGGCCATAAAAAGTCCACATTAATTGATAAGAATTTAACTGACAGGAGCCAATCTGATGGTATAGAGCTGATGTGTGACTACAAAGTACAAAGTTTTAATCTTTGGGTCTTTTAATAATCCCTGGGTGGGCCGTCAGTAACACATATTGCAGGATAAATAAGGATGAAGAGTCTGTAGCAATGCAAAGCCTGCAACAACATAAAACAATAAATAATCCAATTTAGCTGCTGAGAAGCATTTAGTATCGTGCTGCTGTATATTGCTGCAGTGCACCTCTGGGTGGAGGTCATTGTCTTTAATCAGAGCTGGATCTGCTACCATCTTTTTTCCCCAAACATCCAATATCTTGTTGGAGATAAGGTGAGAGAATGTGATATTTGTTCTGCTGTGGAAGTCTCTTAAAAGAAATATTTTATCTTATCTCATCTACCTGCCAATCTAGTAACTAGAACTCAAAATGTAATAACTTTTCTATCATAAAATAACAGATTTAAAATAATTTTAATGCCAGACTGATGTGTAATCAGCTGAATGGGGTCTATTCGGTCCCACCTTTTGTTATCAGCGCTCAGTTCACAAAGCCAGCATCCGTGATCGTATGTCGATGCATTAGTGCACATGGCGTGATGGGTAACCTGCACACTTGTGAAGTCACCATTAATGCTGAATGATAAAGGATTTGGAGCAACAATTGGATGACATCTTTTTCAGGGACGTGTCTGTTTATTTCATCAAGACAATGTCAAGCCACATTCTGCACCTATTCCACCAGCATGGCTCTGTAGTAAAAGAATTGTTTTTGGCGCATTATGAAATCTGAAATACAGCAAAAGAGATCCCGAACTGTTGAGCAGCTGAAATACTACATCAAGCAAGAATGAGAAAACATTCCACTTTCAAGATTACAGCGAAGACTCCTTTGTACGCAGACGATTACAGAGTGTTTATTAAAGAGCTGATGAACACAGTGGTACACATGAACCTGTCCAACTTTTTTCAGATATGTTGCTGGCATCAAATCAAAGTTTCAACATTTGATACGTTGCCAACTTTTTTGGATAATCATTATTATTATTATTATTATTATTATTAAAGCTCGGGTAGCCTAAAGACACACCAGAATCCTTGCAATAATAGAAACTCAGAAGCCTCAGTAATAAAAAAAGGATTTTTCAAATATTAAATGTAACTATATATAAATACTATACTCCCCGTCTCACATGTCCCAAATGGTCCCATCATTCAGGCTCATACAGAGACAAATGTGCAGGTCATATGTGCTGTAAATCAGTGAGAAACCCATCCAGGATTTGACTTGAACCTGGGAAGCAGTAGCTATGTAGATCATTGCTAATCTTGTTATCAGGGATGTCCTGAGCTAATCTGCAGACTCTGTGTCAGCTCAGTTCTCTAACTGATTAGTATTGGCTGTATGCAGTAAAGCCAGATATAACAAGTCCATTTCCAAACTTTAGTTTCCTGCACTCCAGGTGTAACAGATATCATTAGTGCAACATCATACTCCAATCCAACACCTGAACATGTTTTTTAAGGCATAGCAACGCAAGCTATTGAACTATGGAGCAGCACAGATATAGCAGTGTCAGTTCAGTCAGAGACGCTTTATTGCTCATGATGATACAGTTAAATTCAGTGGAAAAGACTCCGCTCTTTGAAGGAGCTTGAAGAATCCGAGCACTGACAAAGGACTCTGCTGAAACTAACCAACACATACATCAACTTTAGCTGATTTAACTGTATAAAAGTTGTTCCGTATACTTGGAAGGATGTGATTGGATGTTATTAGTCAGCTGATAGCCAAACAGTTTAAAATCAATGAGCCAATGATATTGACCATGAATGTTACAGCTGAGAACAAGATAGTGTCAACAACCAGAGCTGATTTGGTTTTAATGTAAGATTGTGAGGCATTTTATGTATTCATTTTATTTTTTAATCATTTTTTATTGGTGTTGGTTGAACAGGTTGTAACGTGACTTAGAATAGTAGCCCCTCCATGACTCTTTTAGTTGCACATCCTGTGGACTGGTTTCTATGTCGAGGCCAAATTTTCTGAGAAAATCCAAAGGATATCATCCATGCATGCTAATGCTAGCCTAGCAATGGAGTCCGCGAATGTCAACAAACAGTTGGCACTCACTACAACACCAAGTCCAAAATCAAAGCTAACATTACATAAGCATATGAAAAATGTTGTGTTATTGTTGGTGTAGTTAGCTAACATTAGCGTGCCAACCAGTAAAACAAGTCCAAGTCAAACAGGTAGGTGCCCAGGACGACACTCACTCACAACTACGGAGTGCGACCATGAGCAAGCCGACTGCAGCTCATTGAATGCCCAAAGGTGTCATTAAGTTGTATTAACAATGGCTGTCTGAATGTTACATAGAGAACCTTCAAAAGAAAAGATTCTAAAAGCCGTGAGTCAGAGCCTTCTACAGATAGATAGTGCGTATGTAAGTAGGTAGGTATATATAATAACAGCACTCTCGGCCACTTATCTTATCAGGCTCCGGCTAAAAACTGGCGGCCAGGCTGCAGACGCTGTTACAGTATGTTCTGTACATTCAGTTCATACATCATGAGGGATCGTGTGAAGCCATGGAATGTGTTGTTGACTCTCTGCTAACCTGCCCGTCTGTGAAGTCATGCGCAACACCGTCACGACCCGGCTTGTTAAGGGTAAAGGAAGCACCATAAAACCTACTCTGACATAGTTATTTTTACCACCAGGAGCTCAGATCATTAAAACAGAAAGACATGAAGCAGACTACGACGGGAAAAGGGCTTGTGTATGCTAATGAACAGACTACTCTTGAAATAAGAAACCAGAACTTCACTATCTAACCAAAAACAAAACAACATCTCTGAACCATATGACCTTAGTAAAGTTGTGTGTGTGTGCAATCAGTAATTGAGGTGGTTACTTGGATTCAAGGCAACTCAAAGATTAGAGAGAAAAGTTGACAGGTTGGACAAGCTTTAATAAGTTTAGTTCACCAAATTGCATCCTCCGGATTGGATCAATCAGGGTTTCCAACGTCTTACCAGCTGAAGGGTTACATATGGAACGGGTGTCAGCTGCAGCAGCATACATAAAACATACTCTTTGCGTGAACACTGGGAATACACATGCATAGATACACGGACAGTACACATAGCAGAGCTAGTCTGTCTTTAGCTGACAGTTTTCCGTCACTGTTACTCTACTTTGGTCTCATTCTGTGTCTCACCTTCCTTCACTGTGGGCGTCTCTTTCTCTTCTACCAACTTTTCCTGTCTGCTGTACTCTTGGCCTGCCTAGCAGGCGCGTTGAGTGAAACTTGGATGGATATGTAGTCCTTGGCAGGCTTGGTTCCAGTGTGTCAGCATGATCTGAGGCCTTGCTGTCAGTCGTCCCCCTATAGAGATATTTTCCTGGAATTCATCCTAAAATCAACTCCATTCTTCTTGACAATAAAAAGTCGTAATTGCGCAGACAGGGTAACACAAGGAATTAGACCCCGAATGTAAACAGCGGAGGCAGAGCTGCGATATAGTTCAATGCTTTATTGGACAAATCAAAGTTAAAAAAAAGTTTCCTGGATGGCGAGGCGAGTAAAGGTCAAAACCAGTGCGGAGGATTTCAGAATGAAAAACAGGAAACAATGAAAGAATGACATGAAACAAAGAAAAACAGAACTGTCCTATCAGGTGTCCTGTAGGAAGTTGCGCTGACAGACATGGATCTGAAGTTTTCAGGACACTTTGCTCAAAGACATTTCTTACAGAGGAGATGAGATGAACATTGAAACAAAGCACAAAGCAAACAGAGGACACTGAGACGCAGGGCACAGTTGAGAAGTGAACCAGATTTTTGGATAAATTTAGTTTCTGTAATACAGTAAGCACAATTCTTTGTCCTTACTGTTGTGCCCGTGTTTAGCTTTCTGTTTTCGCATGGCAAATATGCAGTTCACAGCAATAATTCATCTATCCATCTAATTTCTAGCTTACTTACTTAACTTACTGTAATTACAAGCAGTATGTTTCCCTTTTAGTGTTGCAAGAGAAATGTTTTTTGGAGGATGAGGACTAACTTACACCATCTCAGGTAATGTTTGCTACAGTTTGTACAGTGTTAAAGTGTCAGTTTAAAGAGGCTCTATTTACAGAATATGGCAGATATGACGTCTGTTATTAATGGCCCGCCGGTAAATCGCACTCCCACTGCTCATACTACAAATCCCACAATGCACTGCAACAGCCGCCACACAGGTCAAGATACTGCAGGAGGTAAACGTGTGTGCCTTGTTTGTGGAGCTAATGTGTCTGTACTATGATACCAGGAAACTTTACTCAGTCAGTGTGCTCGTCATGACCACGCTTCTTTTTTTTTAACATACCAGCAGTAAAATGAATCATGTGCTTCTTGGCCTTGGAAGTAAAGCTCCTTCCTTCAGCGTGTGGAGAAATCCCAAACTTGACAGGCCTTCCTTGTGTATTCATGGTTGCTAAGCTATGATTGGACAATCAAGATTTTAGTGCATGGTTAATTGTCGTGGTTCAGCACACGTGAGAGAACTTTTTATGGACTCGGTTTTGGAAAAGGGTGTTGTCTTTCAGAGTTAGTCTAAAGAAATTACAACCTAATCATCTTCATCAATCATCGAGTCCCGTACGCCCTCTTTACATCACTCTTAGATTCTCTGGACACACTTCAGATCATAACATAGTCGTCCTATTTTCACAAAAAGCTGCTCTTTATTCTTCTACATTATGCACAAACAGCGTACTTTCATTTCCAGAGCTGGATAATCCATCATAATTAAACATGAAGCCTTCATTCGGTTTTGTCGCAGTTTCTCCCTCGTCTTTATTTAACTGCAGAATTATTTTCATCAAAGTCTTTTCATATCAGAAAGTTTAAGTCTCTAGGGCAATATTCTTTATAAAATATGACATCTAGGAACTTATTTTGAGTCTTTTTTTTTTTTAGCCTGAATGGTTAACTGAGCCTAACGCTATGAAGTTTAGATTTTAAAAACGGCGTTAGAAAGGCACATTCATTACACACAGCAAAGTGATTGGGACATGTTCTGCACAGTGCATCATGTCTTGCTGTGGCTGTACGCTTGTAGAAAGATGTTTACTAAGCCCAGCAAAAGAAAAGAGGGATGCAGCATGAAGCGCATACCTGACCACAAGAAGAGATTTTTTATTGTATTTAATTAGTTTATTGTCAGATTTTCACATTACAATAACACAACTCGTTTTATAATTACCTGAGTGGCCCTTTGAATGATCCTTGTGGGAAACGAGGACAGTGCAGCAGCAGCAGAGACCAAGAGATACCGGTTCATCAAACATTCAGCATATTGCAGAAAATGAAATAAATCTCTGAAGAGACAACATATGAAAAATAACCCATGGTCTAGTTCTGTTGAGTTCTGACAGATTTATGAGCGAACAGATGTTCGCAGTTTACAATCTATAAATCTACAGTGCTGTGCAAGACTACAAATGCAGGGCGGGCGAATGGGATGTGGAAATGATTTACAGTGTTGGAGAACGTATAAAAGAATATGCAGATTCAGAGAAGGTTATTACGGCCAAAAACCTGACCTCGCTGCTCAGTTACTTCATGTTCATATATTTATGTACATTATTGTTATTAAAGTGAACAGTTATATGGCTTTCTAAGGCGTTACTTCAGGACTAAAGATTGAGAACAGAAGTGTTAGAACCTCAGCAGCTGTTACTTTTCTTTCCTACAGGTGGTGCAGATCATTGTGTGTTGAACTACTATGAAAAAAGTATCAATACTGCAATGTAAAAGTACTCCATTACCATCAAATTGAAGTTCATTATTTAAAAGAGTTTAATGTAAAATCTTTATCTGAATAGTAGAACCGATATTGGATTTTTGGGGCCGATGTAATACCGATATTAGGGAATAGAAGATCCTGATACTGATATATCAGCTGATACTTTTTACACTTCATTAGGTACACTTGTACACGATCACATATCATTCAATACAACAACTCTTACCATAAATTGTACCTCAACGAAGCTTAGAATTTTTCAGTCTTTGTTGACACAAATTGAATCTTGCATGTTCGAGTATGAGGAAGTATACGCTCACTGAACACTACCCCTTCTCCTCTACTTATCAAGTAATTTATAGACTATATTTCCCCTACATTCATTTCTATATTCATATACATAAACATTTGTTTGTATATTTTCTTGAAATGGGTAATATTTGTTCTTTGTTTGAGCTCCACATCCACAATTTCAGCCCACACATTGAAATTCACGGACTCGTCATGGTTGTACAGGCACAGAGTTTCTTTTCCCTGAAGTAGCTCAGGATTGTCCTCACGTACATTACTTGAGTAAATGTACTTCTGCAGGTCGCCAGACGTGAGCAAGTTTGTGAGCGAGTCCCAGCCCAGTTTCATGACATGTTTAACATTGAGCAGAAAAGACTTCTTTTCCTAATTGTTTCTGGAGCTGTAGCACAAAATACAGTCTAACAGCTGGCAGAGTAATTCCTCTGTCAGTGCACACGGTGATGGATGTCTCCTTCGTAAGGTGGAGAGTGACTGCCTCCCAGTTTAGCTGTCTATTTACACCCCCCCCCCACTCAATGCAGAGAGCCCTCCCGGACTGTGAGCGTGACTTCATGCAGGGGGAGCCTCTGTAATGAACGGGCGGTGGGGAGGGATTGTTGGGGAAGGGCCATGGACAGAGCTGCACAGGCTCTGCTTCTATCAAGTCTGTAGCACTGCCTCTGTTTCTTCACACAAAGCGCTAAACATGCAAGTGTGTGATGTGATGTTTAAGATGACACAGTAACAGGTTGGTCAGTTGTTTTCGTTCAGTTTATTTGCTTCTTGACATGCCTCTTTTATTCATTTATTTACTTTTCCCATTTCTAATCTTCTTTACAGTGCTGTAATTTCAGGCTGTCAGGCTTTCCTATTTATTTTTCCCTCTCCTCAGTATTCTGAGGCTACAGCTGTCGCCATGTTTGCTGTGTGCAGTTAGTGTGACTTCATGTGTGTGTCCTGTCCATGGGTCAGGTTCTGCTCAAAGTTTCTGACTCTTAAAGGAAGTTTTTCCTTGCCACTGTCGCCAACCGCTTGCTCATGATTGGAATGGTTGGGTCTCTGGTACAGTATGCACCTGCTCTATATGGAAGCTGTCATGAGATAACGCTTTCATGATTTCATATAAATAAAATTGAATCGTGCTGAATTATTTTGAGGTTAGTAGCACAGTTTGGTGAACGAATATTTGTCATATTTTTTTCTTGATGAACGCTGGTAAAATGCAGCTATTTGGCTATAGTGTCATCTTGAGGGGAAGTTGGCGATATATTTTCCGTCTGATTATTTAACATATAGACTGGTGTGAGCTGTGGACGGGGATGGAGGGAAAACTTTAACCGTGAATAGATAAATACTTTGAGGAAGACCAAGAGAAAAAGGTCAAACAGAGAAGCTCCCACGCATCAAGACCCCAGTGAGGCAGTACATTGTTAATATTTTGGTTTGCTCCGGGTTTATTTCTCAATTCCAATAGCTCCAGCCTTTTCAGAATGACTTAAACTGATAATATCAAATATTAGATTGGATGGGTGAGGAGCTGTGAGAGGAATTCCAGGTCATATATCAGGGGAGGATTAGAAGAGGAAGGGGAGGTCAGAGGGAGGAAGGCTGGACTGGAGGTTATTGAGTTCATCCAATAACAGAATAGTCCCAGGTTTTATCCACACTACCAACGCTGTGTCCTCAGGGTCAGAGAACTGTTTATCCTCAGCAGCAAAACTCCTAAAGGAGATCCTGTTAAAGATTCACCAGACTAAATGTACATTGGTAAGAGCACACAAGCATATAGATTCCTTTATTTGTAACACAGTGTTCCATTTCATAGCTTCATAAAGCTCAAATTATTAGATACATTGTGATGCTCCCTCTTGCTGCCTGAGTGAATTTGGTGATTTATTAGACCATTTTTAAAATTTTGTGTAATTAGCCAAAACCAAACAGGAACAAGAAGGCTGTCAGACTCTTTTTGGCATTTTATATTGTATATTGAACTCTGCCTTACTGCTTTACAGCATGAAGACAGATTTCTTTATGGTACATATCAGAAAGAGAAGCATTCAAAGGCTTAGAAGGAAGGTTTGGTTTCTGAAGCAGTGGGGACACAATGAAGTTTACCAGACTATTCATTAACATATGTGTATAAACAGGTCAAATACTATGTTAAAAATTATTCCATGTATACTCTAATAAATGACATTTACTCCCATATTTTAAGTGATTCAAATCTCAACAATAAATATTTTGTAAGTATAGGTGACAGTTCATCCAAAAGCTATACAATAAATTGTGGTGTTCCCCAAGTTTCAATTCTAGGTCCTACTTTTTTTCACCGTCATTAGGAGATACAGCATACATTTTAATAGCTACGCCGATGACACACATCATTCATCACACATACATTACTGTGCTTTTGGGCCAATACATGCCCTTTTTAACTGCATCTTAGACATCGAGTTATGGATTGCAAACAAAACCACCATTTTTGTCATTGGTACTGAAGCATCGATAGAGAAACTAAATACATTTAAATGGCATTACAATGGTCAATAAGTGACAAACCTGGGAGTTATGTTTGATTCTGATCTTACCTTTGAACCCCATATGAAAAACATAGCCAACAATGCATTTTATTATCTTAACAACATTGCCAGGGTGTGACCGTTTTCTCTCTCAAGCCAACACATAGATACTAATGCTTTTACTGCTACTTTATTATCTTCAGAATCGACTACTGTAATGCTCTACTATTTGGCTGCACGTCTCTAAACGAGGACGAGAAAGCGAGGACACGGTACACCAGTTTTAAAATCTCTGCACTGGTTACACCTGTCTGCTTCAGAACTGATTTTAAGATGCATGTGAAGCACTAATATAGTCTTACTGATTGATTAATTGATTGATTGACTGATTACATATAAATAATATTGTTTGTTTCAAAAGTTTATTTCAAAATCTGCTGGACACAACACGTCTCCTACTTCAGTGACCACGATTGGATGTCAGATAATCCTGCTGTGCATCCTCGGGTTAAACAGAGATTTAATGTGAGTGCAGAGAAACTGTCCTCCTTCAGCAGATGAAAGTAAAAAAACAGCCTTCTAGTGTCAAAGTCATTCTGCACAGTCAAGCTCAAATATCCAAGTGACCTGTCAAATAACGAAACCATTACAGATTTAGTCCTGTCAGTACTCGTGTTCGCAGGAAAATCTGAATAAAGCTGCCAACAACATGTCTGCAGAGCAGAGCTGACAGTTTGACGTGAAGTTTAAAAAGAACTAGATGGGTGAGAGAATATTACACAGTCACACTGTCAGGTGTTAGAACAGTGGATGTTCCCCTGACAGCTACTTGCATAAAGACTCTAAGGCAGCTTTTGAAGTGAAACAGTTTTTCAACAGTACACAATATGTTCCAGAGCCAAAATTTACCAATCAAATCATAAAATCTAAAAGAAAGGTTTTGTAAACACTCGCTTATCCTGAAATGACAGTGAAGTGGTGAACAGAATAGCATGTTTTTAGATCAAAAGCTTTTCTTTACTTGACTTCCTTCAATAAAACTTCATTCAGTGGCATGTTGAAGGTCTTTGTTCCTGTGTCAAGAAACAATGAGCCCACCTGTGAATTTTGTTTGCATCAAGCAGCAATATGTCGTGAAAAAATCCTTGCGCATAAAAAAACATAATCAGCGTGCATAAAGACCACTCTGCGCGCTCGCCAACACACTCTGCGTGCTCGCCAACACACTCTGCGTGCTCGTGGTCTCTGCGTATACGAGCGCGTAGAGAGTGACCGCGAGCGAGAGTGGCGGCGAGCGCGTAGAGAGTGGTTTTTATGCGCGCTGATTATGTTTTTTATGCGCACGGATTTTGGCACTGAAATGACGCCATACAGCAACCTCCATAACTGTGAAGTGATGCAAACACAGAAGTGCCAAAAACTGCACTTCCTCAAACATCCACTTGAGGCTGGCTCCAGAAGTTAGTCGGTCTCCATACGTCCCCATGTTAACTTCACAGCAGAAATAAACATGTTTACAGCCTGGTACAAAAAACAGTTTTGGTCTCTGTAGCTAATTTCCCCGTTCATGACAACTGTACTGAGGGTGAATTTATATACAACTCACCTGTTCAAATGATATTAAGGCTGAAAGTTATGCAGAATTAAGAGCGTGGCCACTTTGATTGACAGGTGCATGGTGTTACAGATGGCTTGTTTGAGCAACCAGGCTTCATTTAGTCCGCCTCCACGTCTTTACCCATTTTTGATTAGCCGGAGATGGCAGACATCCAGAGCCACCACTCCGTGAGCAATGGCTCTTCAGAAACCTGTGGGTGACGTCATGTGTACGCTATCCATTCTTTATTCAGTCTATGATTTGTACCTTTTGCATGGAGCTCCAACAAATTCCACCAATCACAGAGTTTGGGCTTCTCATATTTGACTTGTGTTGAATGCCTGCTGAGGAAAACTGATTTCAGACCAGCTGTCAAAGAGATTTTAGTGTAGCAGTGCAGCAGAAGAGGAGGTTAAACTGAAAAGAATGCAGCAGAGCAGTGCAGCTGAATTACTTATCATCATAATTCCATAGTCAGTCCCGTTTTTGTTCTTGCTCGGGCAACAAGACTGGGTATCAGATTATGATTGTTCCTACATGTTTCCAGCAGCAGGGTCAATTATGCAGCTGCAGCAGAGCCCCGGCTTCTGCTGAATGAATAACAGCAACAGTGGACAGAGAGATGAGGGGGAGTGCAGTCATTCTAACACATCCACATAAACAGAGAGGAGAGGCGAAAGGAAGGTCAACCATGGCAGACTTACATTCTTGGCAGCCCTCACACCAGCCGATCATTAGAGGGAACAGGGAGGATGGAAGGGTAAAAACAAAGGAGAGGTGGAGGATGAGAGACTGCAGGCATATGGAGGGAAAGCTTTGATTTCAGAAGGTCAGTCTTTGCTTTCAAGTTGCCTCGGCGTGTGTGTGCGAGAGCTTGTTTTTATCATGAAGTAAAGAAAAACTTAATTTAGAACTGACATGAAGAACACGGGTATTGTTTATCTTTGTATAGAAGTCTCTTTTTTTGCATGACCTTATGCAAATATGTCTGCTGTGCTTGCCCTACTTGCCTCCCATGCGTCCACATTCCTACATATGTGCACATTATAGCACGGCCTTGTGCTTCGCTCAAGTGTTGTTCACATTAACAGAAAAAAGGGGCTCTGTCTGCAGTTTAGACGCCGAAAAAGTGAAAACCTTCCATGTCCTAGCAACGCCTCGGGACGCTGGATGTGCAGGAGATAAATAACTTTGCAACCAAATGAGTCAAACGGTGTGAGGCCAAAGGAGCAGGTGCATGCCGGGGTGCTAAAAATAACGGGAAGTTAGCCATTGTAGTTCGCAGTCAGCAGTTGTTGTGACACACAGGATACGGAGGTGATGAAACTCAAATCCATTATTGCCTGTTTGCTGCAGTTTGCATCAAAAATTGTACTCATAACTGAACACGCAGACGTGTTCCACATATTTTTAGAGTCGGTGTGAATAACACTTTGTGAGGATGTTTATCTCAGATGTCCATCGCAAAATGAACATCCATAAGTCTGCTCGGAAACGATAGAAAAAGACGCCCATACAGAATCTGCCCCTCAGTCAGCTAATTTCAAGTTTTCCGCGGTATCAAAGTGATTCAGTGACAGTCGTCTGTACATACAGGAAGTGCTAATGGATAATTCGGCATACTTTTAATATGCCAAACTAACACAAAGCTAAACGGGGCTCAAGTTGTATCCTGCTGCTAATTCACCGACTCCATGGTAACGTTATACTTCTGGAAACTGTAGAACTCTAAAAGTACCAACGTGATCATCTCTCTGTCTGGATATGAAACACAGACGGGCAGCAAATGCTGACATGTGAGATGAATTAAAATCGCTGCAGACGTTAAATAAAAGATGTCACATGAAACCAAACAGATCTAGAATATTACATTCCTCCATACTTGTGTGATACTCCTTTAATAGATATGAAGGTTAGATAAAGATTTGATAGCGTCCTTCACTGTGTGAAAAGGGTTCCTCAGAGTTCAGACTGCTGCGATGAATACAAACACACTGACTCGAGTAGTGAAGCAACAGAGCATCATTGTTCCCGTTATTTATGTGTAAGTGGTTTCTGCTCCGCCTACAACAAAATTCATAATCATGATTTTTCAATTCATGTTGCAGTCATACTCTTAGTGCGTGAAACATGCCAGATTTGGCCTCGACACAAGTTTCAAATGAAATATTGAAATACGTTTAGGTTCAGTAGACAACTGTTGACAAAAATCATAACACAAGATCCGTTCAGGAGCTTTCAGTCATCACACATGGTCTTCCTCAGCCGTCATGGACTTCATTTGTAGATATTTAACTTCTCATTCAAGTTGGCTTAAAGGTTCACTCTTTGGAACTCTTTGGCCTTTGGAAACATTTTAATCATTGTTTTATTGATTCATTAATAATTGGGTAAATAAATGGATATTGCAAATAATGCAGGCCAGTACAAGCAGCGAGGTTTACTATATGCTGACAGGCTTTTCCCCCACAGAACCTCGTGTTTAGACTGAAGTCTCTCCGCGAAGCTGCTGGAATAACTTGAACAACATGTCAGACCATTCTTGGCATTTCTGTTTACATCTGTGTAGATGTGGAGATGGGTGAGGTTTACTACGTCCGGACGGCTCAGATTAGAATCAGGATCAGAGCAGGGTCAGCGCCCTGATGTGTTTCCTGAGAGCTTAAAGACTAACTTAAAGCTGCAGTAGGTAACTTTTACATTAAAAAACATGGAGTTCCTCTGTCTCCTCCTAGTGCTCTAAACTGTGCATGCAGCTTCAGGAGGAGGTTTGCAAAAAGAATCAGACAACCCTCCTTTGCCAACGTTCATCGAGATAAACAATTGGTGGTGCTAATTCTCCACTTGGGTGCCAATAAAACCTCAACGACAAGTGTCACACGTGTCATATATACGTCATGATTAATTAGCTCCTTCTGTTTGCATTGGCCATCTTGCTCTTTAACCAATGCTTTCCTACTTGCTCACACACACACACACAAATTCACAAAGGACTTCTGCAGCTGCACAAATAAGACAAACTCACAGCCCTAACCCATGCAGTGTAGTTAGAGTGACACTTATTCACATCTTCAGAGAGTCGGTGGTAGCTGAAGCGCATTTACGAGTGCTCAGATTTTCCAGTGAGATAATGGCCCATCACAGAACATCATTTGTGCACAGATGGTGCAGACAGTTGATGATATCAATCACCTGATAGTCACAATGAGGGAATGAAACTGGAAAAGGAAAAAAAACGTCGTGGTAGCTCACCTGGTAGAGCCGATGCCCCGTGTACTAAGACTGAGCGCTTTGCTGCGTGTTGTCCAATCTCTGTCTGTCTTCAGCCGTCACTGTCCAATAAAGGAGAGGAAACATTGTACTGACTTAGTGACATCCT
Organism: Miichthys miiuy; assembly: GCA_036365135.1. NCBI lineage: Eukaryota > Metazoa > Chordata > Actinopteri > Sciaenidae > Miichthys > Miichthys miiuy. Next base: position 1,946,571 of record CM071614.1, read on the forward strand.
GCAGATAGGAATGAATGAAAGCAGAAAATCAAACATTTTAAGATATGAGTAGACAGTATTGTTATTTTTGACTCAAACAGAGCTTTACCGTCTCATGTGATGTGTTACCTCATTACACCTTAAGAACAAATGTTACTGGGACTACCATACAAACCAGAATTTACACTAAAGACGGTACAGCTGACCATACACGGTCCAGCATACACTCCACCTCGTCTTTCTCTGTCGACTGTCCCGTCAACCGTGCTGTTGGCGCAAAGCCTCCATTAAGACTCTGCCTCATGGATAATTACGATCAGACGCAAAGCCAAAGCAAAATTCACTCAGCTGCTCTAATTCATGAAACATTTCCAAGTAATATTCCTCTGTTTCAGCTTCAGAACAATCTTTAAATATTACCTGTATTCCCTTTGATGAAGCTGATTTATTCCTTTCAGTCTCATAGAAATACATTCAAATCACATTTCATTTATTTATGAGCTCCTCCATTGTCCGCCCATCACCTGTAACCCACTTTAAAATACTGTTAGTCACCTGACTGATAGAACAGAGATGAGGAGGAAACCAGACGAGTCTGACAGGACGAAGATAAGGACTTTTTATAAGAGATATAAGAGATTTGCAGCGCTCCCTCACACACACAAGCATGTGCACACACATACGCAAATCCGAGAGATATGCATGCCAGCTCATTATAGACACTGTACACAGTTGTGTGCAGGCAGACACCCACAGACACAAAATCACACCAATGCACACTTGCTGAGAAATGCACATGCAAGCACCCACACATCCACACACAAACACACACAAACAGACTCTCATCGGTCAGTAATTACAGTTGCTGGCAGAGAAACAGCAGCCATACATAGTCAATGAGAGCGGGGAAAACAATGAACACAGAGCAGATGATTGCTGTAAATAAAAGAATGAAAGTGGAGTGAGGGAGGAACGGAGGAGGACACGATGCTGCTGGCACGGAGGGAAACGGGGATTGGAAAGAACGAGGGCGAAAATAAAGAGAACGAGATCGAAGAAGGGGAGAACAGGCTAAAATGAGGAGGCATGGATCAAGTTAACCCTTTTTCCATTTCTGTGTCAGATTGAAATATTAATCAGTAAATTGAGGCTATTTCACAGCAGAGCCGTTTGGCAGAAGACGAAACTTTAGATAAAATGTCAGTGTGAGGCTGTGGTGGATCTCATCAGGTTAAGAGAGTTTGATGAAGAAAAAACTGGAAAAAAACGTTGACCTTCTCTGTCTGGACGTCTGCGTTTCAGCACAGTGCTCCATTCTTTGCTTGACCGTCAAATACATCTGAAGTCCGCTTACTCTTTCTGTTGATAGCTGTAACACTGATCAAGAAGTCATTGATGCTTCAACACATTTTTTTGGACACTTGAGGGCAGCAGAACCAGCTTCAAACACAACATTGTATTATCAAAGTTGCTGTGGTGAACTTTTGCCCATTTACACAACCACCAAATTCACTCGTTGGTACTCGTTTCAAGTGTGTTTCTGCGTACTGATGAGTTTAGGTCCAATATATTATCTCTCCTGTCTGCTGTTTTGGTGGTGAGCAGATAGTGTACAGTAGGTTTATCCACCCAAAAGGTTGATGTAATGGTTTTGGTGATCCCTTAACTTTTCTTCTACTTCAGGGGATTTTTGTGAAATATTTTCGGCTAGATTGCCAGAAAACTTTGTTGATGTTCATGTTGATGGTTATCCTCTGACCTTTCTTCTAGTGCAATCAGCAGGTCAACTTGTTTCTCAACTTGTATTTGATGGATTGGCACGAAAGTCTACATTTATGGTTCCCGGACGATGTATCTCGCTGACTAGTGATTCTTTGACGCCACCTTAACTTTAACTTTTGTGGTTTTAAGTGAAATACCTTAACAACTATTGGACAGATTACCATTAGATTTGTTGCACACATTCTTATAATACCTTTGGTGGTCACTTAACTTCCTCTAACACCATCATCAGGTCAAAGTTAGCATTCTAGCCCAAAGACCGTCGTCTTCTTTCAGTTTGGAACAAGTTATAAAATAAGCCCTCTTAACCTTCACCCAAGCAGGCTAAAAGAAATCATATCAAGCACTTCCATGCACTGTGTGACCTAGGTCTGAGAGTTCACAGCAGTCATTAACTCGTTTGCACTGATAAAATCTTAGCCGAGAACATGCTGATCTTTTTAGCCCCGCTTTGTACACTAAGTCCTGCCTTGAGCCCGCTGCAGCCTGCTGATCTGTCAGACTTTAGCTGCAGAGATCACGGAGCAGCTAAAGTCTGACGTGTGGTTCAACACAACATCTTCAGCCAATGGTGTTGAATGTAATACATTACATATTACTAGTTTATAAGTTACTTGACAATATTACTCTCTGTGTGCAGTGACACATCAGGCAGGTAGGACTATTACCATGGCAAGAAAAAGTCCCGCTTATTGAAAAAGAGAATAGTTGTGTCATGAATTTCAGTACGGGCCGAGAACATGCCCGCAGCAGCCTCGTGCAGAAAGCTGCATTTTGATTGTCTGAAATGAGGAACACAATCTGTATTTTTCAGCTTCCCTTTTGGGCCGCTACACCTCTTTCTGTGTGCTGACCATGTTTCTGCTGAGATTGCCGAGTGATTGCAGAGAGAAAGGGACGAGCAATGCAGTGGGAGAAAGTGGAGGGAGAGAGAGTTGATTTGGAGGGAAGAGACAGAAAGCGGCAGCGAGGGAAACGGCAATCTTTGATCACGCTGTGCTTCTTCTTCTCTCCATCTAATCAGCTTGGACGCCGTCCAAGACCTCCCGATTCTCGGACTGCAGGTGTGTTTGTGGTTTCCGCAGTGTGTGTTGGTGGAGAATATGTTTCATAGACCGAGGTGTGTGTTTGATGGGTGGAATAGACCACAACTAACAAGTGTGTGTGTGTGTCTTAATTGCCAAGACCAGACAGTCAGGTACAGTGTGTATACAGCAGAGTGCACAGACTGATCTGCCTGTACAGTATTTTACTTGTTTTAATGTTTTATTCATAATAGTTAGGGAAAAAATGTTGAGGGAATAAAACAAAGGTTAAAACAAAAAGAACATCAGCTAAACACAAATGAACACCAGTGTGTACATGTCCACACACACTCTTATTTGAACACAGTCGTATTCAAATTGATCTTTGTGTGGGTAGAATTGAACAGTGTTTGTTCTCAACGCAAAAAGAACATTAAACGTGAACTTCTTGAAAATCACGTCTAATACAGAAAACACTGAACGTTCAGTAAACTGAGAGGAATTCTTCTTTGCTTCACATGTTATTTGTTCAAATTCTGTTCCAGTACATGGTAATTAGCAATTAGTAATTAGTCTGTTGAATCTTTCGTTCTGTACAGAGCTAGGTACTTTACATTTTGTCAGATTGCCGCCATTAAAAGTGTGTCTGAATGAACTGTTTGCAGTATACCCATGGATGTATGGACAACTGTCATCGAGTTACTTTGATACTGGTTGCCTACCAATGAGCTCGGTTCTGCCTGAAGTTTCTGCCTCTTAAAGGAAGTTTTTTCTCGCCACTGTCGCCAAGTGCTCACGGTGGGAATTGTTGAGTCTCTGTAGATAATACAGACAAATCTAGACCTGCTCTATATTGAAAGTGCCACGAGATAACTTCTGTTATGATCTGGTGCTATATAAATAAAATTGACTGTATTGAAGAAAACTTAAAAACTTGATTATTCTCAGGCAAGTTCTGGAGTCAGAGTTGGAGGATTGACTTTTTTTTCATTTTCTGCAATATATTTTGTTTCCTCACAGTTTAACGTGAGAATAACATTGTTGCAGATGAAAGTTCTAAGCAGTGGCAAAAAAGGATAATGGTGTAGATCACACGAAGCAAGGTAGGGTGAGATTCGAGAAGCATTCATCTTTCTTCAGATGTTTTTGTTTGTAATTTTAGTCTGCAGGTTATTTTTTTTTTCATTTCATACACGTCCTTTAATCAGCATCCTCAAAGAACCACCATGCAGTCATACATGTCCTGCCTGAACATAAAGAATACTCAGGAAGGTTCTGATGTTACTGCAGTCTTGGAATTAATTTGCAAGGAAACTTCCAAAACATGACTGATGAAAAGAAAAACTTGCCTGCACATTAGCAGAAAACATGTAATGGTTTGCAGATTGTTCTCGTTTTATTGTTCTTTTGGGGCCGACACATATCTGTGAATCATTGATATTCTTTATCACTGATCATGAGCATTTTGACATATTTCATTCCACATGGATCTCACAAGCTTAATTTAATTCTATGACTAATGTACTGTCTCTGTTTTCTTACTTGTTTCTTGTATTGTTTCATTTCTTTTTCTGTGTGTGTTTTTTTTCATAAATAATAAAATCTTGATCTGGAAACGGCTTGCAGAGAATAAAACGTCGAGATCCTGGAAGCGCTCCGGCTCAGATTGATTGTAATTGTCCTAAGTGGCAATCAAATCTCAAATCAAATGTTTTTCTTGTTGGACTTGGCCCGTCTGATCTCTCACACTCTGATGCCATCTACTGTCACATCTGGAGAAGTGGAGCTCGCCTCAGCTTCCTTTATACTCCCGGGGTTTAATGCAAGGCAGCATCATAAAATGTATCCAGGCAGATACATTTTCATATAAGATAAGGCTTTATTTATTATTCATTATTATTCTGAATGATTCCAATAAAAAGACTCAAAACAAAGAGTTCATCCCACAAACACACCATGTAGCTCATGCCTCTGCCATAGAACTATGTCACACACACAAACACATAACAGAGTGTCAGAGTTGCTCTGGGTGGTATAAGCACACAAACAAACAGTTATTTGTTTAGTCCATTGACAGAAAACCGACTACCAACCATTTTCATAACCAATTAATCATTCATTTATTTATTAAGTAAGTAACATCACTTTTATAGAATTCAGGCTTTGGAAAACTGTCCAAGATATTTTTGATTATTTTCTGATATTTTAAAGACTAAAATATGGACAATAAATCAATAACAAGTGAAGCTGATTGTAAGTTGCAGCCCTCAGTGACATTATTCTGCATTATAATGAACTAGAGATGAAATGATCAGACGATTAATAGTTTAGTCTATCGACAGCGAGTTTGATCGTCGATTAAGTTCATTATTAAGCAAAAACAGCTTTATTAAGCACCTTTTCAGGTTTAAATAATTACTGATTTTCTCTGATTTTCCATCAATGTTAATGTATCTTTGGGTTTTGGAGCGTTGTCTTGAGATGTGAACACACCTTGGACTTTAGGACGTTTTATGGAGATCATCTATCTGCAGCTGTGCAGTTGTTTTCAGTTAAAGATGTTTGGGGTGAAACTCGTGACTGTCTTCAAAGTTCCATAAAGTTTACTATAGTATGGCCGCATAGTGACCTGACATGACGACCCCAGTAACTCATCTCATGCTACTTCGAGGTTAAAAGAGTGTTATTTGCACGACATTCCATGTCATCATTTTGAACATTGATTCTGAACCATAGCCATGACTGATCTACATGAGGCGTGAATGTGGTATGCGGTGTAAAAGCGCCTTGATTTGTCAGAAGATGTTATATAAGTACAGTCCATTTACAATTATCATCCGGAGCTCTCGAAGTACAAATACGCATGCAAACTCTTGTGCATACATTTAGACAGTCAGTCAGTCAGTCTTCATCAGCAGCTATGTTCCACTTTGTTCAGTGGTCATGCTAAATGATGTGAGGGCCTGTGCAGGGAGCAGGTCAGCTCAGGTCGTGTTATATCCAGACCTCCGGCGACTCTGGTGCCCTCATCTGGCACTCTCTGCTCCGTGCACGGTAACATGCAAACAGCCGAAGTGGGATGATGATGATGATGATGGATTTGTTTGTTTTATTCAAACGTGGAGTGACCAGCCTTTTTTTTTGTATCAGTGATATGATAGCTTAGTTTTATTAAAAGAGGTGACACGTTAAAATGATTCATCTGACACACATACAGCAGCTCACCAAAAGAGTGTTGCCCCAAACTATGAATGGACAGTAATATTTTAATCTCTGGCAAGTGTCCATGGTGTTAGCAGGATAATCCACTCTGAACCCTGCAGTCATAGAAACATGACACAGTTAATAATGAGTAATAAGCAGGACTGCACTATTCAATGAGAAATGTCAAACCTTGAGAAGCATTCATAGAAAAGCCTGTCTATTAGAGTCAAGAGCTGAAACTTTCACCGGAAGAAGCTCAGCCTGTTTTCTTTGATTTGGATTGGATTTGACGTCACTGACAAGACGTTGGAACATCCACTGCTCTGAAATCTGCTCACACCCTCCAGCCAGTCAGAATCAAGTACTGTCTGTAGTCATGGTAGAAAGACAAATATTGATAACTGAGTCAATCAAAAAGAGGTGGTCTGCTGGACTTTGAAGATTTAGGTGTAGTTACTCTTCCCCAGAGATTAGCATTGTTATCAGACACAAACCATTAGTAGTATAATCTGTATTGCTATAGCTGTTTGCCAGTATTTAACAATACCAAACTCAAAATTAAATGCCATTGATTTTATCGGCCGATATTGCCCTCTCATAGATATATTGGTATTGGTGTATATGTTGTCCGATATGCCTTGATATGAAAACTATGTAATAGAGGACACAATGCCACACAAGTGTTATCATCATTGCAAAAAAAAATCTATAAATGAAGAATGTTGGCCAGAATCAGTCGGCCTCTATACAAAGAGGTCATTAAAGAATGGAAGTCCGGTGAAGGGCTGTGGTTTGATGTGACTGTTAACTTTAAACTGAACTGAAATACAGAGCTTCACTTCTCTGGTAGTGCATACAGTACCAGTGTTGTAGTACTTGAAATCTGTCTTTTTAAAGGCCTTGGTCTCATCCTGGAATCATTTGTTCAGTCTCAGACAAAGCGGACTCTGAGGGATTTTAGTTCAGGACCGGTCAAGACCCCAACTGCAGGGATATTGTCTGATTTACTCATTGTCAACTGTCTGGGAGGAGACGTCAGCCAAATCTTCTGGAATAAAACATCCAAAAGAACACTAAATACTTGTTACAAGGTGACACTTAATGCTTCAATGCTGCGCTTCACCAAAAGGGTTTTCGTGAATATTAGCTACCTAAGTAGGCTATATACTGTCTGGTCTTGGCTCTGTTTCACAATACCTTGATGTTGGTCTTGACTTGGTCTCAACCCCTCAAAGTCTTGGTCTGGTCTTGGTCTCGATACACTCTGGTCTTGGTCATGATATGGTCTCAGTTTAGTTCGTCTTAACTACAACACTGCTGCATATTACACTTGGCAGTATATGAAACTGACATGAACACAAATGTACAGCAACAGTATGCAACAGTAGACATTTTACTTACTTACTTACTTAAGTCCAGAGATCACCAAAGTCAGTGTCGTCTAAAGACCTAGCTTGGCATTGGCACACTATTTTGCAAATGCTTCGACTGAACCACCAACAAAAAAATAAAGAAAAAGAAATTCTTCAAACTGTCACCTCATATTATTACTAAAATCACTTGGTTTTCCCCTCCAACCTCTTGAGATTAGCTGTTGAACTGTTGTCACTGTTGAAGAATGAAGAAAAACAACACCTTCTCAAGCTTTGGTTTATATGAGTCAGCCTGTGTGCCTGGTGGAGAACTGTATTTTTCTTTATATTACCCTTTCAGGTTTCATGAAGCCTCCACATATGTTTAGAATTTAATGTTTTTCACTTTATCCAACCCCCTCTCAGTCTTTCAGGCCTGTGTCAGCAAAATTTCAGCATAAACATGCTTTTGGCAAACGTTTAAAAAATGAAACCACAACAACCTGACAGGGACACTTACTCTCTAAAAAATGTGCATGGTCTAACTGTAGCTGTGAACTTTAGCCACATAGGAGGAACAAAAAGCCGAACAAACACAAATTGTGGAGTACAATGTACCCTAAATTCTTTTCAGAGGATTTGTAAGTAGCTTATAGTAAATTAGATTTGGCTGGAGTCTGTTTCCTCTAATAGATGCAGGATTGTAGTGGTAAATGGAGCACAGTCAACACAGGCTGTATTGTGAAAGCGGATGTCTGTTTAAAACATCGAATGAGGAAATTAAAGAATGAACGGGGTCAAAGGAGCTGACCTCTGGAGTTTGTCCCTTTAAGTCAAAGATAATTTGATTTGAGCAGTGCGGAGTGTCATAACAACATTTATCACTCTGAACTGAAGACACTCCAGATCACTGTGACGCAACATCTATAAATACAGTGCGGACATTTTCCTCCTTTAATGAAAGAACCCAATAAGTTCTGTTTGTCAAACTCGCAGGCCTGTTCACAAACTGAACCATCAAACATGCTGGGCTTCTTTATCCTCCTCAAATACTGGGTTAAGTCTGTTGGGTTACTTTGTTTGTGTTCCCACTGAGCTGGGCAGCTTTATATAACTCTCTAGGTCAGACGTATGGAGGAGGAAAGTGGATTGAATTGCTGGAATAAATACATAAATAATTGAATATGATATTCCATAAATAAAAGAGACATTCGTCTACAAAGAAACGAGTAACTAAACACTTAAATAAAATGGCAAAGAAATAAATACACGTAGGTCATTAATGGGGACATAAATAAATGAGTTGATGGAATGCTTTTATGAACTTTTACCGATCCTCTGTGAAACTTTTGATTCATTGAGTATTTTCCTCCCATCAGCCTCAGCTGCACTTTGTATTTAGAGCTAATTGAAATAAGATGGCGAACATACCCGCAGCCTCACAGACCTGTACACTCTTATTAGACTCTTTCTTCTATTCATGCATTAAAGGTAGGATCACTGGACAATGTTCCTGGTCTTTAAAAGTTCAAACTCTGCGCACGGGTTTCTGGGAAAAAAAACAAAAACATGAAAAGATACAGTTCATTTATAATGTATGAAGACATATGGCAGCACATCTCAAATCCCGCTGTAAAAACCTCCTCTGTCATGCTCTTTCACCTCTTCAGACGTGGAGGAGAAAAAAAAGGGGGGTTTGGCTGTCAATCAAGAGAAAATGAATTATTGATCCATCATTTAAGTCGTTTATTTTGGGGAAGATGTCAAACATTCACTGGTTGTAGCTTTTCCAGTGTGAGAGTTTGGGTTTTTGACTTTGGTCGACATTTGAATAGTCACCGTACTGTATGTTTAAGACAGATGTGAGTGACATTTGTCGTTATGTTCATATCACAGACCAACTGATTGATCAATGAATTGAGAGAATAACCAGCATTGATTATGAAAATAATCATTAGTTGCAGCCCTAAGAGGTTTTTCTTAGCTGACGGCTGATATCATGTCAGTCTTTGAAGGACCAGTCCTCTCTCCAGCCTTGTGATTACATAATGAGATGAACGTTCAGGACTCTACTGAACACAAACTAAACGTCTGGAAGTAAAAGATGTTTAAAAACCTGAAATATTTTCTTGTCTGCATGTTTTCATTATGTGCAAAGAGGCTCCATGTACTGTGAGATAATAGTTTGTATATAAAATGTAATATGTGTCTCACTCTCTTCTCTCTCTGCCTCTCCAGCTTTCTTTTGCTTTCACTGATGTCCCGCCCACCGTGCTCTTCCCAGCCAATCGCCGCCCAGATTCTCAGATGGCTGTCTATTGAAGGGGCTGCCGGCGAATGCTGAGCAGGCTGGCGAGGTCAAGGTCCGCCTCATTGTCCTGTGATTGGCTGCCTGGCGGGACTGAGGCCACGTTGAGCCAATGTCGAGCAAGCAGGATAGCAACTCATCAGAGGGAGAGGAGAAAGGGTGAGACAGAGAGAGAGAGTGTGTGTGTGTGTTGACCAAAATGTGATGTACATCTGCATGTGTGTGTCCATCTTTGATGTCAACATGAAAGCAGAGCAGAGATTAACAGTGGATTTGAATGATGAAAGAATAGCTGCAGGCATGGATGGATGGATGGATGGATGGATGGATGAAAGTATGCACTGTTGAGTTGCATCAACACCACCTCAAATCATCGCAGTACATGCATACATAAACATATACTTGGGTGGACAGAGGTATGGATGTATTTCACAGTGAGCTGATGCTTTGATGAAAGAAAGAAAGAACAGAAAATGAACAAATGATTCATAACATGATAATACAGTGTATTCAGTGTGTTTTGGGGAGAGGTAGAAGAGATGGCTGCACAATCCATCATGCTGCCATCTGTGCTTTCTCTGTTTCTCCGGCACGTGCAGACAGACAGACACACACATACACACACACACACACACACACACACTCACATGCTGCCCTTGTCGCTTCATTGAATTAATAAAAAAGACTTCAGAGCTGACACACAGAGCGAGTTATGCCCCTCATCAAATGAATAAACTGTAAAATTTATAAATGACACAATAATTTAAAGAAACGGTTAAAACTCAACTCTTTATTATCATTATTCTTAGATTTTATTTCATCATTCTTAATTTCATAAATAAGTGTTTATATCAGAGTTTAACAGGACTTCTTTTTGATTTCATAATAGATTTTTATTTCCGCTTCCACCTTTCAGCCAATTACGTCCCTCCTGCCTCTTAAGCTAGCAAGCTTCAACAACTGCTAGCAGATTTAGCCAGTTAGCTCCTGTTAGCAAGAGCAACAGCAACGTTAAACTAAGTATAAATTGACCAACTAGGTTGTAAATAAACACAACATACAGACATTTGAGCTAACTTCCTTTTATTTACTTAGCTTAACACGGCTGTACATGCTGCTCACCTAGCCAGGTACCTAGCTAGACAGCCAGCTTTGTTCAGCATCTAAATAAAGAGATGGCGCTAACAGCTAACAATGCTAACGGTAGCAGGCTAATTCAGGGTTACCTCAGAGAAAAACACAGAAAACTGACTTGAGGTGACAGGTGCTAGCTATGCTAGGCTAGGTATTAATGGAAAGATACCTCCTTATTAATTACTAAAACGTCATGTGAAACCATAGTATTATAATAGCTGATAATGTTATTGTACTGTATGAGCATAAATATCCAGAAGACTGTTAAAGAAAGCAGTTGGAAAGTGATGTGTGTGTCGTGCTGTTGTTGTTCCTACAGACTTTTGGGGTCTTGTGTTTGTTTATTAAGCCCAGGCAGGGTTCAGGTCCTTGCTCTGGATATCTTTTCCAGCTTGGCCTCAATTCAGCCTGAGAACAGTTGTTTAGTTGTTGTGCATTCCTCAATATTCGTACTCTGGCGTGCTTTCAGGAGTGAAAGGTCACATTGAAAACCTATAAATTCTGGCGACCTCATTCACCTGACACGACCACGAGGTCAGCCACCAGGCTTTGTCCTGACTCATTATTCATACGTAAACATTCATGCTCTCAGCAGGAGAGGTTTTCCCCATGCCCTTTGCTTTGACCATCACCATGGCAACCCGTATGTAGATACTGCATGACATAGCCAGCGCAGTGTTAAAGTAGCATCTACCTGGGGAGGTAATTAGGCTTTGGCAGAGGCCTCTCCAACTTGAGTGCGCGCCACATGCATGTGTGTATATCCTCATGTGAGCAGATGGGTTTGTATTATTGAACATGAGCGAGCGCACGGAGGCGTATCAACCTTTTTCTGCCAGCGGGGATGTTTGTATGTGTGTGTGTGTGTGTGTGTGTGTGTGTGTGTGTGTGTGTGTGTGCGCACGTGTGCATGTATATGCAGCCATAGGAGTGTGTGTGTGAATATGCATGCGGAGTGGAGAGGGGCTGGATTAGGAGCAGCGAGGGCAGATGGAGCCACAGAAAGCAGAGGACAGATCAGGACGCCTCAATATGTGACATCAACAGGGGATTGTCGCTTTGTCTTTGTGCGCATGTGCGTACTTATGTGTGTGTATGTGTTTCTCGGTGTCATTGAGCATGCACGTGTTCTTGTGAGCGCTGCCTCATGCCCTCATGCCCTCCCCTCTGTGATTTCTGAGTCACGGAGCACTCTGGATACACACACACACACATTCACGCACACAGAGATGTTGATGAAAACCTTCACATAGCCTGGAGTAGAGGATGCTGAAATAGAATTTGGCGTGTGTGTGTGTGTGTGTGTCAGAATTAACTGCAGTGTGAAGCCTCTGAATATTTGAGGAGACAGTTGGCTTTCAGCATTTCAATTCAATTAACATCTAAATAGAAGGATTTTATCTCTAGTGATGACACATACATACATACATACATACATACGCATATATGTGCCTGTTTGACGTGCTTTCAAGGGGTTTTATTTCATATCGTCAATGAGTATGTTGCATTTTTGTGCAGTAGACAAATAAGATGAGTAACAGAAGGTATTTAATTGTGCCTGGCACACTGAGGGAACAGTTATAAACTAGTTTCCCATGTAAAACTATCAACTTGATGAGTTTAAATTAATGAAGTCAATCAGAGAAGACTTGTCACTCTGCATAAGTTTCTGGATAAAAGTTCATTTTTCCCCATAGACATTTCTTTCAGTGTTGTGACTCACAGTTGCAGCACTGCCAGAGCTCGTATATGCATGAAAAATCAAAAGATGAACAACTGCGTATCTGTTTTGAAAGTCTAATGAAAGTTAACTCTGAATTTCTCCAAGAATCATCCAGTCACAAGCTTTATTCTGCTGTATGCGCCACAGTGTTTTCAACTCACAGCTCTGGTTCTCCATAGTCGTAGTACTAGTTGTATTTTTGCTGATGGACAAAACATTATTTCTCACAAAGAAATAGTTCAATTCAATAAAATTTGGAACAATTTAAAAATGGGAATACACAATGGGGAAAACCTTCACCTCCACACAGAGCTTCAATAACAGTGAATTCACAATCATAGAGTCACAAAGTGGTGTCGGTTCTTTTCAAACAGTCAAAGATACAGAACAGACAAAGATACCTATTTCAAAGAGCTAGCTGGCTCATTAATTAGCATGCACAGGTTTTATTTTGCCCATTTGCAAGTTACTTTTGTCTTGAACATCATTTACAGTAAAGTGATTATATGAATTATATACAGACATTAATGGTCCAATCATGGACTGATTTTTATTCATCTTGAGAAATATTTACGAAAACTTTTGTACAGTCATGGTTGTATACGAATGACTTTCATGATCCTCTGATTTGTCCTCAAGCGACATTTGTTGTTGTAGTTTGTTGTCAGCAACGATTGGACAGATTACCATTCAGTTTAGTCCAGACGTCCATGTGTGTCTCAGGGTGGATTGTAATCACCTTGCTGATCTCTAAACTTTCCATCTAGTACTACCATCGGGTCAAAAATTCATTTGTCCAATGGTTCATGACCAAGTACCTGCTAAATGAATTGGTAAAGTTACCATGCTAAAATGCTAAAGATGGTAAAAAGTTGCATCCAGTAGACTCTTTCTTTCACCGTTGTTAAGTGAATAGTTAGCTTTGTCACAAATAGTGAAACATCATGGACGTCATGGTGCTTCTGCTGTGGTTCAAGACTGAGCAGAAATGAAGCTTTAGTAACAGAAGCTTCTAACCTTTAACACGTGGACAGTGCTCTCCTCATCGCGGTTGGTCAAAATATCCTGATTAAATTTTTACTGTGAAGACAGATGTGGATCATAACCAAAGGCTGTGAACATATATTGTGAAGTTTGGTATCATGTTAACATGTCTGTTGGAATAAAACATCGAGATAAAAATAAGTTGTTCTGAGTTCTACAGCATGCTGAGATCATAAAGGAGCTGATTTCATCGCTGCTAAAGAGCCAAAACATATTCCTCTCCTCTGAGCTTTTGCTTGGCGTTGATGGTGGCAGTTGCTCAAACTGGCATACAGACGTATAATCATGCTAAAGAACATTCACATGGGGGTTATTATAGCTATGGAAACATTGGATTACATTATTCTTTTTGATGCTTTCTTGTACATTAAACTCAGATCTAATAATCTCCATTAGTATTCGTATGCATTGATTCCTGGAAGAAAAGTATTAACAGCATTAATATTAGAGATTGCTCCTTTCCTGCTTCTACCACTTGCAAGTATCTGTTTGTTTACTCAGAGACTACTGACTATACCAGTAACATGGCTCTGTAGGTATTCTTCTTCTCTCAGTAAGGCCTTGTCCTCAGGTAACCTCTCTGTAGCTGTACATTGAGTTCATTAGCTGAAACAGAACGAACGACAGCTGTGCATTAATGCACGAGCGTCTTTGCCATATGATCTACTGAAGTGTGTGAAGGGAGCAAATGATGAAATAGTGAGGGATTTTTATACCAAGACGTGAATAAATCTATGTTGTTTCCTGATGATCATGATGACATGGTTCAAGAAAGAAGGTGTTTGTCTCTCACGACTTACGAGACTTACAGATGATGATGAGGAAGATGATGGCAGGGATCAACTTTACTCTTCTACGTCACGGCACCAACAATCATTCCTCTTTTGCTTCACCACGTTCAGAGTTGTTCTTGGAAAAGAACTCTTTGCTCCTTTAGATCAACATCACAGAACACAATGTAGAAATTGTGAAACCAGGAGGTCGTCGTCTTGATCCCAGATGCCGTGTTTTCCATTAAGACACACTACAGGGGATAAAATGAGTTTTTCACCCCTGATGCTCATATTTGTTCCTGACACCGTGTTTCTTGCTTGAACCATTGTTCTCCTGTGTAAAGAATAAGTAGGGCTACTGTGGGCACTGCACACCTCTCAGATTTGTCGCTGAACTCAATGCTCAGTCATTTTTAAATGGTAAATGGACTGTACTTATATGGCTTCCAACCACTCAAAGCGCTTTTACACTACATATCCCGTTCACCCATTCACTGGCGTGGCATTGACTGCTCATCAGTTTTTTACGAGCCAACCATTCATATGCATTCACGTGCAGCCTTCAGGATACTGCACCCTATCTTGCCCAAGGACATGCAGACTGGAGGAACTGGGGATCGAACCGCTGATCACCGGATGACCTGTTCTACCTCCTGAGCCACAGCCGCACCTTTCTATGGGCAACAGAGGATGGCAGCATGACCTGAAAGTGATGAACGAAAAAGCTTGTTGTCCCTACACCAAACACTGACTTTTGTCTTCGTCACACTCATTGATCAAAACCTGGTGCCAACATTACCCACAATGCAACTGGACTACCAGCATTTTAGTGTTGTGTTATGCTAATGGCGGCTAATGTAGCCTCCAGCACTTTGTCCTACCGCTAACCACAGCACCACTCATGTGACTGCCCAGCCCCCCTCCAGGAACACTCTCATCAACACACCAAGCTAACCCCAGGCTTCACATGATAGCATGACGTCACATTGTCATGGTTGCAGGCAGGTTTTCTCCTCAGTTCAATTGTAATGGCACTCTGTTTGACCGTGACGGTCCATCACATGAGATCTTGTGGACTCTTTGATGTATGTTGTTGATACTATGTTCTCGCTTGCACTCATTGTCCTCTGCTTCGACCCGTTTGCCTGCACTGGAACTGCAAAACTCATCAATTGCGCGCAACAGTTGTTGTCTTGATCTCCAGCGGCAGTGCTTTCAGCATGTTGGGCAGACGTGAAGAGATCTGTCGCAGCGGTGCCAGCCAGATAACCTCTACCTGAGGGAGAGGACCAAATTGCCATCTTCTTGATGCCTCTATCCAAGTAATTTGCTGTTCAGCACCACTAAATCTCATTAATTAACATCTTAAATCTTGTTAGATTAATCTGTACCCACAAGTGACACCTTACTTAAAGACAGAGTTTGGGCTAGCTGTTGCCCTGTTTTCAATCTTTGTCCTAAGCTGGCAGCAGCCAGTATTTATATTGAGTATTTGAATATTTGGTTTAGTTTGTTGTGCTGTCAGATGATCAGTTAATTGTTGTCCAGTGCGATTGTAATGTGTTCAGTCTAGCCGGGCCTCTAGGAACAATTGTCAGGCAGCACTGTGCAACGTGAATGTATCAGCACTAGTGACATAACAGCATCAGTGTGTGTGTGTGTGTGTGTTTGCGTGATGACCAGAGGAAAGAACCCTTCATCGAGGTTCTTTCCTCTGGTCATACCGAGGTCAGATCCGACATAACTCTAACGATGCCATTGATACGATGACAGTCACAGGCTCTTTCATGAACTTTTAACGCAATGAAGAGGTGAATTAGCGCGCGACATTACCGTCCTGAGATCAACCCCGGTTACCAGTTTAACGTACGTTAAACACCAGAAATCTTTTCGAATTCTGTTTCCTACTCTTCAGTGAGCAGGCATTTGAGAGATAGATGACGCTGTGGAATTTACCTTGAGGTGTTGCTAAAACCGTCAGTGCGTGGTTGAGGCCTGACAAAAGGGGCGACATTGTCAGTAAAGTGTGAGACGTTAGAGGAAGTCAGGGGAGGAAGAGATAAAGGAGCGATATGAAAGGAGAGGAAGGAGGAAGAGAGAAGAAGAATCCAAAGTCAAACATTCAGCATTGATATAAAAGTGACGTGTTCGCTGACAGTTTCAACTATTGTGACAGTCCACAGAGAAAAACATTGAAACATCCTGGAGGAGTCATTTTTTTTGAATAGTTGCACTGTGAATGTCTGTCAACATTAATTCATGAGGGAGGGAAGATAAAAGGTAATCAAATCTAATACTAATTAACACTTACTTAAGTGTGTTTACAGCGTGCCTTCCTGACCTGCTGCTGCACTCTGATTTTCGTCAAGGATTTCGTGCACTGTACTTTCTCACCGGACAAGCACTCTGTCCTTGTATTCTCCCTTGCGGTTGCAGTTGCAGCTAGGCTAAATATAAATGTTTAATAGGTTAGCATTTTGCCTTCATGTTTCAAGCTAATCTATTTGAAGGAGAAAATGTATTTATTACTTAATTTCATCCATAGCTGGCAGAGCTCCTTTCTGCAATGAGGTTATTTCAGTAACAGGAGTATGAATCGTGTCTACTGTCTTTTTACTTCTAGAGGATTCAGTTTTTTTCTGTTGCAGGTTAAAGGTTGATTTACACGCCTCAGCTGCAGAGAAAACCATCCCTGATGCTCGTATTTGTTCCTGACACCTCGTGTCTTGTTAGGTCAGCCCCATGGTTTCTGAGCCATTGTTCTCCTATGTAAAGAATAAGGACACTAAACCTTGCTGTAGGGCTGCACACCTCTCAGATTTGTCACTGAACTCAACATTCAGTCATTTTTAAGAGGTAAATGGTAAATGGGGTATACTTATATAGTGCCTTTTTGTTCTTAGAAGCCCTCAAAGCGCCTTTACACTACATATCTCATTCACCCATTCACACTGATGGCACTGGCTGCCGTGCAAGGCGACGAATGGTCAGCAGTTTCTTTAGGAGCTAACCTTTTCTTTGCTTTTAGAGGATTCATTTTTTTTCTGTCGCAGGTTAAAGGTTTATTTATGCACCTGAGCTGCAGAGAAAACCACCCCTGATGCTCATATTTGTTCCTGACGCCTCATGCCTTGTTAGGCCAGCCCCATGGTTTAAGACAGGCTTATTTAACAAGCTGTATTTTCTCATATTTTAGTAAGATCTCTGCTTAGCTATCTGTGGATGGAAGGGTTAGGGTTAGGGGTTAGCGCTAACCCTACACTGAAACATCTCAACACTCATTGGATGGATGCATTTCCACAACACAGGTTCCATTTGTTCAACAGAGTCGTGTCACACTCGTCATTCTCTTGCTCAGTTTCTATTTTTAACAGCGATGCTCGTCATTCGCATATCATTTCCAATCACTTCCTCTTTGCACTGATAAGCTGTCAATGAAAGTTCAGCAACACTTCCTGCACAGGTCAAATGTTTAAACAAAAAAAAAAAAGAGGTGACTGGATGTCATCAAAAATCAAAAAATCAAGTTTATTTCTATAGCCCTTTACAATAGCCGAACGGTACCCAAAGTGCTTTACAACAAAGCCATAAAACAATACATAACAGATACATAACAAACAAATACAATTAAAAGTGCTGTAGTGCTGCAGCGCTGCAGGGTATTAAAAGCCTTCCAGAAATACATAGAAAGGAGCAGACAGAATGAGTACACCTAAGAAACAGTACTGCCCTAGTCAGAATTTAACGAATCTAAAAAAGTGGGTCTTAAGCTTCGATTTAAAAAGGCTGAGATCAGTAGTGGTGCAAATGTCAGGGGGCAGTTTATTCCACAATCTGCAAATTGTCGGCATAAACGCGAAAGGACAGGTTGTGTTTTTTTATAATTGATCCCAGAGGTAGCATGTACAATGAAAACAGAATAGGGCCGAGAATAGATCCCTGTGGCACCCTACAGGGCAGGGATGCACTTGAGGAGCAGTGGTCACCAATCACGACAGAGAAACTCCTTTTTGCCAGGTATGACCTAAACCACTGGAGAGCAGTGCCTCGGACGCCACCGTGCTGCTTTAGGCGAGACACAAGGACTGCATGGTCGACTGTGTCAAAGGCCGCCGTGAGGTCCAGCAGCACCAGCACAGCAATCCAGCATCCACAGACAAGGCAATATCATTGTGCACCTTTAACAGTGCTGACTCGGTGCTGTGTCGGGATCTAAAACCAGACTGAAATTTATCAAGAATAGAATTGATCTCCAAAAATATCTGTAATTGAATAAAAACAACTTTTTCTAAGACCTTAGAAAGAAAAGGCAAGTGGGAGACAGGTCTAACATTGGAGAGCACAGAGGGGTCAAGATGCGTTTTTTTTAGGAGGGGCCTAACCATAGCGTGTTTGAAGGCAGCTGGAACAGACCCTGAGCTAAGACAAGTGTTTATAAAAACAAGCAGACTTGACCCAACAGAACTCAGAACCTCCTTCAAAAACTTGGCTGGAATGGTATCTAAGGGACAGGTCGTGGGTTTCATGCAACTAACCACCTTAGTAAACGACGACAGAGAAATGGTCTCAAACCGCTCAAAAACAGCAGTCTGTGCCAGAGGAGCACAGACATCATCAAGGGGCATATTCATATTACAGATATTCTGCCTGACAGATGCCACTTTATCAGTGAAAAAAGACACAAACTCTTCGCAGGTTGCAGTGGAGGCATCAGACAGGACAGTGGGGCGTGGATTAATGACAGAATCAATAGTATTAAATAGCAGTCTTGGATGATGAGAGCTGTTAGCTATAATGGAGGACAAATATTTGGACTTGGCTTCCTTTTGAGCTCTCTGGTAGGCAGCCAAACTGTCCCTTAACCAGCCCAGGGATACATGCAGTTTATCCTTTTGCCACCGCTGTTCAGCCTGTCTGCATTGTTGTCTGAGCAGACGCGTGTAGTCATTCAACCAGGGATCTGACTTGGTTTTGGTAGTTTGGAGTCAAGAATCGCAGAACATGTTGAATGGAAAGTGGAGAGTAGGCCTGGACAAAGGGGAGGAACCAGCCATTTAGGACTGCTAGAGCAAACAGAGGGCTGGCTGTGAGCAGATGTGGGTGTAAGTGGCAGGAGGGACCTGAAGGGGGAGCCCTCATAAAAAAATGGTACGTTGTGGTTCGGTCGTCGAGGGAGAGGGGGGATCTGGTGTGGGGGTGGGAGATGTAGAGAGTCAGTCACATGGAAAGGTGTGCACCACATGCTGCAGGTTAGCACACAGCATTAGGCTACCCCTCTTATTTGGATGGTTCCCATCATGTTTAAAAAGAGAGTCACGATCCCAGAACAAGTTAAAATTGCCAATAAAACCAAAGTTGTAGATCCTGCTGGCGGATGTGTGAAGGCTGAGGAGTCTACTAAAACGGCCAGCTCCACAACCCACAGTCGGGATGGGGCCAGATATTAAAACGGACTTTCCACAGTTCCACAGTTAATAGTGAACGTCAAAAAGGAGTCATTTTTAGTGCGCTCAGACTCCTGACGGGTGGTGTCATTCATTCCCACATGAACGAGTGACGAGTGCATCATTTCCAGAAGTTTATCCAGAATGTGGGGGACTGTGGCTCCAGGAAAACAGTGTGTGGCTGCATTAATGAAACAAATGTCCCGGGTTATGGAGTCACCAATGATCAACGTGGTGGGAGGAAAGAGGGGACGGGGGGGACGAGATGTGTGGGCTGTCTGGACGATGCTGAAGACGCTCTGTTGGCGCTGCCTCTCTTGGCTTAGAAGTTGACAGCCCAGAGCGGGGGGTCTGTGCAGGTGGACAGAGGCGAGGAGACTGCTTCAGACTAGCCCCAGGGAGACCCCAGACCGTCTGATTACATCTTCCTTCAGCAACCTAGTAGAGGGACGAGTAGCCTTTCCATGGCTCGCTGCAGACGCTGCCGAAGTGACTTCAGGGCCAGGTGAGGTGGAAGCTGCAGGTGCAGCGTCAGGATGGATGGAAGCATCCTCCGGCAGAATGGTGAATTGGTTGGAGATAGCCAACGGAGGTTGTGGATACGGACCAGCCGAGACCCTCCTGCGGCCGCGTCGCACCACTTCAGTCCAGGAAGGCTGGGTCCAGGTGTTGGCTCGGTTCGGCATGGAGCTGTGAACCGGAGCATTTGGCCCGTATCTGCTCTAGACCCCTTGATCGACTGGTGGTGTCTGGATGGCTATCGGCAGCGTTGAGGCATCCAGGCCCAATACAGCAGCCCTGGTGTTGGCCACGGTCTCCACGTCCAGCTCCCAGTCCGAGGAGAGGCCGTTCTTTTCACATGGACGGTCCTCCGGGCGGGCAGGTAAAGGTAAAGTGCTGGTGTGCATCGTTGCCTGCCAGGGGAGGGTGGCCGCGGAATCCGAGACCACCGGAGACATGGGTGAAGGAGGTGATGGTGCTGGTGAAGCAGCAAAAGTTGAGGACTGTAAATGTTTTGACTGGGCAGGGGCAACCGAGACAAAGCCCTCAATTAGCTGCTCCTTTTTGGAGCTTAGACTCAAGGCGATGGATCTCATTCTTCAACTGTGAGTAAGAAATGGTGCCGTCCACGCACACAGCCATGACAGCTGGTACTGTCCAAGTAAGACTCAAAAGTGACAAAATAAAAATAAAATAAAAAACTTTAAAAACACAGTTTAGTTAAAATAATCCAGCGATCGGTAAAAGAGTTAAAAGCAGGTTTTGTTTGGCCGAGTAGTGGCGTGTGAGTCCGTGTTGGTATCGAACTGATCAATCACCAACTAGTGTCCATCAAAGGTGCAAGGGTTAGAATCTTCTTTAGCCCATCAAGAAGTGTGAGTAGAAACAGAGAGGGCAAAACGACATGATTAAAACAAAGGCTAAAAACGTACTTAAAACTGGATAAAAAGTCAGAGCCGGAGTAGAGTGCCTGTCAAACCTGGATAACGCCAACACATGCACACACACACGTGTCGCGTCATAGCTGGAAACAAGCTGGAAACCTCAGTGTTAACTGAATATTTTTGTTAAAAACCAAAAGTTTGGTGACAGTTTTTGGCTTTGTTGATATGTTGACGGCCTCTGTGCTGTGGAAATGGACTTTATGCTAATTGTACCATGTGAGCTAACCCCCCTCAGTGTTTCTGCCCAGCCTTTAATAGCAGCCAGCCTTTTTATGTGTGCCAGCCACGCCCCTGGCTATTACTGGAATGCTTTTATTTGAGAATTTACAGTATCTGAGGTCGCTTAGCATGCTGCGCAGCTTTCACGCCTGGGATGAACCCGGCTAGAAAACCATTCAGCTACACTCCTCAAGGTAGTGTCATATCCAGCTGTCACTGTGGCCTTCAACAATAACTGCTTATGATAACACTCGGAGCGAAAAGAGATCATAGAGCAGTCTAATTCAATTGATGAGTTATCAACATCTCTTTGTCCTCATAAGACTTCACTCAGCTAAACTGGGGAGACTGCATCAGCCTGCCATTATGTAATCAAGTTAGCATTAAAGCTTAAGTGAGTTTGGATGTCGAGAGGCAACTTTCTTTTTTTTTGTTTTCTCCTCAGGGCAAAATGAAAAAAGAGCAGAATGGAAACAAAGAGGGCACGAAGGGAGTAAACATAAATGTAAAAAATAATAACATGACAAATTAAGAAAGAGAAGAAGAAGTCAGGCAAGAAGAAAAGTCAAATACAGAAAAGCAAGGACAAGAGGTGACAGGGAGCAGAGAGGGGCTGGACAAGGTAGAGCGGAGCATGACAAGGTTTATTGTGATGACAGAGGAGGGAGGGTTCCAGGGGAGGAACTCCACATGCATACACAGACGTGGGGGCTGGACAAGATAGAGAGAGAGAGGAGAGAGAGAGGGGAGAGGAGGGGGCAGAGGGAGATAAACAGAGTAGCCATTCCTCCTAGCAGCAAGTCTGAAGCAGAGCTACTATCGCGTCAGATATCTCAGCTGATACCAGCGGCTCGAGATTGCGCTGCGCTCAGCTCTCTACTGTACTCGCACCGGGATCGGCTCAAGTCCTCGCTGGGAGGTCGGTTGGCAGGAGATTGAAGGACCTCCCCTTAGAGATTTATAGATCAACAAAGGCTGCTGGTACCCACAGCCAGAAGTGGAACTATCACAATATTAATCAAGCGAAGAAGCCACAGTCTGTTTGTGTGTAAACAAGGCAGAATGGGACAGGTTTATTGACTCGAGTCGACTGCTGGGGAGGTTAAAACTGCAGAAAGAGCTGCCGGGTGACATTCTCCTCCCTCTGGTGTTCCCTGCAAAGAGGTCAACATGCATATATTACAGCCATACTGCATCAACAGGTCAGTGTGTTTGCGTGTATATGTTTCTAAGTGGTATTTGTGTGCCGACAGTGGGTGTGTTCCTCTGTTGCCATCCATATCCTGCGCTGCATGTTTGCAGAGATAAAAGTAAGAAATGTGTGCTGAGTGCAGTTAAGGAGGGTTCGCCTCTGTTTGTCCTTCTCGCTGTTTTGAGACAAAAATATTAGAGTGGAGTTCTTAAAAGTCGTGCAGAAATTGGATTTCCAAACAATTACCGCATTAAAATACTTTTATCTAATATAATGTTGGAATTCCCAAATAAAACAAATCATCTACTTATTCACATGATGCTTAAAGTCCTTTTTATGAACTAATTTGTTGCTATCATTCTTTTTGCTAAAGTAGTTAGGAGGGAAACTCCCTCAAAGAAGTACATTATATTCATTTAGTGAGATTTCTCAAAATGAACATGCTGTCTTATAAGTCGAGCCGGTGGCCTGACAATCAGCTGATTTCTGCTGTTTTCACTGTGTGTGTGTGTGTGTGTGTGTGGTGGGGGGGGTACTACGACTGTAGTACCACGCGATGTATTTAAAGCCAGTGTTTGTCAGGTTTCTATGCAATCAAATTGTGTAGCAACATGCATTGCTGTCTGCCACAGTGTCTTTATCAAAGATGAGTACACGGTGGATTTAAAGCTGCACTACTCAATATTTTTGATAACTCCAATGAATCAAATAATGTGTGTTGTGAAAGGTGTCAAATTTGGATGGTGGTGTCTTTTTTTTTTTTTACTCTCTTCATAACCAGAAATACAAGAGCAAATGTGTACAGAATAGAATACTCTCCAAACATCAGCATGTCCACCGAGAAAGCACCAATCACCCACGATGGCGATCATAGAAAAATGAAAAGGTCTGCTGGATGTGTTGTTTTCCAGCAACTCATAAAGCTAATACCAGCTGAATTATCGCGTTAGCTACAGTTGTCATTTCAGCTGTCAAAGTGGCAAAAGACAAACAGAGCGCTGTGAGCGACAGTGCAACGCCATGCTGCCACCACTGTATTCTCCCAATAGATCCCCCTAAATCTTTTTCATATGTAAATTGTCAAGTGCTGCATTCTACATTAACCACAAACATGAGAATGAAATAATAAGACCTGGACACGACGTGCAGCACATTTCCTGCAGAGACCACCATTATAAAGGAGACTTCTGTGCCGCCCCCTGGTGAGCAGAAATGAATCACTGCAGCTTTAAATCAGACAGCACTTTTTTTTTATTTAGCTGTATGCTTATTTGTATATAGAGTGTAATACTGGACCTTACAGTATGTCTCACCTCCTGTCTTGTCTTTTAGGTCTCCGCCTTCCCCTGTGAGTCATCCCTGCTCCCTGATTACCTGCCTCCCTCAATGTGTTGCACCTGTGCCTGATTGTGTTTCCCCTCCCCTTTTCCCTCTGTATTTAGTCTCTGTGCTCCTTTTGTTTGTCGCCAGTTCGTCTTGTCTTGTACAGCGTCCCAGCGTTTCTTTGTCTCGCATTCCTAGTTTTTTGATTACCTGACGTTCGACCTTTAGCCTGTTTTTGGACCACGATTATTGCCTAACGTATTTGTACTTTCGCCTGTGCTCTTTCGGTTTTCCTAGCTTGTCTAGTAAACTTTTTGAACCTTCACTTTTGTCTCTGAGTCTGCATTGCGAATCCTTCTGTGAGCCCCTCTTATAAATGTGGATTTTCTATTATGTGGCTCACGTCACAGCGAGCAGCAACCACAGCAGGCAGTTTCTCACCGTGTTACTGCCTGGCCATGTGCATAGCAATAAATTAATAGGTTTGCTCAACTGTGAAGAGCAGCAAGAACCAAGAAAGAGACGTCAGAGGATTTTTCTTTTTTTCTTTTTCTTTTTTTGGTTGGAAGAGGAAAGTGGATTTGACAGCCAGAGAGAGGAATGGAGGGAGGGGGGGGGAACAAGGGAGAAGGCGGTGTTACCTAATACTGCTGATGGAAGTTTAAAGAGGAGACGAGCGAGATGGGGTGGAGGAGAGAGAGGGGGGGGACAGAAATAACTGGGAGGAAAGGAGGGAAGTTTGAGGGAGCAAACAGAAAGAAATACCAAAGAGTAGCCAAAGTGGGAGGGACGGATGGAGAAAGAATGAGATTTTATGGAGGGGATAAGGGGAAACGGGGATGGGAGGGGTCTGGAGCAAACAGTCAGATGTGGGAATAGACAGAAAAAAGGGAGGTAGAGAGGACGGTAATCCAAATCTACCGCCAGGAGCAAATGGAAGCACCATCCTGTGAGAGTGAGACAAGAGGAAGGGATAGAGAATTATGGAAAGAGATATGAGGTGGGAAGAGATGACTGAAAGAATTATGCATATCCTGCATTCAGTGTGTGTGTGTAGTCTCCATATGGACAAAGTGGGTATCATTGGTCTAGATATGATTCCTTCATTCATTCATTTGGGAGTATTCAGAGAGACACTGAAAGCGCTACTCGTGCCTCTATATATGCTAAAAATGGATGATATGTGAAAATATAGATATATATTTTTAGCAGATGCAGAAGGCAGAGAATGAATTCATGAAAAAAGCAGCAGAGAAGAAAAAAACAGATCAGATAGAAAGAGAAAATTGACTCAGACATCCCTCCAGTCGAGCTGTTTAGAGGCCTTTCATCTGCAGCCAGGCAAACTTCAGCCATGCATACGTGCCACCAGCCAGTCCACGAGCCATCTCACGCAAACACTGTCATTTTCAGACGAGGACGATTCCTCTCTTTGGTTGTTTGTCAAGGTAGAGAAGACAGCTGCAGTCGAACAGCCAGTCAGACATGAGACATTAAAGGACCAGTGTGTCACGTACAGACGCATCTTCCATTGAATCCGCCATGTTGAACAGAACGGACAAACCTAATACTGTCTCCAGATAGGACATTGTGTTTTTAACACATTTCGGAGACACCATAGTTTCTCCGTCACACTTGCAACAGGGGGGAAAGTCAGAAACTACACCACTAGATGGCACTAAACCCCACACGCTGGTCCTTTTAAAGGTTCTAACATTCTCGGTGTTAAATCAGCCGTTGCTCAGTAGCATATCACAAAATCAGTTAGCTTAAAGTGTGCTGATCAGTATTTTTACATAAAAAAATGTCTGTGAAAAGTTACTCCAGTGACAAATCTGTAAAGAATTCCCAGATAGCAGATCAATGAAACAGTCATTGAATCAGCATTGATCAGCATTGAAATATAACATAGATTTTTCATCAGGTTTGAACCCTGAAATGATAAAAGTTATTTCAGTGATGAAAAATAGATCAGGACTGACATAAAATCAATGTTAGTTCAACTTAAAATCAATCGCTGTTTTATCATTGAACCAACATTGAGATAACATTAATTAAACCAATCCCCAGATAGCAGACCAACACTGAATCAACAACTGAATCAATGTTGCCTTTATCACTTATCATTCAACTTCAACCAAAACGATTATTCTGATGGAATTTCAGCATTGAATCAATGTTGCCACGCTAACTGGGTTATCACCCAACTCTACAGTTCTCTGTGTAGCATTTTAGCTTCTTTTAGCTCATTGTTTTGTTTCTCAGTCCCCAAATTTCGCTCTTGTTAACCTTGTTTCAATGCTGCTGCCTTCCACACGCCAAAAGGGAGACTGAGACCAAGTTTTCAGCTAGCTGGTGAACATAGTGCAACATTTATACGTTTCTTTCAGAAGTAGTTTGAGACCAAAACACAAAGAATGCTGAATGTGAAGTGACTGTGTCAAATGATGTGTTGGTTGATGTGAATGTGTTGGCCATAATAACTTTCTGAAGTGAGGTCAGTGTTGTTTTTACAGCTTGCACCTTTAAGTTGCTTTGTAAATGTAATTTGTGATGAGTGCTGAACTTTTGTTAATTGATGAATCACTTGGTTAGACACGTTGAAGACGCCACCCTGCACTCCAGAAAACTGTATTTTATAAAGTGAATTTAAAAAAATGAAAACAATCATTTAAATGTTAACCAAGCTCATTTATTGCAAACAGAACTCGAGTTAAAAATGGAGGCAGTATGATTGATTATTAAAATCCTTCCACAATGTAATGACTT
Organism: Miichthys miiuy; assembly: GCA_036365135.1. Taxonomy (NCBI): domain Eukaryota; kingdom Metazoa; phylum Chordata; class Actinopteri; family Sciaenidae; genus Miichthys; species Miichthys miiuy. Next base: position 1,973,287 of record CM071614.1, read on the forward strand.
CCTCCTCTTCCTTCCAGGTGGCCAGATGTGCCGAAGAGAAAGAGTAAGAACAGCCAGTGTTCGGTGAAGAGTATGTCTGGTAAGGATTCTCATCTCCGCCTCGGCCTCTTTTTGTTTTGTTGTCTCCGAACAAACGTATGAACACTATTGAAATCATGTTTCTTTTAAGACACTCTGGCTCCATCTTTTGATGTGCTGGCTCATTTGGTCAGTGTTCAGTCCAGCCCATCACCCCACGGCTGCATCCGGGGCTCTGAATGGAGCCCCTAGGTGTCATTACAATGGTAGTCTCCTGCTCATCATATTCCATTGATACTACTCTCCACTAGAGGCTTTGTTGAAGACAAATTAGCTCACCTAGGTGACCAAAGCCTGAGCTCAAGATATTTGTTTGAGCAGAGCTGTAGACAGGGTGCCTAAGGTACAAGACTTGGACTCATTTGGACGCAAATTTGAGGTGATTTATAGTTTTCATCTTCATTTTTACCCATCATCATCATGAGCAAAAATGACAACAAATTATGAATACTCCAAAATACTGATGTATTCACGTACTCAACACTATTAAGTGACTAACATAATAAGATAAATAGCCTTTTACTTGTGTGCTCACAGATATTACTGACCTTGATCAGCGTCAGCAAACGTTCATACTTGAATTTTGTGTGTTGTGTTTGTATTAAAAGTCCTGACAATCATTTTAAAAGGCTCCAATCCAATCAAATCCCGGTGATGGGGTAATCCCTGACTCACAGATTGGACCTTTTGAGCATGACAGACAAACTGAATGTTTTATTTAATGCTGTACTAAACACTAAGTAAGTAATTCTTCATATTAGCTGGTGTGAATCAGCTCGTCATGCACAACTGTTTTGTCCGAACACAATTTGAGTTTGCAGGCTAAAGCCTGAAAGTCTTAACATCACACCAACAGGGTGGAGGCACTCTGGCATTTGCATTCTAATGCCAGGCGTGAACCAACGTATTAACGCTGTTCACGCGTGACCGGATCACCCAAGATGCATCAGCGCGTGTCTTTGGTCGAGGTGTGCAAACGCATCTCTGCGCAAAACACAAAATGTCCGAGGGCCATCACACTGTATCACAGTCTTTTGGGGCCCTATGCACAGGAGCTTCATTGAGGCCCCTGTGATAACACTCAGCCCCTCCCCCTCCTCCCTCGTCCCCTCCTTCCCCCCTTCGTCTTCTCTTCCTCTCCCTACCTTTATCTCGGCATCCTCACCGTCCACTCGAACCTCCCTCACTTATACTCATTGTTCACCCTGCTCTCATTAAACCCTGTCTTCCTCTTCAACCTCCTCCTCCTCCTCCTCCTCCTCTCCTATAGCTCTTAGTGTCTCTGTTCCAGGGTACATCCCCAGCTACTTGGAGAAGGATGAGCCCTGCGTGGTGTGCGGGGACAAGGCGACCGGCTACCACTACCGCTGCATCACCTGCGAGGGTTGCAAGGTAACGTCCAATCATCGATTAGCAACTATACAGTGAGCTTGTTGTCAAGCGGTCTTCCATAGTCTAGGGCTTTTCATAAATACATTATTTTGTGGTGTTAGAGCTTACATAACAACAAAAGCAACATTCATGACTACAACATCCACAGTGCTGGAGTCAGTCCTGGATGGCATCAGACCGTAGGCTAACGTTAGCCAATATACTCTTTATCTGAGATAGCATTATGTTCGCCTAGCGCATCAGTCAGGCAGATGTTAAAAGTAAAACATGCTGTTTTAAAATATGACATAATAAAGCATAAATCTGATTTTGATGACATATTTCTCTTACTGACCATGAAAACTGGCTTCAGCTCAGATTGACCGCTGCCATGATGAGTGTTTTGGAATTACATCCTGTCACAGTACCACGCTTTTAGCTCTGAAGCTAATCAGCACTGCCAGAACTGTCTGAAACTTTTGACGTCCTTCGTCTCATAGAAAGAATATCAGCTCAGATACACCTCAAGACTCAACAATGTGTGATTCTCTGGGCTGTTATTTGCTATTGCTACTATTGTGTTCACATAATCTAGAAATTGTTAACGTAAAATAGGTTTTCATGGGTTGACTCGTGGAGCTGCATATGAATATGTAAGATTAAGTCCTATGCACTGTTTGAGCTCATAGAAACAGACAAGTGACTCTGATTGGACGCAGTTCCTGTTTTAAATTAACAGAAACATTACTGCTGAACGTCCATGTCCACGGTCAAATCAGATTGTGATCACCTAAAGTCAGCTGACTGAAGCGAAACAACAAGCAAGCTCATGAAAAGTAGTCCTCCCGACTGAGCCTTTGCCACGTATTGTCACGGCTAACTTAATTATCCTGGTTGAATTAACCAATTAAAGGCTCGTACAAAAGCCTTTTGTGTTCACTAGAAAGGAATTTGTTGCTTTCTCTTGCACTCGGCACCAAAACTACTGGCTCCTACTGAAGATGTGAATCTAGAAAATGGATCAGAAACATTGGGTGTAGTAATATCTGAGCCTGCAGTCTTTAGTAAACATGATTCAGGTAAATGGTGGGATTATTATTCATTTGTTTGGGATTATTTTCAGCCGCAGATTAATACTCATTTCCTGCCCCAGTGTACGAATGTGGGTTGGACTCAAATTAAATTCCAGCACTGTGTAAAAGTTCATGTTTTCTTATTTTGATTTGCAGACAGTTAGTTTAACAGTTGGCTACTGTAGAGCATGGAGAATAACAGTTTGACATTTTGGGAATTACGCTCATTTGCTTTCTGGCACAAAGTTTGATGATTGTGGATACCACTCCGTCTATTAAATACAAGGCCGGAGCCAGCAGGCAGTTAGCTTAGCTTAGCACAAAGACTCAAATCCGAGCAGTTGCCAGGCAAGCAGGAAATGACCGCTCCGAGCCAAGAAATAGTCGGGACACGAGCATCTGTCTCAACAGATTTCAAGTCTCTGGAAGCTCATTTTGCTGCAGCACTCCACTGATAGGAGCTGAATGAAGCAAACAGCTGCCCAGATGTTGGGGGAAAAAACATATTTGGCTCTCAGACAATCGGTGGTATGGATTTGAAAATTGTTGGCAGGTTTAAAAACTGGAATACCAAAAAAAAAAAAAAAGGAAGATTTGGCTCAGTTGTCTGTATTGTTTATCATCATCCAGGAAATAAGACCCAAAGCAAAGCAAAATTGTATTTCCTGTTTGAAAAATGAAGGATCTCATGCTTACTACACTGTACTGTAATGACTCTGCAGGAGGCCTCTCAGTGGCAGGTGTGGGTGTGTTTATTCACTGAGCAGAGGTTTATTATCCAGTGATTAGCGTCCCATAGGGCAGCCTGTTCACAGGCTCTAAAAATGGCTTCAGCTATTCTCGTTGCGTCCCGCTGTGCTCACACGGGAAATGATGCACGCTGAAATCTCACTTTGAAAATCAGAAATGAGCTCTGTCCCTCAGGAGATGCACACAAATATTATATTATGATCGTCGAAGCTGCTTTTTAGTTTTGATGGCTTGCAGCTAAGATGGTTTTAGGGAGTGACCTGTTAAATGTTTTCTTTGTCGCCGGCCTCCTCCACCTCAGCGTAGTTCTAATCAAGCTGTTCCTCATCTGTCTGAACAAAAGTGTTTTCTGAGAGATGTCCAATCAGCCATCACTTCATTACTTCACCATTCTTGGCAAGCAGGAGCCCATCATGCAGTCATCAGGCTGCCATGTGATGATGTGACCCATTCAATGCACTTGTTTAATGCTAATCAAGACATTTCGTTGGATTCATTTGGAGGTTATGGAGCGGTCGCTGAATGCTCGTTCTGTCTTCTGCTGCACTTTCTTTACTTTACTCTCTCCATCTTTTCTTTTCCGCTTCCTTTCTCCGCCTTCAGGGTTTCTTCCGCAGGACCATCCAGAAGAACCTCCACCCTGCTTACTCCTGTAAATACGAAGGCTGCTGCATCATCGACAAGATCACCCGCAACCAGTGCCAGCTGTGCCGCTTTAAGAAGTGCATCTCTGTGGGCATGGCCATGGACCGTGAGTTATTCCAAGCTCATGCATTCTACAAAGTATTTACAAAGATATCCACAAGGTGAAGGCTGCGACTGTCGTTATGCAACGGTCGAAAACTTATTTGAAGCACAGAGTGATAGAGAAATATTTTTAGCCATGCCTGGGACACGCTCTATAGCCGGTCTGTCCACTTTGGTCATCATATTTTTGATGAAAACACAGATTCAGAACATCTGGACTTAACTTCAGACACACTGCTCTTAAATGATGCTGTGTAAATTTCATTAACTGAAGCAGCTTCTTTGAATTTATATGCTGTAATTTGTTCCAGCGAGTGGCTGCTAACAAACAAACAGAGACATGACTGTAGATGTGTATGACATGCACACACACACACACACATTCACACACACACGGCCTGGATATAAAAGCTTTTGAGTGACATCACAAATCTCCTCATCAACATAACTTTAGCCATCATGGAGGGACGATAAACAAATAGTAACAAGATATAAAATACAATAAACGCGATATGTTTTATGCAGACTGTACAGCTCAGTACCAGACTGAGCAACATATGCTATATATACATATTTATTATTTTTTTATGTAGCACTGAGCAACATAAAGACAGAAGTTTATTTTGTCCTCAGCAGCTCCCCACGAAGCAGTCCTCTCATATCTCTTTAGCATTCAGTCATATCTGACATTTCATTCTGACTTCCTGTTGATATTTCGCCCGACGTTTTGAATGTCATCCAGCTCACATTCAATATCTCGTAACATTTCTTATAAATTCATCTGCTCTTCAAACTCGCTGAAAGTCGCACGTGTAGTAGCCGATCCTGCAAGAAATGTGAAGTTCAAGTGATTCATTTTCAAAAGTACTCAGATATCACAGCTCTGTGATTAAAAGAACTGCTCGGGTCATCGTGTGACATAAATTACTATTATCTGTGTCATTAATAGACAAGGTGTAAAATAAAACATCTGCTGAAAAGATCCACTGTGGCCAACAGTGTAACAAGCTCTCAGACAAATAATGCCCAATCACAGCTCACAATTGTAGACAGATGCGGCTCTGTGTATCAGTCAGTCGGTCCAGACTGAAATAACTCTAAACACATTTCATGCAGTCAGGTTTTCTTATTGGATTTATTTAAATTTCATTTCGAGATGTTGCAGATGTTAGTTTGTAGCTGCTAGTTTGGCTGTAGACTGTCGAAGAAGAAGAAGAACAGCCATGTAGTGGCACCCTGGTAGTTAGTTAGAGGTCCATGCTGGCCTTAAACCGGCCACCAAGCCAACTCCCTCATGGATTGAGCTACTGCAGTCACTCTACATTTTCTGGTCAACAACTACAGGAATTTTGCCTTTTAAGATAATAACTTTTTGGTTTGGTGATAATTCGCAAATGCTAGAATGCTAGCAACTTTAGCTGTGCAACAGTCCAACATGAACGGAGACAAACGATAAATAAGAAGCAAATCGATGAAAAACGAGATAAAATACTTTACAGGCGTTGTTGAAAACCTACACTGAAGCCTCACTGCATTCTCTTCCTCCATCAGTGGTGTTGGACGAGTCGAAGCGCGTGGCCAAGCGGCGTCTGATCGAGGAGAACCGACAGAGGAGGAAGAGGGAGGAGATGGTGCGGACGCTGCAGACGAGGCCGGAGCCGAACACGGCGGAGTGGGAGCTGATCCGGATGGCGACCGAAGCCCACCGGCACACCAACGCCCAGGGCTCCAGCTGGAAACAGAAGCGCAAGTTCCTGGTAAGCTGAGCCAACGGAGCACTGAGATTTTTAACTATTTCTGCTGTGAGGTTTGGTGTTTTAATATGGAGGCTTATGGAGACTGACTTGTTCTGTAGCCAGCCTCGAGTGGTCATTCGAGGAACTGCAGTTTTTGGCGCTTGTGCGTTGGCCACGGAGGTCGCCTCTTAAACACTTATGGTGCCAAATACAGGACTCAAGTTGAAGCCACGTCCAACACGCAGCTCACTCAACTCCTCACTTCTGATCAATGTATAGCAAAAAAACCTAAGCACGAAAAGTTATTAGTTATGTCATATTTTTAATGGGCATCTTAAATCAGATTTCACTTTAGGCGTGTAATCTTTGATCACACTTGTTGAACGCGTCGTTCTGATTTTCATTAATGACCTGCAGTATCCACGCAGGAGTTCATTCCTTCGTTATGTAGCTCATTATTCCAGAATCTTCCAGCAGCAGCTCATGTTGAAAGTTGCTCCCACTTGAAAACGCGAGCTCACATCAAAGAAAGCGACTTCTTTTTCATTTTCAAGACGTTTTTGGCAGCACACCTTTTCATCAGCAGCTCTGTACCGTCCCACGGCGCCACGTGCACACGCACGTGTCTGCTCTCACCGACGTTACCCGAAGGCAAAGGTCGGACAGTTACCAAGCGACCGCTCCGTGAAGGCAAAGACAGGTTTACATTCAAACACGGGTTTTGAAGGCCTTCTAAACAATTGCACAGAGAGGCCGGCCAGTTCAAGGTGAATAACGAAGAGGAGGATGCCAAATAGAAAAAAAAAAAAGCTTCCATATTTGGGAGCAAGTGATACAGCAGACCAATCAGAGTGCAGATACTCTCCGTTGTCACAGCAACTTCACTGCTTTACACTTTGGATTGGCTGTGAACAAAACTTTCATATCACGGATAAAAAAACTAAATGCGGCTGACGTGATTTACATCGTCACAGACTGCTGAAGGCAAACCTGCACTAATGATGTTTTTTAAATTCATGTATAATAAACTAGACAAAAAAATGTGAGCCCCCTGTATCTACAGAGTCTGTCATGTTGTACTGCTATGTTTCTACGGTAGCCCAAAATAGACAAATGAAACACAGCCACCTCCTCATAGACTGTATAAAACATGGACGTAGTCTCCGTGACGTCACCCACAGGTTTCTGAAGAGCTGTTGTCAAGCTCAGTGTGGTGGCTCTGGATGCCGCCATCTTCCGTCACCTCCTGACTCATCCAAAAATGGGCAAAGAGGTGGAGCGTAGGTTGAGTTTGTTGCTCAAACAAACCATCTGTAACGACACCCACATGTCAGTCAAAGCGGCCGCGCTCTTAATTCTCCATAACTTTCAGCCTTAATATCATTTGAACAGGTGAGTTGTATAGAAATTCACCCTCAGTACAGTTGTCATGAACGGGGAAATTAGCTATAGAGACCAAAACTGTTTTTTGTACCAGGCTGTAAACATGTTTATTTCTGCTGTGAAGTTGGACATTTTAACATGGGAACTTATGGAGACTGACTCACTTCTGGAGCCAGCCTCAAGTGGACGCTTGAGGAACAGCGGTTTTTGGCACTTTGTTTGGCTTTACTTCACAGCCACGGAGATTGACACTTGGTTCTCCTAGACACAGAGTGAGGCAAACAGTATTCAGTTGGTTGTTGTTTGTTTAAACATTTTCAAGTTCCTGTCTGAGCTCACCATTATTAGCAGATGAGTGTATTCCTGTAATCCTGTCAATAACGTCACAGTTAAATGTCAGTACATCTGTTTTTTTTTATTAGGTTTCTCGTCCTTCATCCTAACATCCTGCCGATGACTCTTAAGTGTCCCTCTAGTGATTCATAAAGTGTGTGTGTGTCGATGCGTTGCCCTAAAGCTGTTTCCTGTCTGTGTTATCAAAACAGGATAGAGATCAGCTGTGTAGCACTGAATGGAAACCCGCACTCTGTTTACAGCGTTGTTCCACTCAGTTCGATCACGCCTTACCTCAGCTCTCCCCGTCACTAAATCCACAGCGCTGATAAGCCGCGCTGATTGGAAGATGCTAAATGCCTTTAATTAGTGATCCTCTGTGTGTGTTTCTGATCACGCTGATTAAGTGTGTTTGACTAAGCAGATTAAGCTGTTACATGCAGTGCTAAAATGTTTAGAGTCATCAGCGTGTGTTTTATATACCTGTAGTACGCCACATGTTATTGTCTTTACATCACCCTGTACCCCACAGTACCTCACATGAGGTCTTCCTCGATTACAGAATAAAGTTTTAACGTCTAATTAACTCCGCTCTCCCGTCTGCTACACATACTGTCTTTTATGGACCAGTGGTGTTTAAATTGCTTCCATGTGAGTCTACACATGTCAACAATCTACATTTGGTTCTCTTTACAAGCCTGTATACCTTTTCAAATTTCTAGATTTTCTTTTATTAGTCCAAGCTTTACTGGAAAACCTGGAAAATAAGAAGCACAAAGGTCAACTCACAAACGATCTGTGCGTTCAGCCATGACTCACACTCTTCATTTGGCAAACTTCATCAAATGTTAGCGTTTCCTTCTGACATTTCAGCCGTGTGATATCTTGTTTCCAGTCGGATGATATCGGCCAGGGTCCGATGGTGCCCACTTCCGTCGGAGATAAGGTGGACCTGGAAGCCTTCAGCGAGTTCACCAAGATCATGACCCCCGCCATCACACGCGTCGTCGACTTTGCCAAGAAATTGCCCATGTTCTCGGAGGTAGGTTCAGTGTGTGTGTGTGTGTGTTTTAACACTCCATTCTATCTTCAGCCTCAGTACATATAGATGCTTTCATCCAGAGTGCCTCACAGTATCCTCGAGTGCTTTTGGCCTGGGTGGCCTCTGCAGGGACTCAGTCCTAAAACTGGCACTGCTGTGCCCTACATGTAACCCACATGACTGTCATTCCAACCAAACCAAACCAAGAACACAAGAGCACAAGTGTAAGGAGTGTATCAAACAGTTCGTTTACCTTCTCTAACATAAGTTAACATGTCCGGATAGCTCTTCCTTGCACTTACAGTACTTCGCGATCAGGTAGAAACTCGTCCTGGATGTTAATATACAGAGTATAGGCTAACACTAGCAGCTCTGTCCTGCTCTATATTGGATTTGTGGAAGTTTCTGGTCCAGTAGCAACACACAATCCTCTGTCAATATCATATTTAATTCTAGGACTAACTCCACACTGCTGTTTCTTTATTTCTGTATTCTACATGTTGCTTCAGTTAGGTTAGCTAACATATCTAAACGGTGATTTGTTCCCTTCTCTCTAAGTCGCTTTGGATAAAAGCGTCAGCTAAATGACTAAATGTAAATGTGATTACTTTAACCCCGGTATGATATGGTTAATGCTCTACCACATCAAGCAATGTCCACTTTTAAAATTTAAACTGGTGTGCAGACTTGTCTCATGATCGCTGCTAACCAGCTAACAAGCCTGTAAATCTTAACGAGCTCTGTTGAGAGGAAACTTCCTCTTTCTGCAGCCTCTTGTCATGCTGCCTGTCAGCTGTTATTACACCAAATAATAATCAACGCCTCCCCCCGTCCTCCCACCTCTGTCTCTGGGGGATGCGATGACTCACCACTCACTGATATTGCTCCGCTGTACAGAAACGATCGGCATGCCCTCGTCCGCGTTCCACCTCACTGAGTGCAGTCATCATGTATATTGTAGGGGCTTCCCGGTTACATAAAGGACGGCGGGGATTTGTTGTGAATAGAAAATGATAGCTCTTTCTCTGCAAGGAAACTCCCAGATAATTATGTTGGAGGTTGATGAAAAACTATAACACCTCATCTTTCTATTGATTTCTCCTCAGGTCTGCCTTTTGTTCTTTGCTAATTAATACTACATTTACATATTTCAGCAATTGCCACAACAGTCCATCAGTCAAACACAACATTAACACATTATTGATTATAAAGTTACAGGTTAGCAGCCCTAACCTAACCCTAACATCACGTCACGTCTCATGTTTCTGAGGAAAATATCTGGCTACCTGGTGCTGGATGTTCAACAGTTAATTGCTAACTTTGACCGTCATTTGATGCTGAGTAGGTCATGTACATTGGATTTTAGAATGTTTTCACCGATTGTCACAGTTTGTTGAATACAAAAAAAAAAAACAACGAGCTGAAAGGCACTAAAATGTACTGCAGAGCTCAGGGAACTGCAGAGTCATTTGATTCATCGTTAATATAAAGATATATCTGAAATATCATCTTAAAAACCTGTAGAGGTGGACTTTTACATTGAAATTCCATTCATGTAATTTCCTGTCATATAACATCCTCACGTGTTGTCATGGTCTTTCCAAGCTGCCTTGTGAAGACCAGATCATCTTGCTGAAGGGCTGCTGCATGGAGATCATGTCGCTGCGCGCGCTGTACGCTACGACCCGGACAGCGAGACGCTGACGCTAAACGGCGAGATGGCGGTGAAACGCGAGCAGCTGAAGAACGGCGGGTTGGGCGTGGTGTCGGACGCCATCTTTGACTTGGGCAAGAGCCTGGCTCAGTTCAACCTGGACGACTCAGAGGTGGCTCTGATGCAGGCGGTGCTGCTCATGAGCTCAGGTGAGGAAAGAGTAAAGTTATCATGTGATAATTTGTAAATTAATTCAGTTTTCTTGTTCTCACATTCATTTCACCGCTGGTGTTTTTAACATTTGTAACAGTTTTAGTTTCAGCATTTTGCTTTTCCATTTCTCAGCCGGCTCCCTTACAGCCAGCAGAGTTTTCCTCCAGCTCAGAATAAAAGATCCTGGCAAAAACAGAATAAAATATTTAATAACTGACACATGAATAATAGAGCGAGGGAAGGCTTTGCTGCTTCTGAGCTCAGATCACTTTTTACATTTTCACATAAATAAAAATGATGTCTTTTCTTTACACGTCATAACTTCTGTAAGAACGAGGAGATGCGTGTTTTGCTTCTTCAAAGGAGAACTCCATCACTTTGACACATCCGGATCATTTTACTTGTCACGTCGAGCCTGTGACAGCAGCTGTTCAATGTTTTCTGTGGAGGAACTCATCTTCATCATCACATACAAATTCATCCTACTCTGAAACGCCATCTAAAATCTGGGTTAAAAAAAACAAAATTTTGTTGATGATTAAAGTTAAAACCATTGCTGACAAATTATTATTATTTGTGAGCAAAATTCTAAATATTCTAATTTCTAAATTTTTTAATGATTACTTAATGCATTTTTTTTATTATTTGCATTCAGTCATGGGGAAAACTACTACTTAATATTCTTTTTGGTAGTCAGGTTGGTTATATCCATGTCGTCACATTTTTGACCACATTAATCACACTGCCATGGAAAGTGTCAAATCCAGACTCTTGTATTTACAGTATATCCTGGATGACATCAGCATGGTCTAATCAGTCTGTCCTCAAGACTATCTTTTTAAATTCCCATGCCTCCTGAACAACCTCAATGAGTAATCTTGTCTAATCTGCCTTTAATCCTGTCATTGCACAGCACAAATTCGTAGACAGTGGCTGTCACTGGAACACAAAGACACCGTGGTTTGGTGGATGTCTTTAAACTGGACCAAGTAGGCTGATGCATCATTTTCATCATTTTACATAAATGTCTTTTAATTCCTTCTTTTGTCAGTGAAGTGATTCAGACTGCTTGCTTCATTTGAAGTGAACATGGTATGCCAAGGACAGGAGCTTGGTGCCTGAATGTAAGCAGTGATTAGCAGGCAATAATGAATCATGAAGCACTCCAAATTTACAACCAGACAAGGAACAGACAATAGTGGCAACATGTGACACCACAAACGTGACCAAGATCAGAAAAACAGAAACCAAATGGATCCAAGTGAACTCTCTTTCAGTTCTTTGACTTGCTACTTATTTGCTTATATGCTGATGACACTGTTGTCTCTGTATCTAGCTCTGTTTGCATATTTCTTTAGATCAAGTAGCACACATTGGGTTCAGGCCAGTTTTACATAAGTATATTTCAGTTTAGTCCAATATTTTAGACCACTGAAGAATGCCAAAGCTGAACTGCCGAACAACTGTTTCCAGGAATTCCTTAAGCCACTGGAATCGGCTAAATGAAGCCTGAAGTTACTTTCTGCTTCAGGATGACGTGGAAATATTGCATAAAAGTGACAAATGTAAATCTTTCTCTCCTCCTCATCACTCCAGACCGTTCAGGGCTGACCAGTGTGGAAAAGATCGAGCAGTGCCAGGAGGCCTACCTGCTGGCATTCGAGCACTACATCAACTACCGCAAGCACAACATTCCCCACTTCTGGCCCAAACTTCTGATGAAGGTGACAGACCTGCGCATGATTGGAGCTTGCCACGCCAGCCGCTTCCTCCATATGAAGGTGGAGTGTCCCAACGAACTCTTTCCTCCGCTTTTCCTGGAGGTCTTCGAGGACCAGGAAGTGTGACTTATAGAAGGTGGAGTGTCCCCCCCCTCCTAAAAAAAACCCTGGACACAGAAGGAAATAAATAGGGTGGCTTTGGCGGGGGAAAGGAAGTGTGGGGGAATGACAAGAGGAGAAAAACACAATTTTTTTTTTGTTCTTTAGTGGGAATGTGCCCTGTGAACTTTGTTTTTGTCCTTTTTTTTTTGTCAACACCCACAAGACCCACCACCTGCCACCAGCAAACACACGCGAACATCACCAGTGAGAAACACACGGTGACAGTCTGAGAGGTACACACACACACACACACAGTTCTAAATATTCAGATGAATTCCAAACACACTGCCATGGACGTTCAGTAGATCTATATGCAAATCTCAGCAATTAACTCCTCTTGCACCTGTATGGACAAACAGCTGTACTCTGCTCCTACACTAATGCAAACTAAGGGGCTTGGTCACGTCTCTACTCCCCCCACACCCACCCCTCACCTTTTAAAAAAAAAAAAAAAAAAAAAGGTGTTGGTTTTTTCTCTGGGACCTGACCATTAGCTCCTCAGATGAGCCCCCCACCGCACCCCTGCCTCCCATGCATCTCTTTAACTGCAATGACGTCCTCCGTCTGCAGGTGCAGCCCACCCCTCAGTCCGCCGAGGCCCTGTGAGTGTTTGTCGACCTACCTCCCTCACGTACCGACCTCTCTGTCTCTCTCTGTCTCACGTACACACAGAGATGCACACACACACACACACACACACACACACACACACACACACACACGATGTACGTGCACAGAACATACCCCTACACTCTTACCTCATACCTTGTAAAGATGTATTTCCTTGTTTATTGTGTGGGTGGTGATAGTTTGTTGAGAAAACACGGAGCCATGCACCTACCCATCTACCTGTCGTTTAGCGGTAAGTCACAGTGGGAACACTTTGTATGAAGCCCTGATCTATAATGTGTTCTTTATATGCACATAGCATGCATGATGCATGCATGACACATAGTAATAATCCATTATGACAGTTGCTTTGTGAATTTTTGTGTCTTAAACTGCAGTCAAAGATATTATATGTATGATTATAATGCTTTGAAAGTTCTAAGATGTTATGAATATCATAATCCATGTAAGTACACTGGATAAGGAGTGTGGTTACGGCAATCCTTGTCTGCTTCACGAAAGGGTGTATTAATATTTAGCAGGTTTTTATCATTACATAGCTTGTCATTTACTTTAAATGAAGCTAGTAGTTTAGATTTTTGGAAAATATGCTTATATTAAGCTGATATATTTTGTATATATTGTTGAGCGTTAGATGAGAAGATAGATACCAATCTCAAACATATGACGCTACAGCCAGCCGCCGCTTACCTTAGCCTAGCTTAGCTTATTTTAGCTTAGCCTAGCTCTGTCCAAACTGTAAATGCTACAGTCCTACAGGGGCCAGAATTTGGTTACCTTTAAACAGAGCCAGGCTTGCTGTTTCCCAGTGTTTTACCAAATAGGAATATTTCCCAAAATTACATTTTAACTAATTATTATTAGATTAGTTACCATTAAATCTCAAAAGATAAATTGTATTGTCTTTTTACCAGGTTAAAGTTTTGTCTCTGTGTTACTTTGACCAAATGCCCATAGAACTAATGACATTCGCCTCAGCTGTATTTAGTGTTGAGTGCTAATTAGCAAATGTTAGCATGCTAAACTAAACTGCTAAACTGAGATGGTAACCATAACAAACATTAATTGCTAAACTCAATAAGCTACAGCAGCTCTCATGAGTATGAGTGTGGTCTAGACCTGCTCTATATGGAAAGTGCCATGAGATAACTTTTTTTTATGAATTGGCGCTATATAAATGGAATTGAATTGAATTGAATGAATGTGTGTAAAAGCTGAGTTGCCCCTGAGTTGCTTTACGGAGCTTATAGCCAGCACAAAGCTTTTTCAATGAAAGAGCCCTAAAAGCCCTCTGTATGCCAGCTATAGAATGAGAATGACAATGTTAGCGGCTAGCTTGTGAAAATAATGCAGTATTTAGCTGCTAAAGAGCCACTTATTAATAATAAAATTAATAAACGTATTAATATTGGACTTTCTCCCAATGCTACACTAAATTATTCATAACACCTTATAACTTTTAAGCCAAAATGGGTAGAGACTTAGCATAAATAGTGTATAGTATTGTTATGAGACATTGTGAGTATTTAAAAAATAAAGTGTATTGTAGCTTTAGGCTACATAGAAAGTGTTTCCACTACAGTGTCACTTACTGTACTTAAAAATAGTTGAGAACATAATACCTGTAGGTGCAATATGACTTGAAAAATTACATCACTCATTAACACTAACCAGTAATCTAGAGTTACACACAGTATATGAATAAACACAGTATATTGCTACGATACCTCTCGGACACATACCTCCTGTTTTCATTACCTCACACACAAACACACACCCGTTCAGTTGTTCTTTATGTATTACCTCAGTTGTTTTGTTGTTCATCTCTTCCTCCTTCCGAATAACTACCGGGCTGCACCCCACACTTCCTGTCTCTTGCGTGCATATGAGAATGCATCTTCTCATTGGAGCCCTGCCCTGTTAATCGCATCGTAGCCCCGCCTCCTCACCTCCCCGCTGGCTTGTGATAGGTTCAACGCTGGCAGATGGTGGTGGTGGGAGGAGATGTTGTCACTTACCTCTGCAGCCCCCCCCCGCGCTCCCCTGTCACCTGTTACCTGTTTCAAGTCCAGCCTGAAACCGACAGATTCTACCTCACCTCTCATCTCAGTGCAGCTCCCTCTCTGTCTGCAACACACTTACATGCATGCACACATATATATAAATATTCAGTATATATGTACACATGTTGCACAAAGGAGTTGCCAGCATGGACCCGTCGAGTGTGCTGCTCCACCGACAGTCTTTTAAACAGGCCATGGATCAACATTTGACATGGCAGACCCCTTTTTTCTGTTTCTATCACACACCACATGGGACCAACAGTCACTTTGGATTTTGATTTAGGAACCTGAAAATGACAACGAGGGCAGGGGTGAATTTGTGACATTACAGTGTGCCGACTGAACTCAAAGGAAGCTGTCAGAGGATGACGACAGCTGGAAGCTGGGACTCCAGTGGAAGCCATTTTGGCCCGATTGGGGGTCAGGCCAACAGACTTTGATGTGGGTGGTGACTGGACTGGGAGGTAAATAAACAGCAAGTGAGCCAGCAGTATTCGCCTGTGGATATTCATCCCTGGCTGATGGGAGGGAAGCGACGACTGAGCGACTGTACGGGCAGCGATGTGACTCAGGCCAAGCCGATTGCAGACCACCAACACGACAATGGACCATTGTTCTCGCACCTACAGTGCACCTCCCGATCCTTCCCTCGCCATCGCGGTAGAAATGGACGCTAAGCCATTCAAAAGACTTTCGAAGCGACTGTCCTATCCCAGAAACTTACACTATGAATTAAACACTGCTGAAATAAGCTCCACCAACCATATCCCAAATTGCCATCCACTACAAGTAACTATCAGGTTTTTTTCTGTTGCACTAAAACCACAATGTCTGTATCCCTTAGTAGCCCTGAACCTCTCCCTTCATCTCCTCCCCCCACATCTTTCCTCCTCCTGCCTGTCTTTAGCTGTCTTAACAATACTATCACACACTCATAAACACACACAGAGTCCATTTTCTCATCTCTTTATTACCTGTTGAAACCAACAAGGACTGTGACATGGCCTTTAGGCGCCGCCACTCTCAGTGTTACTAATCTATGTTGCAGGGTATTAAAATAGAACCGTAATCGCTGATTATACAGGGATATATATATACACACACACACATACACACACACACACACAGATAGCAGCAGCAGCAGCAGCAGCACACACACAGCAATAGGATGATCAAGCAGTACAGTTTCACACGCGCCATCTCCAGGTCTTTGTGTGTCCGTACTGTACTTTGCTCACTATCACTGTGAATGAAAGCCATGCTGCAAACCGGGTCACGGCTCAGACAGGGAACTGCTGGCTTAGTAATTCTGACATGTTAATGTGCCTCGCAGAGGTCGGTAATACAAATATACAGTATATAGAAGCTTATATTTATGGATATATATACGTGTATAAATATATATAAATGTTACAGTTATTGTATGTGGCATTCAAGCTATCAGCTGATTATGCTGCCAGCTCAAATCAGATCATGAATCTTGTCTGAGCAATCATGTAGCAGAGGAAGTCAGGACTCAGTTTACTGCGTCATGATGCTTGATCAGCAACTAACCTTCATAGTTTATTCACCTGTTGCATACCTCTAAATCACTTCATATAGCACAGGAAGGACCTTAAGCAGAAATACATCTCTATTCCTATTTTGTTCAGGTTTAGATTTGAGCTGGCAGCGCAGCTTCTCTCTCTTTCTCTCTCTTTCTCTCTGCCAAACTGTCACTGGAGAAATCCTCCCCCCGTCCTCTTGAAAAAAAAAAAAACCACACCAGCACCACAGAGCACACTGCCTTCAGCCATGATCAGATGCACCAGCACAGCAGAGAGACAGACCAATAAGTCAGTGACCATCCTCCTCACCAAAAAGCCATTTTAACTGGACACATCACTGCTACCTATAAGAACACTTTGATCTGCTAACAGTGTCATTTTTAATTGACCCGGCTGCATTTAGGTTTGGACAGCATGTTCACTCGCTGCCCGCATGACCTCGGTTGTCATGGCGGCGGAGAACATGTTTTCCGCATGACCAGCAACTCGAGATGCTGCAACAAACCATGACACAGAGTGCTTATTCTGACTTTTATGGCTTCATCACATCCTCGCAGTGCATTCACGAGAAAAGGCATGAATCCTTCTTTTCTTTCAAAATGTGTCTCAATTCTCAACCAGGAACATCAGTTGGCTCCGCGTGTTCGAACACGGTCAGGGCCGTGCTACAACGAGGCAGTTTTGCAGACAAATCTGGATGGAACTCGTTATAAGAGCCACAGAGTCAAACGTTTCCTCAGACAGCACTGTTCGAGGGGAGCAGCAATGTTGTGGCCGATTAGAGTTGCCTCAAAAGTTGCACTGTGTACCTGTACACCCTGTCATTTTCCACACTTCCTCACCAAAATAAAGCTGAAGTCTCTTCCACACAGTGACCACACAATTGTGTTTTTTCTTCCTCTCTGTCTCTTACATTAAAGTTAGGGTTAGGGTTTATGTTCGTTTACAGTCAACTAAAATGTGAACTCTGTCGCTGCAGCATGGCACAAAACCAACCACTCTGAAGCAGTTCAACTCATTTTCCAAAAATCAACTACTTCTACTACTTTTATTACTTACCCAGGGAAAACATATGTAAGTCACTAACATCTTTTCTCTCTTCCTAACATGTCTTTTCCCGTGCTTCCATGTCCATTCCCCAACGTCTCTATTCTAGTTCCTGTTTTTTTTTTTAAATCTCGGGAATTTACATCCTCATCCCGTCGCCCTCCCTTTTCTCTATTTATTTCACTCTGTCCTCCACACACACACTCACAGAAACCTACCACGACTCATACGAGCACTCTTTGGTGGAGAAAGACGACAATCCCTGCAGGAATATGTCCATATGTGGAATGTAAAATACTGAAATTGTACGATTAAAGAAACGGTGTGAAGTCCCACACTCATGTTGTTTTCGATGTTGTTGATGTTGCTTTTTGTTGTGCACCAAGTGTTTGTTGTTATGCTTATTCTAGGGTGGATGAGTTTGCAGGCGGGGTTAAAACCTTGATCGTGTGACAGACTGCTACTGATAAGTCCTTTTTTTAAAATATAGTATGTTTATTGAAGACTGGTGGTGTAGGGACTGCAAAACCCTGAGTGATGTAAAGCAAGAGATGAAGTGACTTTATTTTGGATAGAGAAAAAAAAAGCTGTTTTTTTTTTTTTATGATTATTCTTTTATGTCGTTATTACTTTACATCTTATTTTCTTGGTAAGTGAATGTCTGTCTACCTGTGTTGATGCTTTACTGTGAGAAAATGGCTGTGTATGCACCGTCAGACCATCGCTAGTGCAATAGTTAATGCTCAAACGTCACCCAAGGGCCAGGGTTCGAATCACCTTCAGTTTAGCGGATTGAAAAAAGCACCGTGCTTTTCTATTTCTAGTAGATGTAATCAGATTTTGCATTTTAACTTTTAAGTTGCCTTATTCCAGTGTTACGCTGTAGTCTGCAATGAACTAATAACACTATAAAATATTTTATGCCCATTGGTCACATGACATTATCTGCTTATCTGAAGTGCTGGTAACATTGCTAGCTCTGCAGTGTGTATGCTAGCGCTTAAATATACGCTATGTAATTATAGGTGACTTTTGTTACTCCAAGTATAACTTTTTAGTGACACATACATGGCTTGGTTTAGATTTTTCAGAAATGATTTAAAACAGAATCAAGTTTTGACACACACAAATTTGTTTTCACGCCTTTTTTTTTGTCATTTTGTCAGTTACCACCACCCATATTGGGCTGAGACACTGGAAACATGACCTAGTAATACTCCCTTTTGAGCTTTTAAATCCTCTTAATGGAGCAATGGTAATCATCATTTTTCTGTAACACACAGAAAAACAGCCATAGAAGCCACAGCTAACTAGCTAGCTGCTGTAATATCTTGATCTTCACTATCACATTGCTTTTGTTATATGATAAGCTGTAACTGAATGTTTTCTCATGTATTTGCTCCCACATTTCTGCAACTGAGGCCTTCATGTGAAGGTGTTTAAAGTCTAAAAGACAATTGGTTGGTTGTATCCTGTTAGTGAACAACTAGTCACAGGGTTTTTTTTTACCGTGTCTACTATAAGTCACCTATAAGACAAGTCCCTAACTTTTAGCATGCACATTGCTTAGCTCTGAAACTTGTCTGATGACTGTTCCCACTTTCATATTGGCTTCAGTGGACCAATTGTCCAAAGCCCAAGAAGAGGAGGTTGATTTCCTCACACTAAACTCAAGGTGAAATCACAGAACACCACATCTGAAGTACAGTTTCACTTAATACTTGTACCATTAATATGTGTTTTTCTTTTATTGGTGTGGGGACGGGTTGGAAATTTGGTTTCATTTCTTGCTTAAACAGCAATACGTTGTGAGAACAGTGTCAGTAAATATGTGTACAATCAATACATTTGTTTTTCTTAGGGATTGTATGAAAATTATTGATGTGTGAACAGGTGTTGAACGTTGATTCATGTTTCATTTCTTGCTTAACTCACTACAACACATTTTGAGAATGTCACTAAATACTTTTACAGTTAATAGATTTATTTAATCTTTTTAATCGCCCCCAAACAATTTTCATACAGTCCCTTGAGGCTCATTATGGATACATACAGTATTGTTTCTACTTCCAGTACAATTAAGATGAATATTTGATAAGTTTATTGTAACAATAATGTCAAACCCATTATCCACTTAGTTTAACTGAAAGTGAATTAACCTGAATCCTGTTTTCCACAGTTGCTTGGGCTGCATCACTCATTAAGCTGGGCATATGCTTATGCCTGATAAGAAGTCATTAAAAAAAAACACCCACATCCTGATCTCAGCCTCTGGATTTCTCAGAATCTGACCTTATACCAGGGCACATCTTGCAATGTATAAATCTGCCATATATTAATCTCAGTGTTGTGACAGTAATATTTCATTTGATGGAAAAAGAGTAAAGAAACAAAAATCACAAAATACAAACCAAAAAAGAGATTTCTACAACTATTCATACCTCATTGTACTGTTATGTGCCAGAGTAAAGGTGGTGGAGTGATCAGTCTAAAGCAAGGAAAATCGCTAGTGGTTGTGAAAATATGGAACAGGACCCAACATTGGATTCAAATGTGGCCCCAAATTTTTTGGAAAATGGTGGCTTCTAAAGACAGTTCAGTTCACAGTCCCCAAAATGTAAGATAGACTTGAAAAAGAGTGTGAGTGAATTTGTTATAAGTGCTTACATCTGTTCAGGTTGTAAGATACATAATCGTGACAATGTTTGGCTCTAGAAAAAAAAAAAAATGTTATTGCACTTGCTCTGTTGTGTCCATAAGGAATTGATAGCATGTGATATGAAGCCATGCTTTGGGTATTTATCATTAGCTGACAGATATTTATTCCTTCTCTATGTGTGTTCTGTCCTGACAAACCAAGAGAGGACTCATGTTTCATCAGGACAAGTTGAGGCGCATTGAGTAGTTTGGCCAAATTTAAATGCAAATTGTAGTTTTAAAAATAGGCGTTAAAATATTCAAATATGCAATTACACACTTCTATTTGTGTCCCATGTACTTTAAATTGTGCCTTGAATAAGAAAGGTTTAGGACCCCCAAGTCCCAGACTACTATTCCCATGATGACAATGTCCTCTCTTGTTTTTGTTGGTCACTCCCTGCAGCTCCCCTTCACAGTGACTTTTTTGCAGTAGCACACAACCCGGCCCTAATTAGCGTATCCGAGAGACATCATGTGAGGACTTGCACAAGCAGTAACTTACTGTTTGCCGAAGCAGCCATAATTTTTTGGCACAGCACAGTGTTGAATGTAAAGCTGAATGAAACGTGGGGTTGAAGCAACCCAGGCGAGAGTTTGATGGTGTATTTTATAATGCTGGTTGTGGATTTGTGGGCACGGTTGTTGTTTGTCTTGTTTTCTGTGACCAATCATTCATGGCACAATCAGAGAATGGCATCTCAATGGCTCAAAGCTGTTTGTGTTTGTGGTTATGTGACTTTCATTTTCAACATTAAAAATGATTTGATATCAATTTGCGTACTCTGTTTTTTTTTTTTGTCCCTGCTGCATTAGAATCAGACAGTGAAGGAGTTTTTTTCAGTAGTCCAACTTAGTTTGAACAGTATATGTGACGACTGACATCTGGTGATCTGCTTGTAGTGGTACGCCTGTGCACTCAGCTCAGAAAACATTGCTCTCTGAAAGTCAGATCTCTGAAACTAGGCCACAACAGGAGACGTCCAGTTGGTGGTTCTTGGCCTAAGAGGCTGCAAGCAGGTGCAGGCTTTTTTGCCAGCATCGCAGTGCCTCTCAAATCTGCCACGTTTTTTGATGATATGAGGCAAGTCCTTAATTAGTGCTTTAGCAGTGGGCATATACAGCAGCTAGCACAGAGGAGGAGAGAGCTGGTGCTGTCGGGCATGGGCATGATGGGGACAGAAGGAGCCACAACCGTCATCAAGCTCCCAACGGGGAGGGGGCAAAGGCAGGGGGTGAACTCGAGACAAAGGGAATTGAGCCATCTGAGTGGTGCCCGTCATCAGGATCCTCTTCCACGATGTCCTGAAACTTGAAGAGGTCCAGCTTTGCCTCAGGAAGCAGGCTTCCTCAACACAGAGCACCATGAAAGCATCCGCTTCGTCGCTGCAGCTCAGAGCAAACACAGAAATGGCAGGCGACCTGTAGGGTAAGCCCTAGCCCAGTGTGCACAGCTATGAGGCGAATCTCACAGTCGGAGTGGAGATCAGACAGGAGGATGTAGCTGGTCCGGCAGACGGTGCACAGGAGGACTGTACTGACTTCATCTTCTTATCTGTTGAACAAAAACTAAGAACAGAAGTCAGGACCTGACAGTATACTGTCGATGAGCAACTGTTCGTTTCTATTTAAATTTAGTGATTTAGCTGACACTTTTATCAAAAGCGACAATAAAAGCAATAAGTGCTATGCTCATAGAATCAAGGGACAGTTCTAGAAGGGGACAGATTCGTCCAGTTGTTGGTAGTGCTAGGAGTGGAGGTACTCTCTGAAGAGCTGGATCTTCAGGAGGTTTTTGAGGGTAGAGAGGGACCAACAATGAACAACGACGAGAAAAGACAACTGTTTTTTCAAGGGTTTAATAAATGCATGATGTTTCCAAAGTCAATGAGTAGACTAATTGTCTCGGGATCTCAATATTGACCCATGATGATCAGAAAGCTACCAGAACACAAGCCTACCTGGAGGCAGGTGGGACTCCACAGATTTTACTGTCATCATTCAACCCATCTAAGAGTTACAGTAATATAGATCCATCTATGAGCAACAGCTTATCAACCATACAAGCTGATAAGGCTCTGAACCATCCTTTACACCAGGGGTCTTCAACCATTGTTCCACAGCCCCTAAGAGGTCCGCAGAGGTACTTATGTAAAGAGTTGAGTCTAACAAATGCTCTATAATATACAGTATGACGTTCAATACATGAGCAAACTTGCTATTGTGCAATAGCCCAACACTATACTGATACAGAGCTCCAACAAGTCCACATTGACAGACCATTGTGTCCAAGCTGACTGAACACCAAACCACTTTCTCCCCAAGCATGTGTGTGTGTGTGTGTGTGTGTGTGTGTAGACGTGGCTTCCTTCGAGGCACTCTTCCAGCTTCCTCCTGATTGCAGATCATTCATCTCACTTGCTGGATCTCCCCACCTGCTGCCATCAGCTCATCAGCCTGGCAACAACCCCCACCTCCGACACCCCCCAAATCATTGTCACAGTTAAAGAGGATCATTCCCTATCTACCTGGCCTCTTGCCTGCTAACCCTGATGCGACTCACAGCCTGCTCACGCTGTCTACCGTCTGCCATCGGCGGCCGTTCAACCTCTGCAGCCGTCTCATTCCTAGCAAGTCTTTCACTAACCCGTCTCCATCACCCTGCCTCTGTGTCTGTGTAACATAGACTCCCAGAAGTTTTTGTATGTCAGTTGACTTTGGCAACTTGATTGATCCCAGGAAATACCAGAAACAATGACAGTGCATAATTATCTAATTTTGTGACCCTGTCATCTGGTTTTATGAGCCTCTGAATTTAGGCACAGCTAATTTATACACAGTGTATCCTAATTCCCAAAATAGTTCTTCGTCTGTATGTTAAATTAAAAACCAGAACTGAGTGAATACTGCCTGTAATTATATTGTATAAGCAGAGTCTAAATGGGTTATCTATGGTGCACATTTGCTAAATTTGGAAACAGGCTACTAAATTATTACCAACTCTGTGACTCATGAGAGCCAGTCGATGTCAAATTTGTTTTAGGATTGTTGTGGAGGAGATGATGTAACAATGAGCAGCTTTGCTCTCCACCAATCCACGTCCTTCTCAGTCCCCCGCCCTCCCCTCCCCACCCTCCCAAAAACACAGAAGGGCACAGCTGGTACGGAGCAGGCATGTCACAGATTGGCATGGATTGTGTGCGTGGGTGTCTGTGTGTGTGTGTATCACAGACACCCTCTTACACAGACACAGATTGACAGGCCGGGACATCCATTACAGATTTTTCCCCTCAACTAAAGGAAAAGTGCTTCCAGCAAGGCTTTAAAAATAGAACAGTATATCTTGATGATGATGATGATGTTCATATCCACTGACATTGTTTATAATTTTGATAATTTAGCAAATTCTTAGAAAAGCACACACTCCCTTGCACACACTGCACGTTTCCATCTGATTCGTAAGCACACGTGCCTGATTGAAGTGCGTATGACTGGATTACATAACGTGTTTTATCATCACGTTCAGAGTTGGTTATAAAAAAAAAAAAAGGATATATCCATCAGTGAAGATCAATATTTCCTGAGGTCATATCCATGTTGGGACAAAACCCATTATCAACTGAAAGCTAAGAGAATTTTGCTTTTGTTTTGTTGCTCTAACTTCTAAACCTTTTGTTTCCCCTTAAAGGAACACTTTGACATTTTGGGAGATACAAGAGTTACCTGACAAGACATTTACACAACTAGCCTACCAGGACATTTCTTAATAAACGGGGCATTCGGCAGTCTATGTGGATTTTGTGAGGAGTCAGATATTCATCTTTTTGATATTGGAAAAAACGGATCTCTGTTTTATCGTTGTCCTTTAACTACAGCGTTTGGTGACTTAAGGGATGATGCAGAAGGAAAAGACCCGAACAATGTGTTGATGGGGAAAGCATTTTTTGTATGTTTCACTGAGCACTGAGCATTTCAAAATGTTTTTCAAGCATCAGTGGGTTCTGCAAAAGGACCTTCACAGGAAAAAGAACAGAGTTACATTTCTGAGACTTTGTGGTGGTGGCTGGAGTAAAAATTAAAATAGGAAGATAGTAAAAATCAAACAAAGGAATGCAAAGCATTTTTTAATTTTTTTTTTTCACATATAGGCATGTGTACACTGTACAGTACATGTTTTATTTGTCATACACTCCTGGAAAACTTGGTTCTTGATAAGTTCTCTGGAGCATTTTAAGTTCTCTGAAGAACCTTTTTATCTCTGAGAACCCCTTTTTGCTGTTTAAAGTTGTTGAAAAGAGTTCCTTAAGTCAAAATTGCTGCACTTACGGTGCTTTTAAGGACTTTTTATGTTTAATGATCTCTTGTTTCCTTTTAAAGGTTCTTTGAGACACTGAGTTCTGGCTCTTTATGTCTTTGTAACAATGCGACTTGGTAGAAACCAGCAAAGGGACAGTTTCAACACCTATTCTGTATGTATGGTCTTATCTAATGGCTGCTCAATGCCAAACCTATTGAGAACCAATAGGAAAAAGGTTCCTTGCAGAACCATAAAGGCTCCTCTACAGCATCACCATGAAGAAGAACTTAAGGTTCTAACTTGAACTTTAATTTTGGGGGGTGTATGTGGGTTAACACATGGTCAACACAACAAAGAAATGTGTTGGACGACAAAAATACATCAGTTCAGTGAAGACTGTGGAAGAGTGAAGGAAGAGTAAAGTGACTCATATTCAGAATTATTGCACAAAATATCAGTGTGTGTGTGTGTATGTATGTATGTACATAGATGTATGTATGTAATAACAGGAGGTTTTTTTCTCTACTTAATATGTTGTTTTGTGCTGTTCCTTGTATGTAATGATAATTTAAAAAATGTGAAATAAAAAACATACCATCTCATATCTGTGCTGTAAATATGAGACAGCAGCTGGTTCACTTAGCTTAGCACTGTTTCTGTCAATGGTAAATCACCCAAACTAGTCATTAACATATTATATCTCATTTGTTTAATTCTTACACCGACAAATAAATAAAAACAACACATGGTGGATGCACTATGGGATACGTGCCGGATTGTTTTGGCTGGGCGCAGTGACTTCCTGAAGTGTTGGTATTTGCGAGGTTGCCAGGGAAACAGCTAGCCTGGCTCTGTCCAAAAGTAACAAAATCTGCCTACCAGCACCTCTAAAGCTAATTAAATTGAAGCCTGGTAGTTGCTTGGCAACCTCAAAAATGACAAGACCCCAGCCAAGACAAAACATAGGACAGAGCCCAGCTTTGTGCTAAGCTAAGCTTACAGCTTCATATTGTATGTATTATCTTCGTCTCATCCAACGCTCAGCAAGAAAGCGAATATGCAAATTTTCCAAAATGTCCAACGATGATAAGACCTGTGTGTGTGTGTGTGTGTGTAGTTGTTTTATGGTTATGGGGACAAAAAATTGACACAGTCACGTCATGGGGACCTCTGACAGTGTGGGGACAAAAAAACAGGTCCCCGAAAGGAAAACTATTTTAAATTAATGCAGGCGGCCTGTTGAAGGTGCCTGTGTGGTTTTTAGGCTTGGCCCATAAGACATGTTCACCAGTTTGTGTGTGTGTGTGTGCGCATGAATAAGTCAATGACAGGTACATTTTTGGATAAATGTGTCATTTTATGTGTTATGAAAAACAATGAAATATTCAAACTATCAGTGTTTTTATGGCTGCACGACTGCATCAAAGTGAAATCTTCTGGATGTGTGATGTGTGTGACTTCACGCATATTTGCCGAAAAAAATTCAACCTGACATGTTTGGTGTGTTTGTCAATTTGGCATCGCCGCTGGAACTCAAAGTGAATTTCCGTCAGACAGCACAGCGTGAGTTCATAACGACAGGGGTCAGCTGGGTTTAACAGGATGAGAATGGATCTACCCGTTCAACATAAATTGGTGTCAAAATACCGAGAATCTACACGGTGCAGTCATACTTCACCACCCACATCCACCTGACTCCTCCACTCCAAAACACACACACACACACACACAGACACACAGACTTGAAAACACATGGCTGCCCCACCCCCACGGATTCATTCATGCAGACTGGTGTTATGTAAGAGAGTTACCATCCTCTCCTAAAAGACATGTCCTTGCGTCAACTCCATGTGTCAGACCAGGACAAAGAGAGACAGAGAGAGAGAGAGACAGAGAGAGAAAGAAAGAGAGAGAGACAGAGAGAGAAAGAAAGAGAGAGCATGTGTAGAAACAGATGAGAGGGCGAAAGAGACAAGACGAAGACAAGCAGCAGAGGAAAGTTTAGGGAGAGAGAGAGGCCCACCATGGAGCTCAACCTACAAAGCCAGTGGAATGCAGTAACACACACACACACACACACACACACACACACACACACACACACACACACACACACACACACAGACGTTTAATAGGAGAGGAGGAGGTGCCTATTAAAAGGCCATTGGCAAGATGATAGGGATTTAGAGGAAGCAGAGAGAAACAACAGAGGGTTGGAGGGTAATCGTGAGTGGTGTTTGTTTTGTTTTGATGCTGAAGCAGCTTCATATTTCATATTGAGGATGTTGACACTTTTCAAAAAGGATTGACGTTGCACATTTTAACATCATTTGCTTTGTATATTTTTCATAAACCATCAGACAGTGGTTATGTAGCTTTAGCATTACAGCAGTTCAGGCATTTGTATATATGTAGCATGGAAAGAAATCTGTTGATGTACATATTAGACTTCAATCTTGTGACCCACATCCAGTGTGATGGGTAAAATATAATAAAACATTATGGTGGATAAGATGAATATGATGAATGTGACAGTTCAGGGAGAGCACTGCCAGGTGAGTTGAGTAACACAGCTGATCACTCTAATCAGACTCTTTCCACACACACACATGCATTAGCATATATCTTTACACTTACCTTACCTACCCTGAGTAAAAGGCCACAACTTTCTAAACCCATGTCCCAGTTAGTAATGCAGTTTGTGGATTATATATAGACTTCATGGTCAAGCTGAGCTAGCCAGTGCACAGAACACATTATAAGATTGTTTACTGTAATGTCTATACTAATCTCCATCACATGGACTGCCCCTTTAAATTCTGTGTGTTGACAGATTAATCATAGAAAATATATTGATGTATGTTTTACTTTATACATATATATATATATATATAAATGTAGTGTTACATGGACAAAGCTCAGGTAAAGCGCTAGTACACTAGCACTAGTTGGAATGATCCTGCTGATCACTGCTACAACAACAGTAGTCCTACTGCTCCCTCTACAGGACAAAGTCATTACTAACCAGCACTACTACACTGCCATAAAAGTCCAAAATATAGTAGCAACTACCACATATGTGATGATATGCTGTATCCTGGCTTTACTTAAGATGACTTCATGATATGGTGTGGTTAAATTATTCTTTAATATGTTATATAATCTTAAGCAATTACAGTAATTACAAACAAATGGTTGATGTGGTGCAGCAAAGAAGACATTTTGTTTTAATACTGTATTTTTCTGCTCATATTCTCTTAACTTTAACCTTAACTTTTTTTCAAAGGTCTATGTCAATGAATTTTGTTGTAAAATATAAATAAAAATATTACACATTCTCCCCAACTTTGATATACCATCTTTAAAAATATAGAAGTAAACTACTGTTTAGTGTAGTCACATAACACAGATAAGACTCGGTCATCCACTTAGTTTTTCTAGAATTCAGTATGTGTTGAATGTCAGAGCAACAGTTCATTATTAGAAACATTGAAAGAAGAGCTGAAGTGTCATTTTCTGTTTATTACTGAATGTATGAAAAGAGAGCAACAACAATCACAAGTGTCATCAGATAAAGTGCACTTCATATAAAGCCGTGTCATAAACTGTGATACTCAATGAAAGCTTACTGACATGACCAAATACCTCACATCCTACTCAGTAATGCACACGATGATTCACAAGTTACAAGTTAATAATGCACATTGTGACCAATAATGCACACTCAATAATGCACACTCAATAATGCACACTCAATAATGCACCGTGACTCCATAAATATAAACAGATACACAGCTCTGCTAACAAAGGAATATAAGCAACACTTTGGCTCATGTGTATATTACAAAGCATGCTGCTGTACAATATAAAACTACATTTACTCACAAATATAAACACACTCATGTGCAAAAGGTATTGACTGAGAAGTTCTCCAACAATATTACCGCCAATAATATTTAAGTTACTGAGAAACATACATCACATTCTGGCAGTGTTGAAATTACAATCAGAGACTTTAGTGGCTTAGTTTCACTCACTGGACCATTTGACATAAACATATCGGTCGCAGATACTCAGAAAACTGACAGGAAATGGATTGTCAAGAGTTGTTTGATGTAAAAACGTGAGACACATCATAACCCATAGCTGACAAGAAATAATTTGACGTATTTACAAATGCATTTGTTCCTTAGATGAAGAAATTGATACCACTCACTTCCCAGCTTCCAGACTTTATGCTAAGCTAAGCTAACTGGCTGCTGGTGTTAGCTTAAATATTTACATGATGCTTGGCAAAGATAGCCGAACAATATATCCCCAAAAATGCAGAACTTCAATTGTTCCTTTGCTGTTCCAGCTATATGTCAGACCAGCTTAATTTTTCTATTGAAATACTGTAATATTCTGCAGTATGATATATACAGTCAATTCCTATAAAGCACCATAGCAACAAAGACAAAGTTTGGACTGAGGCATGTTTCTGAGGCAGGCTTCTAGACGATCTGATTCTAAAATCTGATTCAATATGAAAAAGTCACAGTGTCAACTTGAGCAGCTGGGACCGAGAGATTTGGCAGTGTTTGCAGGCGGGTGGCCAAAATAAAGCACACAATGCCAGGACAGAAGGAAGAGAGACATCAGTTAGAACATGTTCCCAGATATTTAAATGCATATTAACATTCCCTTTATAGTTTCATATTGTTATCTGGAATATTGAGCAGCAGGAAGACGCCAAACTACTGTATACAGGACATGTAAAGTATGCTTATTGTTTACTGAATGTCACCTGAATCAAGCTAAATCTAATATTCAGAATATAAGTTTAGTGGATACAGTGCACCTGGATTTACACACTACATTATATGACCAGCACATGCCATGACCAGTGTTTGTTTCAACACAATTCAAATACTGTATGTGTCAAAGGTTTGTGTAAGATGTATATCTGTACTGTACATACACTCAGCGCTGTCAGCCTTAGATTATGTAAATGTCCTTCATTTTCCACATTCCTCACATCCAGAACATCTCACAGATCTGCGGCCTGTTAAAGCTGTAGAATAAGTGAAAGAAAGTGATGTGCAAATTAAGCATACTTTTTCTTCTCTCTCACAGACATCTGTCTCATTTGTTCCAGAACTTTCCCTCGGCCTCCAGCCTTTGGTTTAGGTGACAGAGCTGCCGGAGGAAGCCGTCGTTGGGTCCGATCTCTCTTTTCTGACGCACCATGGCCAGAGCGGTGTGGACGTCCATGTTTTGGCGAAGCATCAGGTAGGCTATGACTAAGGTAGGGGAGCGGCTGTAGCCTTCCCTGCAATGAACGTACACTTTACCTGTAGAAAAAAAGAACAGCAACCGGCCAAATGTGAGCAAATTCGCAACAATGGTATCTGAAATATTATATTTGAGTTTAAAGCTGCATTCATTTTGCTTTTTTTGGCCACCTTAGTAGCAGAGGAGGCTATAAACATTATCAGCAGCGAATTGCTAACTTTGTCTGTGTGTGGTTTCCTGGGCAGGTAGTGAACAGTTGGTTGATAAGAGTTTAAAGAACCAGTTAAGTCAAAATATATCTTAAGTGTTTTTATCACATCTGTCACCTATACTCCAGTATCTGCACCAACAATAACAAAAAGTCATTTATTGAGTTATTTTCAGGTATTCTTCATGGTATTTTAGAGTTTGTTATTTCCTAGTAAGTAACAAAAAGTTGATGATGACTCATCCTGTACTCGGGGGCGTGTACTAATTTTAGATCCAATGAAACATTACGACACCGCCATGATTCTGAGGGCTGCTACAGTCATCTATGTCCGGGACTCACTGCTTACTATACAAAAGCACAACTTTATAACTTTATTCAGTGATTTTGGTGAAACTGGATCAGATTTTATACACAATACATTTGCTACTTTTACTTAACTGAGCTTGGCGTGCCACTAAACTGGAAGAATCTCATTTAGTCTGGCAAGATAATCTTAAAACATACAGGAAGGCTCTCCGTAATGCCAGAGCAGCCTATTACTCTTCATTAATAGAGGAGAATAAGAACAACCCCAGGTTTCTCTTCAGCACTGTAGCCAGGCTAACAGAGAGCCACAGCTCTACTGAGCCATCTATTCCTTTAGGTCTAACTAGTAATGACTTCATGAGCTTCTTTAATCATAAAATTATAACTATTAGAGACAAAATCCATCACCTCTTTCCCTCAACAGGCACTGATCTGCATTCTGATACAGCAAGTTTGGAAACAGCTGTAAAACCTGATATATATTTAGACTGTTTTTCTCCCATCGACCTTCATCAAATAACTTCAATAATTTCTTCATCTAAGCCGTCAACCTGTCTCTTAGACCCCATCCCAACCAGGCTGCTCAAGGATGTTTTACCTCTAGTTAGCCCTTCTTTATTGGATATGATTAATCTGTCTTTATTATCGGGATATTTACCACAGTCCTTTAAAGTAGCTGTAATTAAACCTCTTCTTAAAAAGCCCACTCTAGATCCAGAGGTTTTAGCCAATTCCGGACCAGAACATCAAACTGGCATCAAAGGAACCGCCCTAAGCTGGTTTAAGTCGTATTTCTTTGATCGATCTCAGTTTGTTCATGTCAATGATGAATCCTCCATGCGTACCAAAGTTTGTCACAGAGTCCCACAAGGTTCGGTACTAGGACCACTTCTATGCAGTTTATATATGCTTCCTTTAGGGAACATTATTAGGAATCACTCCATTAATTTTCATTGTTATGCTGACGACACCCAATTATATTTATCGATCAAGCCTGATGAAACCAATCAGTTCACTAAACTCCAAGCATGCCTTAAGGATATAAAAAGTTGGATGACCTACAATTTTCTGATGTTAAATTCAGACAAAACTGAAGTTCTTGTAATTGGACCCAAAGACCTCAGAAACTCTCTTTCTAGAGACTTAGTTACTTTAGACGGGATCACCCTGGCCTCCAGCTCCACCGTAAAGAATCTTGGAGTTGTTTTTGACCAGGATTTGTCCTTTAACGTCCACATAAAACAAATTTCGAGGACTGCATTCTTCCACTTACGTAACATCGCCAAAATCAGACGCATCGTGTCTCAAGCGGATGCAGAAAAACTAGTCCACGCATTTGTTACTTCTAGGCTGGACTATTGTAACTCTTTGTTATCAGGCTGCTCCAATAAGCTTCTTAGGACTTTGCAGCTAATTCAGAATGCTGCTGCACGTGTTCTGACAGGAACCAAGATCAGAGATCACATCTCTCCCATTTTGGCTTCCTTGCATTGGCTACCTGTTAAATCTAGAATAGAATTTAAAATTCTTCTCCTTACATACAAAGCTCTTCATGGTCAGGCACCATCATATCTAAAAGAGCTCATAGTACCTTACTACTCCTCTAGAACACTGCACTCTCAGAATGCTGGGTTCCTTGTGGTTCCTATAGTTTCCAAAAGTAGATTGGGAGCCAGAGCTTTCAGCTATCAAGCTCCTCTTCTGTGGAACAAGCTACCATTCTGGGTTCGGGAGGCAGACACAGTCAACACCTTTAAGAGTAGACTTAAGACTTTACTTTTTGATAGAGCTTATAGTTAGGGCTGGCTCAGGTCATCCCTTAGTTATGCTGCCATAGGACTAGACTGCCGGGGGACTCAGATCTCCAATGACTTCACAACACCAAATAGGATTACAGCTCCACTTAATCTCAGCTGTGTCATCCTCTGACCTTTTCCATTTTTGTATGCCAGCGCCTTCTCCACGAAGTCTGCCGCCTCTTCAAAGTAAACGCTGATGTCGAAGTGGTCCGTGTCGCTGGCGGGTATGCCGTGGTAGATGATGCCTGTGCCGGTGTAGAACTCAGCGTTGGTGTTGACATGCATGAAGGAGTTCCCCTCCGCAGTGTTCAGGATGTGCGTGATGCCCTGACGCTTGAGACGCATCACGTTCATCGCCACAAACCTGCATCACACATTGACACATGCACCATGGGGCTTATATCATGTGAATCAAACAAATAAATAAATACCCAAAAATTATCTATCTATTATCTTTTTTCCATAAAGTTTTGGGACTTGCAAGAGACTGTATAAAGTGAAAACTCATGAAGAAGTTGAGATTTTTAGTCTCTCATATGAGCTCCAAAAACTTTGGCTCCTTTATTTCACATAAAGCAACTAGATCTCAGTACTTAATGGCAACATTTGTTGACCGATGTAAAATAGACGGCCGGCTAGCATCAGTCATAGCTGCCAAAGCTGCCAAAACAACTGTTCTGTTTTGTCATGCAGCTTTCCAGACAGACCCATCAACCCCACACGATATACTTGCCCAGTCACTCTGGTTCATTCACTAAAGACTCAGGCACTCAATAAACCAAGATGACAACACCTGTCTAACTACTTAGCCAGGTAGTTAGGTAGCACATAGGGCCATGTTAAGCAAAATGAATAAAAATGGAGAAGATAGTTTCTTTTTGTATTCTGTGTTTATTTACAGCAGCTATTATCAGAATGAGAATCACTTTATTGGCCAGGTGTGTGTGTACACACACAAGGAATTTGACTTTGCTCTAAATTGTACATACAGGTATAGACATAAGTACAGTTAAAAGACAAGGGACATGACAGGTAGACGTAAACATAACAAATAAAAATAGCATATTTAAAAGATATATATGCATAAATATGGATATGTGTATCTATATATAAACATTTGACAGTAACATCTGTACAGTGGATAAAGGACTGGTGATAGTGCAATGGTGCAGATGGAATGGATGGAATAAATATGTTTCTACAACCAGTTGTACATGAGGTAGGTGGATATGACAGTATATACACATCTATGTACAGCAAACTAAATGTAAACAGTGAGGATACATAAGTTATAATGTACAGGTTATTGCAAAGACTTACAGGGTAATATTACAGATATACAGAGTAATGTTATTTCACTGTGTGTCCGGTTTTAGCTGTTGATCATGCTGTCGATCGAGCTGTTAGTCGTTTGATTCAGAATCTAATTTTAATTTTTTGACATTGTTATTGTTGGCAGGAGGACTGGAAGGTGATCGTGTGGTGACATGAATGCTGTTATAATGTGACGTTAAATAAAAGTCGGACTTTTTAAAACGGTCATTTGTACATTTGTTATTTTCCTGTAATCCATTCTATTTCTCAGTGGGGTGCATTATATTGGTAACAATATTGACACCAGCTTTAAGAAACAGTGTTAGTTTTCATGTGAAATTAAAGAGTTCCTTTTTCTATCATACAAATGCACACTGCAGTGCCAGAGAGATCTGCTGTGAACCTCTGCGATTGCTGTACCACTTGGCATCTACTGCCTTTCAGATGATGTTGAGAGCTAAAAATAGACTCGATGCACACTGATGCTAATACTGAAGGCAGCGTCACGCCTCCACATGCGCACACACACACACACACACACACACATACCTCGTGAACAGGGGACTGTCAGAGAACACCTGGTAAGTGGTGACTCGTATTTCTTGTCATTTTAAAAATACAAACCTAAAATGCTACATTTAGTTTTAAGGTCTTTTATCATAATATTACTTCAGATGTGAATTTTTATTTTTTTAAAGAAGAAGCTAAGAGGGGACTTGGTGATGTCTACCTATCAAAGAGTGGACCTCCACAGACTACAGTATCCATTCTGTCACTTCATGAGTGTTGGTTTACTGCAAAGACTTTCTTTGTTTCTTTCAAAATGGACATTTTAACTTTAATGTTTTCAATATTTAAACATTTTTCTGCAATACAAATATTACAAAAAATAATCATGGCCAAGAAAAGAAAAGTTTTACCTGCATAACCTGGCTGCATGCACTGATATCAAGGACTGCAGAATTAGCAATCAAATTGACTTTATCTAGGCTTTAGATATATAAACTGTTTTGTTACATTAGTGCACTAATTTTAATTTCCTCTTCAGAGAATTCATATTTTTCTGTGTTCATCTTGGTCATTTTTCAGACCTGTGTGGATGATAAAGTATGCGTTTTAAAGAGAGGTTCCTTCATCCTGGATTGCATCTTAATTTAATAGAAACAAAAACTATTCCTAATCCCATAATTGTTGTCAAAAATGTTTCCTCAATGTGTACAGATTAAAATAGACACTGGCAGTCTAATGATGGAGTTATTTGCAAATGTACCAGCAAATTTGTTTTCAAGAACAAAGTTCAAAACAACATAACAAAATTCTCCAGTCTCTTCAAAGTGATCTGTTATGTTTTCATCATCATCATAAAGGCTGAACTTTAGTTGAAGAGGTCCACTGTTGGCCGTTACATAATGACACATAAGTTCTCTCTTGGACAGGATGGGCCAACATTCAAACTCCAATATGTATAAAAATAAGAAATAAGCTAAATTAATAATATTCATTCAAAAAATAATCATCTCAACCTAATTATTGAATATTTTTATTATGTTTTTGAAACAAAATATAAAGGCTCAACTTTGGGGGATGTGGCTTAACCATTTTCAAGCTTGATACTGAATTTATAATAAGGGCTAAGGGCTAACCAAAGAGCTGAGAGTAATAAGTGAATGAAATAGTTCAACTTGGTCATATGAATGATGTTGGCAACAAGTGCTAGATGCTTACTTCAAGTGGAATGGCAACTGCTACCTGCTATTACAACAGCCGTGATGCTGCAGATAAGATGGTCTATTTAAAATCTTTATTTGGACTGGGTTGTTAAAAAAAAGAGAACAACAATTTAACCATGTATTGGAAAATATGAAGTCATGTGAGTCACCAGTTTGTGTGAGCTACAAGAGAAAAGTCAGCTAGTTGATGGATCAACCTCACACAGCCCACTGTTAAACTTACAGGCCTAATATACTTTGCTCAGTATTTGCCTTATTAACCCACAGTTTCCTTATTCTAAAGTTACCTTCTCTTCACATTTAGTGAATCCATTATAGCATACAGCTGCTGGAATTAACAGACCCTATTCTTAAGTGATGGGTTATACCATGAAATGAGTCGTTGAAATTCATTGTTTAAACCAGTAGAGGCACTCATGAGAAGGTACTTACTCACACACCAAGAGTGGACCTCTTGGCAAAAAATGAATAAACCTTACCAGAGCATGTTAGACATGATTTTAGGCTGATTTAAGGCATGACCAACAGGGGACCTAAAAATGTCCCCTGTTAGTTTTCAAGTCCACTGTTGGTGAATGTGTAACGATGCCCAAGCTTACACTTAGTAAGGTTGGTAAGTACACACACACACACACACATACACATACAAAGTCTGCCAGGCTTTCAGACGACACAGACAGACATCAAGAGAGGACGTTCTAGCTGTGTCGATGCATTGGCGTGTTATATTTGTTATATTCGCTCCATCCATTATGTCTCTTTTAGGAGGGCAGGCAGAATAATGGAGGCACTGGAGAGGTTTCCTCTCCTGAAATACTCTGCCATGACTCACTGTGCTGGAAAAAAATAAAATCATCAGAGAGTTTCTATGTTAAAGCTTTCAGATCAGACCATTTAAAATTTAGAACACACTTTTGCTTGAAAGCCTGGAATACACTGTTCCAGCTCCACATACTGAGGGCATGAGGAAGATCTGATCCACTGATGTACTGACAGAAAAAGATCCGATCTGCACAAGGGTTATAATTCAGTGTTGTTAACATCTTACAGGTGATTACTATGGCATACAGTGTATATTGCAATATGTCTTCACACTAGAGCACATGCATATCCTCCCTTTAATCCTTTAGATTAAATACATGTATATTTCATATAGTTCTGCATACAGCAATTCATCATGAACTGCATATTAATAATTCACTTCTATTTTAAAGTTCCTCATATACTTCACACATATAATGTATCACACTGTAATGTATGACAATTTGCAGGATTATATGACTCTTTATGAAGGTGTTATTAAAAGGATTTCTACGTTGTAGTAGAATCAACATTCTGGGAAATATGCTTTTTATCTTATTTGCTGTGATAGTTGTGAAGACTGATCATCTCATGTCTGTATGATACACAGTATGAGGTGTCAGGCTTTGCTTTGGTGTCCTATGTTACTTTAATTCCTGTCTTTGTCTTTTTCCCGCCTGTTTTTCTGTCACCTGTGCTAAAATAATTTAATCAATAGACCTTCATAACACCTGTGTTTATCCTACTACTTCATGTCAAAATGACTGCTGTGAAAAAGTACGGCTTGAGTACGGCTGTATAACATTTTACAGCTTGTTCTTCTTTGCTGGATTAAAACTGTCCAGGTACTTACAGCACACTGCATTTTGACATAACTCACAGTGTGACTGTACATATGGACTTGTACTTGAAAATATGGAAGCATGTAAACTGAGATACCGCGCAAGCGTCAGGTCATCAGTGTCCACCACCCAGTTGTTCTTTCTTGGTATTCCTGGCCCTGCTTCTTGTTGTCGTTGATGGGATTTATCATGGTTGGATGAAGTTTGTATTTACCTGAACTCCTCGTCCACCTTTTCTTATTTTGTGTTAACCTGTCTGTCTAGTTAGTCATTAAAGTATCTTTTGTTCATGCATCTACTTTATGAACTCAACTATAGTTCAAAAACCCCAAACTAAAATACAAGAGAATTAATGAACTAATTAAACACAAGTGACAGAGAAAACAGACGGGAAGTAGACAAAGACAGGAAGTACTGTGACACAAGACACCTGTGGGGAGACTCTTTCAACATAAAACAGGAAATACTAAACAAGCAACCCAAAACCATGACAACAGCTGACCTCCAAAGATGACAAAATCAAGCTGCCAGCACCTCTAAAGTAATTCAC
This sequence comes from Miichthys miiuy, assembly GCA_036365135.1. NCBI lineage: Eukaryota > Metazoa > Chordata > Actinopteri > Sciaenidae > Miichthys > Miichthys miiuy. The sequence continues at coordinate 2,010,658 of CM071614.1, forward strand.
ACATTATGTCTTGTCTCTTTTCATTTGGACAAAAACCAAACTAAGATAACGAGCTGCTGGTTCTAACATAGATGAGACAGCAAATCTGTTTTATTGTACTTCTATGCAATTTATGAACTGACAACAGATAAAATCACAGCAGCAGGGCTCAGGTATCCTGACTTCTTGTTCCCAGTACAGGTAAAAAAAAACCTTCGATCCTGTAATGCAACTTGATATTGTCTTTGTCCTAAATGCCCACACACTCCAAATCTACAGTTTGGAACACAGGCGTTCTGTTGTCATCCAGAGTCTACATGCTGTGATAAATTCACATGAATATGATGAAAAACTGAGCCATCACTGCACTGTGTCCTCCTGTGTTACAGATAACTGATCCATTACAGACCTGAGTGAGCGTTCAGCAGAGAGGTCAGTCGTGTTAATAGCAGAGAAATGTGGAGCACTGTGGACGTTTAGCTTCATCACAGCAGCTATTTTCAAACCCTCCTCCACCTCCTCCACCTGTCTCTGCTCCATTTTTCATCTCTACAACATTTTTTCAGAAAACTATTCAGCTGCTGTCCATGGTCTGTGAGCAGACAGGAAAATTTATTAATTTATTTATTATAACCTAAATTAAAACTACAGCGGTTAATTATGGCATGCCTTATTGTAAGACATGCATTCATATTCTCAGCTGCTTCTAGATTGTTCTGCAGCACATATAGGTCATATGATTACAATGTGAACAATGTGTTTATATTGTGTTCACTGATCATAAAGCTTATTTATGGGATGATAGCAATGTACCAGCATCGATATATTAGACACTAACAGGATAATCAGAGCTGATTATGAATGATTAATACAGATTCTGCTGAACGTGTTGACTGTCATGTACAACATGAGTGAAAGTGATCATAACAGACTCACGCGTTGCCCACGTAGATCCTCGGGTAAACCTCGTGGAAGTGTTTGGTCGGCCAGCTGTAGAAGCCGCTCTCGTCCGTCAGCAGGTCGTTGAGTTGCTGGAGAGTCACGTCGAAGCTCGACATGTCGAGTCGGTTCGGAGTCGCTGCCTTGACCTGTTGGCCGTGTTTGTTCTTCATGCCCGAACAACCCGGAGAAGGTAAACACCTCCAGCAGGCACACACCGAGGGGAGGAGGGCGGTGAATGTGGCGGACAGGTGTCGGTTTACCGCTGAGCTGCCGCCGCTCTCCGGTCGTCTTCAGCGCGTTGTCGACACCGAGAGCAGCTGCTCACAGGCAGGGGCGGACTGGGCTGTTTGGGGGGCTGTAGGTCAGGGGCCCCCAAGACAGATGAGAAAGAAAAATTATATTTTCATACAAGATAGGCTGCCGCTGGAGGTTTGTTTATAGAAGTGGATACACATTGAACACCTTCAACTGAAGAAGGAAGAAGTATTTCTAGTTCTTTCTTCATGACACCCCACCATGCAACCCACCCATAACAAGTCACATGTCACATACAGTATGCATATGAACTAATACAGTGTTTCTCAAACCTTTTACGTTGCGTACCATCTCAGAATATATTCAGCTCTCCAAGCACCGCCATAAACACATTTTAATATACAGACAGTTCATGCAGGAGGAAGGTTTTTTCCTCATAGGGACAATTTTTATTATTGACCGTTGTTGAATCCTGAACAGAACCAGTTCAAGACCCCAGAGCTACTTGGGTGGAGAATGGGTACTCCTGATCATAACTAATCATGGTTGCATGCATGCATGCTAACAAAATATTACAGGATCTCATAGTTTAAGTATTTTCGTTCAAATTCTTGTGTAGTCTTTAGTGGTCACATGAAAATGACCATAGTGTTTATGAACTTGTGACTAAAATGACTTTGAATGAGCGGAGGACAGCAGTAGAAACAAGAGCTAACAAGGAGCACCTGAAGGCAGCATCCAGTGAAGAAGACCAAGGATGGAACACTGGTTTGTTCACATGAGTTACCATGGTTACGGGGACGCCCTGAAACTTTACAATGACTCTCAATAAAATCATGAATGTCGCCTGAGTGTTCCTCAATGCTGAAATATTGTGTTATAACATAACTGTAGGTGACAGCGGCAAAGCCCTCCCTCATGAAAATATAGAGTTATGTAACTGTCCTGTGTGCAAATCATCATCATGCTTTTGTGTTTATCTTCGCTCGTATTGATCAGACAGGGTTGAAAAAACATTTTTAGCTGTATGAAGTCTGATAAATGTCTCAAGTGATGTCACTTGAATCAGCATCAGATGGGGAGAGGAGTTTCAAAATAAAACATCCTGTGTGGTGGAGTTAGAAAGAAGTGAACTTCACAGAGCTCTGTAGCAAAATCCTCACCTCATCAGCAACTCCAGGCTACATTAGCTGCAAACTAGCATAGCACATATGTATGTGACTGCTGGCATTAAGAGTTGCATTATGGTTAATGTAGGCTTTAGTTATTGGTGAGAAATGTGGAAGAATATCTCTGCTTGTGCTGCATTTTTTACAAATCATCATGAGACGAGATGATTTTGGATAAACCAAAACACGTACATGAACATTTTATTGGACCTCCACAGATGAGTATCACTTCAAATTATTTCCTTTTTAAAATGATTACATCATTTTTCCTGAAACAATAGCAGCAATTAATTTGTGGCATGAGTATAAATGTACCTCTGAGTGAGCATCAAACTGTAGTAGACACATGTGGTCAGAGGAGGGCAGCAGCTTGAAGTTTATCTGTGGTGCTGATGAGAAATCAACACAGGCACACATTAACTTGGACGTCCTCTGACATGGAGAATCTCCTGTTGTGCTACATGTGTGGAAAAAAAGCCGACTCCGGTCTGGACTTTGTCTGGATGACTGTAGCACAGTGGATAGAGCAGTGCACAGTGTCTCTCTCTACCTCCCCTCTGGCACAGTGAGTTACCATGGTTACAGGGACGCCTTGGTGGTACCTAATGCACAAGACCCAGAATAAACTGGAACCAGAGACTGCTATACAAAAAAATATACATTTTATTGACAATATGTTTGATAAGATGCTGGCCTCCAGAGGGAGTCAATTATATATATATATATATAACACATAAATCAAACCAACCATGAAATGGTTAAAAAAGAGAACAAACAAACGACGAGACTGCACGACCAGGGGGCATAAAAAGAGGAAATCGTCACAAACGTGGGCAAATTATGACTTAAGCACCACTTCACACAAACCGATTGGAAAGTGAAAACTATTCTACCACACTCAATTTACCTATGCACAGCAAGCTAGGGTGACTTAAACCACACAATAAAGACCACATGCAAAATGGCTGCACTACTACTTGGTCCCCCCCTTTAAGATGGCAACTCCCCAAAAGTAACTGAAGAATAGCCAATTCAGGTGATACGTGATGAGAACAAACTTAAATCAAATAAGTCTGGGAAAACAGAGCTTGCTTCTTTTTAAAGTAACACATTAATATACCAAAGAAACTTTACAAGAAACTATTTTACAAGACATGCAAAGTAAATCATGTACCTTTCTAAACCAGAACATAATCCCTTCTCCCAGTTGGAGACATGCAGGTGACTGGAGTCTACAGTCAGAGCTAACTATGTTCAGTTTGTGTTTAAGGGACTAAAAACTATCTAAAAATATCTCAGCACTGCTCAAGCATACCTGTTTCTTGGCTGATGTATTTAAACAATCATTCCCAGATACAGCCCCTCAGCAACGTGGAACGTCCACAAATAAAACAAGTAATGAGCTAAAGAAATATTTCATGGAACTGGACTCCTTATGTCGTCCTTTAGTGGGAGGTCTCTTTTTTTTTGTGGGCAATATTTTCCTTACTCGAACCGAGGGTCTAAGGACAGAGGGTGTGCAGATTGTAAAGCCCTCAGGGGCAAATGTACTTTGTGACTTTGGACTATACAAATAAAATTTGATTTGATTTGATTTGATTTGATCGGTTCCGGTGGGGTTGGGTTGGATTAGGGAGGGATCTTTTTAATATTCAATTCAGGCTAGTTTTTATTTTTCCATGTTGAATTATGCGCTGATCATCCTGAATGCTAACATTTAACACTGATCTAGTGTCCATTTGAATTTAGAGTCAAATGATCCTCCCTGGTGTAAATGATGGATGACTGTGTGACCTCTGAGTGAGCATCAAACTGTAGTAGACACATGTGGTCAGAGGAGGGCAGCAGCTTGAAGTTTATCTGTGGTGCTGATGAGAAATCATCAAACACATGACACTGAATTTAAGGGAAGCAAAACACACTACACATATGATCACAGTGATGGAACAAGCTGCCACACACGGGATCATATGAGCTGTGACTCACTTTTTTACATTCACTCTCATGTCACTGATCTCGGCTGGCTTTTCTAAAGTCTCTTGGGGGGAGGCAGACATTAACTTGGACTTCCTCTGACACGGAGACTGAACTTTGTCTGGATGACTGTATATTTGTGAGGATACAGTATATTGATATAGTCAACACAACTATAGAGGAGACATTAGCTTTCTCCTTCATTGGACACAATGAATGATGCCAGAGAAGGTGCTGCCGCCATGACACATCACCTTTGGAGGCTGACTGTTGACTGATTCACAGAGAGTCACTGCAGTCAGTACTGACCAATCACACGTTACTCCAACCACAGTCCACTAAAGAAAAACACAGAATCCGCCATGATTAATGGTTGAAAATGCTTTAATTCACCCACAAATGATCAAACACAGATGACAGATCGGTGTAAGTAGGCACAAACAGAGCCGTCAGTTCTCTGGGTAGAAGTAGGCACACACACACACACACTATATGTGGAAAATGAAGCCCATGCGTGCTGACAGTGTAACCCGGAGCGCTCATACAGCCCGTGTCTGTTCCTCAAACAACGCTCTCCACGTCAGGAAGAAATTCATCAAGTTTAACTATTTCAAACAACTCACCATCAAATTTCAACACAGAGGGTCTAAAAAATGTTAGAAGTCTTTCTATGATAAACATGTCTTCACTGTAATCATCAGCCTACAACAGTCAAACCTATTGTTTCCCAAAGGATAGTTACTTATTTCCCCGGGCAGGGCAGAGGAAGCCTCCCACATGTGAAGTAAACTATGAGATCATGATCAGCTGTGCCTCCTCTGTGGTCTCCCGGCTGTTTGGAGTGTTAAACAAGGAGAATTAAGAACATCACCCGGGTTTCCCTCTTCCCACTCTTCTCTGTAACATCCCTCATTTTCCATCCTTCCTGTCCGATCATCCAGTACTCCCTCTTAACCCATCCCTCCCACTTTCCACCATATCTCCCTTCCCGCCCGCCTTGGCCCAGCCCCCTGCCGGGGTCAGCGTTCAGCTGCTGACGACGCGTCCCGCCCAGGTCTCGTGTTTGGTTCCCGGTTTCAGGTGGGTTATGGTCACCTCCACCGCCTGGACCTTCTCGTGTTTGGGAGGGATGGAGCAGATCTTGTAGCTCACCTCGTCACCCTCCACCGGCACGTACTCGCCCTCGATGCTGGAGGAGAAGGAAAGAAAGAATGAAAGAGGTTAACAGGTTAGAAATGAAAAACAAAAGGAAATGCTTCTTTTTTTCCAGCCAATAGCAGCAATGCAAATCAAAGCAGCTGAGCTTTGCAGGGTTAGCCCTGCAGTCTGTAGAGCTAACAGCTTTTTTTCATGGTTTCACAAAGTTACAGTACTGATGGTGATAGTTTGATTCACTCTGTGAGAGATTCAGAGAGACGTTTGACAACATCAACAACTGTTCTGAAGTTATTTAGTATCCTTCAAACATCTGGAGGAAGAAAAGGCCACGCCAAAGCAAAGAAGAAGAAACTCAGCTACTGCCAGATACTACGAGCAGTTTGGAGCTTCAGGAAGAACCCAAAGATGTTGTTAAAAAGTCCACTGCTGAGATGTCTCAACAACAGGACAAGCAGGAGGACTGACCACAGGACAAGAGGAAGAAGAGGAGCTGAGGACTGAGAGGAATGATTCATTGAGCTAGAAGTGAGAGATATGAAAGAAAAGTTTAAATCAGTATATAGTTTTACCACTGACTGTGTGATTGTTGAAGAGTTTTTATTTTACTGAGTCACTGTTTGATCCAAGTTTAATTCAGCTCAGTGTGAACATGTATGAATGAAATGATGAGTCATGTTAACGTTCTTTTCATTCTCTGGAGCAGAAATATTTCGTTTCCTTTTTAATCCAGATGGTTTGAAGTCTTTGAGGATTAAAATAATTCGAGAAGAGCAGTCGATGTTGTCCTCTGAGTCTGTGAAAGTTGCTGAAGGTTTCATTCTCTGAGTCGAGTGTGTGATGGTAACACACAAATTGCCGTGACATTGTCGGTACCTGTGAGGTTGCAGAAGGTTAAATGACGGAGCAACTCTCGATGAGACAGAACAGCATGTCCGACAAACCACATGACAACGTTTGAAGAACTTTACAAAAGCATTTTTTCTGCTGGCATACTGTGTTTTACACTGTGTTTAACATGAACTACATCCAGCTGCTGTTTCATGTGTTTGTGAGAGTGTGTGTGTGTGTGTGTGTGTGTGTGTGTGTGTGTGTGTGTACATACACTGCTGACGTCGATGCGTTTTAAACCCGTGGGTGATAACAAAAGGCACCGTGGTGAAGGTCATCAGATATTCTGCCGTCCTCCTACACACACCTGCAGCTCATGCCATTCCTGTGTGTGTGTGTGTGTGTGTGTGTGTGTGTGTGTGTGTGTGTGTGTGTGTGTGTGTGTGTGTCCCTTTACTCCTACACAGAGCCTGACACAGTTTGATGTCAGTGATTTAAAGCAAAGCAGCCCTCTCACTCATCTCATCAGAGACAATGAGGAAAAACACACACACACTCATCCTCAAGTTTCACCCACAGAACAGGCTCATTGAGCGCACACACACACACACACACACACACACATTTCATGCAATTTTCTATCACATCAACCTGTGTGTGACATTCATGTCACACACACACACACACACACACACACACACACACACACACACACACACACACACACACACACACACTCATCCTCAAGTTTCACCCACAGAACAGGCTCATTGAGCGCACACACACACACACACACACATTTCATGCAATTTTCTATCACATCAACCTAAACGCAGACACATTCATCCTCACAACACACACACACACACACACTTACTCTGAGATGTGGACAAAGATGTCTTTGCCGCCGTCTGATGGCGTGATGAAGCCGTGGCCTTTGGAGCGGGAGAAACATTTACACACACCACTAAACATGGGACCCTCTGATGCACGAGCCGTCCTGCACACACACAGAGAGAGAGAGAGAGAGGGGGCACAGAAAGAAAAATGAAAGATAAGTATATTTCAAACAAAATTGTACATGAGGACTTTTACAAGCTGCAGACACAGCAGCTCATAATGCGGTTTCATCATGTGTGATTTTACTGTGTGTGTGTGTGTGTGTGTGTTTCCTCACGCTGAGCAGGTCCTGTTCCTGCGGGTGGGCAGAGGGCTGGGGATGAGGTAGCCTCTCATGGGGGAAGGCGAGCGGTCTCTGTGTCTGCAGGATGGAGGCTGCAGGGACTCTGATGGGACAAAAAGCACCATGTTACATCACTGTGTGTGTGTGTGTGTGTGTGTGTGTGCGTGTGTTACATCATCCCTGTGTTGGTTCTGTACTCATGCTTCAACTCTTACAGATGAAAAAAAAAAAGATGAAAGAAGAAAAAAAAAGCAGCACAGTGACTAAGCATGTGCTGCTGTAAAACATCTTTAGAAATATTTAATAATGAGATAAGACAATATATGATAACATAATATTTATATGCTTTTCTGCGCTGACTGCCTCTGATGCACATGGTGGACCCACAGATGACCAGGACGCCATCCCTCATCAGTTTTCCACCCGCAAACACAAATCAGATGTCAGCAGATCTCTGTGGTGGCTTTAAGACGGGTTATGACACAGTGACGAAGTCTGTCTTCACCTGGTGACAGCGGAGAACGTGGGGATCCCACAGAGATCAGAGGGGGGGTCACCGGTCGTGAACCCTGGACGGGCGCGTCCTGAGAGGACATCTTGGAAGAGGCGGGGTCAATGTGTCAGGAGGAAGGAAGGGACGGGGTCACAGCAGACAGTGTCAAACACCTGAGGAGAGGAGGACAGGAGGAGAGAGTCAGTCTGTGAATTGGCTGTGGTGACGTGCAAACATCTGGCCAACATTCCCGCTTCATGCTTTTTCCCCCCACTCTCTTTAAAAACGGTGAATCAGTGACCTGCTGGTGGCATTCTCAGAGCCGGTATAACCATGGCAACACCAATTTGAGGACAGGCTAACGCTGCTGCAAGCTGACAGAGGCCGAGAAGGAGAACAGTCCTCTCATTCACCTCGGCCCGGGGCTTACATCATCAGTCATTACATCACAAGCTTTGTCAACCAATCAGGGAGCCTTCTATTGATTTCAACTTTCCATGACTGGTTCACTGTTCAAAGAGAGTACGGAGGAGAAGGAAAAAAAAGATGAGGAGTGGGGGAGGATAATAAAAGGAAACAATGACAGGGGCACCAGCAGAAGGTTAGTGACGTCGGTGTCTACACTCGTTGACAGAAGAGAGCGAGGCGAGCACATTTTCCACTTTCCAAATACGAGATTCGAGAGTGTTCCAGGTACCGGGCTCTGAGTTCAGGACCAATTAAAACCTCCTGCTTGTCCCTGACTTCCTGAAGCTGTTCAATGTTCTAACAATAGAAACGTAAAGCTGCTCTAATTAACACTTTGATCTTAACGATGACTATGTGTAATGTGAAAGGGCAGAGGGCCGTGACGAACCCACAGCATGTCAGAACAGAACTCTCAGCTCTACACGGCTTTTTAGCCTCTTTCAGCTCGCTGTGTTGGTTATCCAGTACAAACAGGCAAATAAAGTCCAGATAAACTCACTGTGCCATATCTGCCAAACGGCAGACAAACCATACTAATAACTAGCTGGTAAAGAAAGTGGAGCATTTAGCACCTGAAGAGCTAAATGTTTACTCCCGAGGAGCTGGTGAAGACTGTTTTTCTGGGCTGCGTTCAGGGTAATAATAATAATAATAATAAATAATAATACATTTTATTTCAAGCAGGATACCCAAGGTCACGTCACAAATTAAACAAATATGAAAAGAAAAGTGTTAAAATAATAGCAGTCACATATCTAAAAAAAGAAAAGAAGTCCATATGTTAGCCCGAGGAGATGAGTTTTCAGTTTATTTTTAAAGAAACCGTAAAAGTGTATATTAAAAATCACCCATCAGAATAACAGTAGGAGACACTGCAATCAATTCAGGGCGGTGGTTTGTTAGAATAGTGACATTTTAGCAATCAAAGAGTTCAAATAACTACTGATTGATAGTCTAGAGATGGTTGAATCATTCTTGGAAGCTTTTCATGCACGAACATAAATGAGGTGCTATTTCTGTCAGGAAATACTACTCTGAGTGAAAGCTGATGTTACTCACTGTCTTCTGAACAGACAGCTGGGTACTAAAACATTTCTATAATAAGAATATGTCTAAATGTTTCCTCAGTTTAGGCAACTTCAGTACTATTATTTATAGTATAGCTCTAGGAATGGCAGTGTTGCTCAGTTCAGTAATATCTTAACAACTATTGGTTGGTTTGCCGTGACATCTTCATCAATTCTTCTGCCACCATAGGGTCGCCATTTTTGGTTTAGAAAGTGAAATTTTTTGGCCTTTTCAAGTTTACTGTACAGAGACAGCTGAAGAGTGACAGGAATGTGGGGAGAGAGAGAGATGGGGAATGACATGCAGCAAAGGGCCGCAGGTCAGATTTGAACCCTGGGCCGCTGAGGCAAGGACTGAGCCTTTGTACATGGGGCGGATGCTCTACCAACTGAGCTAATCGACACCCCACTGTGGTGACCTTTTAACGTAGCCAGTCTCAGCTGTTGGGTGCCAATTGCCAAATGTTAGCATGCTAACATGCTAAACAGAGATGGTGCACATAGAAAACGTTACACTTAACATTCCCACGTTGTTACCGGCTTGTTTAGTGTCTAACTATGACATTAAAGTAACAACAGAGATGATATAGAACCTCTGTGGCTTCCTGTGGTTGTGTTGATGGACAGAAAGCATTCAGTGTTGCTAAAGCAGAAATAAGACAGATGAATGCTTTGTGTTTGTTGTGATGGATCATCCAGCTCTGTGGACGAGGATGAATAACAGTGATGAGAGTAGAAAACAAGCCCAAGGACGGATGATGACAGAAACTACAGCGCCGTGCTGACACACGGACTCTTGACGATCACCAGATTCATTGACGAGTGCTGATCCTGAGCAGGTCTCCTATCTCTGGCAGTTCCTCGAGGTGAGAGTTACATGTATATTCATCAAGCTCGGCATTCATAACATTCATACAGCCGCACAGGCTGATAATGGGAGCCTGAATACATTTTACAGAGCGCAGCGAGCGCAGCATCCGATCCATCTTAACTCAATAGACATGAGAGGTAATGTAATCACGGCCTCTCTGGACAGCAAGCTTCCTGCTGGAGGAGGGTAAGGTTAGGGCTGTTGATCCATTCACACACAAACACATTCAATCACTTACACGCTGACATGCAATTCCCCAAATAATGAGCACACAAATCAAACACACTCGAGATTATCGTTTTTTTTTTTTCTGTCTCGCAGCAAAACGAATAAAAACAGGAAACACAAATCTTTATCAGGTAACAGCAGCGATGGAGAGATGGTGTTCAGAAGGAGCACAGAGGAGGGGGGAATGAAATGGAAAAGTGGCTGATAAGCAGCAGATAATGCCTGAGGGAGGCTCGGAAACATGATAAGTCCAGTACAGATTTAGCCTGTGAAGTCTTACTCTGCTGCGTGCTGCTTTAAAAGTAAAGCTGTAATGATGCTTTGTCGCGTTTACACACCTAATTATTCAGCACACTGCGCTTTACATTCCTGCTGACCGTCGGTTCATTCTGGAAGAATCTATCATTTTGAACAATGTTCCCTCTCTGTATTTAAGTTATGTGCTATTGAGGAGGCAGGCTGGGAAAAGTACGCTGGTGGTGCCTTCAAGGCTCTGAAAGCAGCTAATCTTCACATTTGAGTAACTGGAAACTCATCGCCATCGGTGTGTGGATGTGTGTGAATGGGTGAATGAGAGATGTAGTGTAAAAGTGCGTTGCATGGTCGGAAGACTAGAAAGGAGATATATAAGTACAGTCCGTTTACCCTTTTTGCTCTTCAGTCTAATAAAATAACAGTAGCTACGAGTATCAGACATTAGTTTAAATTTATGCATTTATGCACACACGTCATGGCGGCCAACCCAAGCCAATAGTTGAGATATTTGAGCCCTACCACATGGCTGACCACCAGAAAGATTAGTGACAGACCAGAGAAGTTAGTGATAACATAGTCATCATTGTGCATGGAAAGAAAATAAATGAAAAAAATGTAAATAAACGCAGTACTAATCCATGTTTATCTAAAATATGTCTCATAAAGAGTGAAGAAGGTCAGCTGAAGGTCAGCTGTTTGCAGTGACAAGCTGAAATGAGAAAAAAAGCCGAGTCATCAGAGGCGTAAAACAGGAAGATAAAGAGTGTGAGGAGGTGAAGATAAGTCTGTGAAAGGGGGTCAGACATGATAACATGCCTGTGTGTGTTTGGACATGATCAATAACACACGCTCATAGAGAGGGAGTTCAAAGCACACAGAGTGTGAGCTGTGGTCTCTCACACACACACACACACTTTGATTATATATACACTGTATGTTCATGTGGATGTGTTTTCATTTTTGTCTGTATTGCTTTTCTATTATTTGCCTACTTGAAGAATTTTGTGTAGAAAAGTTAATATTAAACCCGACACATAAAATGTGTCAGTCTAATCTTGTATGAAGAGCTAAACGCTAACATACTGACAGCAGGTAATATGTAGGTTCAGCATCTTCACCAGTTTACCAAGTTAGCGTATTAACATTTGCTAATTAGCACTAAACACCTCACACTTCTGCACCCAGAGGGGAGGAAACACATCGCTTTATTCTATACAGCTTTGATGTCATATTAGTTATGATGTAATGTACAGCTCAGTTGTTTCAGGGCAGAATTTGACTAGGAAAAGTTTCCACAACAGTCCACAACATCATACCAACACGCCTGTGCTAGTCTCACACACACACACACACACACACACACACACACACACACACACACACACACACACACACACCTTTGTCACACACACACACAGCACTGGACTAAACCGTGTCCTTTGTCTTTTCCATGCAGCTCTGGACCACCACGCTGTGTCCCTGCTGATCCAGCAAGTATCAGCACACACCACACACACACACACACACACACACACACACACACACACACACACACACACACACACACACACACACACACACAGCTTTGCTGAGACAAATGCTACCCGTGCGATGAGGCCATTATACTGTGTGAGCACACATTTTATAAATCCGCGGAGACTCCATCTGCTGGTTTAGAGTTTCAGTCTGGCACTTTGTACAAAGATTGGATCCATTCATCTGAGGCTGCATGCACAGAGAAAGGGACGGTCCTCGGCGTTTCTCTACAAGTACTGTAGTACTGTGAGGATTTACCAAAGTACTACGACCTACTGCCAGTTCATAAAATCTACATTTCCTGTTCTGAACACAGACATCTCTCCAGTGCTGCATGTAGCAGCTGCAGCAGATTGGAATGAGTAATAAATATAATAACACTTTCTCTCATTCCTCACTGTGTTTCATGAGTGAGTCATTAGTTCTTGTTGTCGCTCAACTGTTGGTTGTCTTTCTAGTTGTTTATCTATGCTCACGTTATTTGTATTTTTAATGTTGCCGGATGAGGACATCTGAGTGTCACAGAGCAGGAGAAAAAAGAAGTGTACGTGAAGATGCAGAGACTGACAGATTTGATTTAGCCACATGCAGATGTCATGAGACGAGGCTGTCCTGTAATTACACGTTAGAAGAGGGAACATTTCTACTGTCTGCAGGTGAAGACAACAACAGCCCCTCCACTGTCTCCAAATACCAGGTTTCATTATTTTAGGGTTCGTCTACAAGCTGCACTCATTGCATTTATTATTCTGACCACATGCTGAAGAGAACATTTGCAAAATTGAGCACAAAACTGTCAAAAAATGTGATTTTTATTTTTCACATTTATGCAAACATGTTATTTTATTTAAATATTATAATATTATTTAAATATTATTTAATATTATAATATTATATTATTAATATTATTATTTATTTCCATTAGGTTCAAAATATTTTTTCATAGCACAACAGCTTGCTGAAAAAATAGGGAATACTTTCTTTGCTGTTGTTTTTTTTTTTTAACCTTACTGTTATGATGATCCCCAATGTCTAAAACATGACAGTCTGACTGATTGTGATTGTGGATGTCATAAATCAAATGAATATGGCAGCTTAATCCTGCAAAAAGGTAAACATCTCAGATATTGTAGAAGAGAAGAATCAAAACTGTTTCAAATTAAACCAACACAGAAGTGTAGGAGTGCCGTGAATGGTTATTTTCATAGTTTATCTGATCTATATAGAATAAATCTATCGCTTGGTCTGTAACTTGTCCAAAAATGGTGAAAAAAGGTCGTGGAGCCTCCGCCGTGGTGCTCGTAGGTTGCTAACAGCTCCGGGCAGGTTATTGAGGACTCGTATGCACTTACACAAAGAATGAGAGAAGCTGCTTCTCACATTATGCAGCATTATACATTATACAGCCTATTATATTGAGCTCTCTGTGTGTCTGCGTAAGGCCAAATGTGATATTTATGTGTGAGTGACAAGAGACGGTCCTGATCCTACAATTTGGTGACTCACCCTCTGATGTGCGTCAAAGCAGTTATCTCTCTGTGTTTTAAACGGTGCACACATCAGTGAATACCGAATGTACACTGTGATTCACACCCTGCAGCCTCCTGCCCTGGACTTCTTTACGTGACGAGTATTTGCATGCACCATCCCGGATCGCTGCGATCTGGCTCTGTCAAACTGTTACCTGCTCACAAATGTCACCTGAGGGGACCGGATTACATCACACATTAATCTGTGCTCTGTGCTGTGATCCTCAGGCCTGTTTAGATAAGAGCTGCTAACAGTGCTCACAGTGATGATGATGATGATGATGACAACGATATATTAGTGAAATGTGGAGTTAGAGGTTCAAACAGTTTTTCACCAGTTTTCAGTCCAGGATTTTGTGGGCGGTCCTTAAAGGGTGGCTCGATGACACGCTGAGGCCACCCTGAGCATACCCCTGCACCCCTAGCAGAGAGATAGAGATGAATTCATCTCACTCAGAGTGTTTCAAAGTTAGTCATGTCATTTTCTGAACTCATCTGACACGTTTCAGTCGCTTCAAAATGGCTGCTTGACATTCAGAGGACACGCCCCACAGTCCTGGAGCTTAGAATTCATTTTTACCTGATTTTGACACCTAATTTCATTCAAATCATCATTCAGATTTGGCTGGGTGTTTTTTTTTTTAACCTTTATTTATTTATGCAGAACGCCCTGATCACACTCACACAGTTACACACTCACACCTGGAAGCTGCCCAGTACAACCACAGTCTTAACTGCCAGCCACTGAGCAGCTCCAATTGAGCGGTTGGGGTTCAGGGCCTTGCTCAAGGGCACCTCAGTGGTAGTAATGAGGGAAGGACAACCCAGATTAATCCTGCCGGTCTGGGAATTGAATTGGTGGCCTTACGGTCACAAGGGGCGGCTGTGGCTCGGAGGTAGAGCGGGTCGTCCACTAATCAGAAGATCGGTGGTTCGATCCCCTCCAGTCTGCATGTTGAAGTGTCCTTGAGATACTGAACCCCAAATTGCTCCTGAAGGCTGTGCCATCAGTGTGTGAATATGTATGAATGGTTAGCTCCTCAAACTTATGAGCAGTTGGCATCTTGCATGGCAGCCAATGCCATCAGTGTGTGTGAATGAGATACGTCAGAAGACTAGAAAGGCGCTATATAAGTACAGTCCATTTACTAGCTTGCTTCTCTAACCTTTAGGCCGCTGGTTAATAACACTTTCTTCTTTGTCTGGCCAAACAAAACACATTTTTTTAGTCCCCTTGTAAAATGTCCAACTTCAGAGCAGAAACAAACAGCCTGTTTACAGCCTGGTACAAAAAACAGTTTTAAGTGGTGACAGATGAACGTCAATCAAATTTTATTTGTATAGCCCAAATTCACAAAACACATTTTGCCTCTGAGGGCTTTACAATCTGTACAGGGAGTGACACCCTCTGTCCTTAGACCCTCGGTTCGAGTGAGGAAAAACTTGCCCACAAAAAACCCTTTTAACAGGGAAAAAAGGTGGAAGAAACCTCAGGAAGAGCCACAGAGGAGGGATCCCTCTCCCAGGACGGACAGACGTGCAATAGATGTCACGTGTACAGAACAAATCAACACAAACATATTGTACAATTACAATGACTGATATGTGAATGTGAGTGTATGTGATAAATGTTGCTCCTTTCATCATGAAACATAGAACACAACTGGAAAAAAAACTTTAAATCGAGGCCTTGTCTTTGTGTTCTGCGTCTATGGATGAGTCATTTCATACATAAAAAAAAAAATCAAACGAGGCTGATCATTTGACCTGATGATTTATTCATATGTGCTTCTTCGAGGAGTCAAAGCACGGCCTTTGATCCAAACAGATTTTTTTTTACCTCGTCTTTTGTTATGAAGCTTTCAGTTCATGGAAATGAAACTCCTCTCAGTCAACTCCAAACAAAGCAGAATAATCAGTGTCAGTGCACACAAAGACACACTTCAGCACGCTTTGAGGGTGAAATTCACTCTGGTGATTAGCATGGCCTTCTTTTACACGGTCTGTATGGTGGAGGATTTAAAAACTCAGCACATATACATGATATTTTTGCATTAAAGCGATCTGTTAACATTCACTTCACTCTCTCCTGGTTTTCCTCATGCCGACAGCTCCAGCCTGTCCTCGGGGCGTCACACCCGAACCTGTTGATCACCTCTTCCTGGTACAGCAGGAAAAAGGAAGCACACACTTTTCCTTCTGTGCAATCACCAGATAGAGGAAATTCTTCAGCTGCTGGGGGTGTGATTTGGTTGTTTTGGCATTCTTTATATGATCGTGTCATCTTTCAATTTCCTTTTATCCTTTAATCGGTCTACGGCGGAGGTTTTCAAACTGTGAGGTGCTGGAGACGTGAAGAGGAGGGCGTGCATGAGGTGAACAGAGCAGGTGCATGCTGGTTTTCTAAAAACAACAGGAAGTTAGTTAATGTTGATTTGGCCCACTTCAACACGGTCACACGCAGCTCATCATCAGGCTATTAAGAACCAGACTGTCGCACTTTGCTTTAAAAGTCACACACAGTCGAGTCTGAGCATACAGACATGAACTAATATTTTGAAATCCAGTGTGACGAACACTCTGTGAGGAGGACTCAGCCCATCAACAACAAACATCCATAAAACCTCTCAGTTGCAGAACTTGCCTGAGAATAATGTTTTTAAAAATCCAAATAATCCAAATAATAGTCTGTACATCCACTGCAAACTGATGCTGAATAGTACAATAGCTGAACAGAATACCAAACTTTTAATAGTGACAACCAATAACAGTAAAGAATGGACAGAGCATGAGTGATGTAAATATGCGGCGCTGGTCACGGCCATGTTTGATGTCCTGCTTCTTCCGCCCCGGCTAGTCTAAAAATCAGCAAAGACGTGGATCACCGTCGGACCTGAGGCGGGCTGAATGACACCTGTGTGCTCTAATAAGCCATCTGTAATGGCACCCACCTGTCAATCAAAACAGCCACGCTCTTAATTCTACATAACTTTAAGCCTTTATATAACGTGAACAGGTGAGTTGTATATAAATTCACCCTCAGTACAGTTGTCATGAACGGGGAAATTAGCTACAGAGACCAAAACTGTTTTTTGTACCAGGCTGTAAACATGTTTATTTCTGCTGTGAAGTTGGACATTTTAACATGGGGACTTATGGAGACTGACACTTCTGCAGCCAGCCTCAAGCGGTCGCTCGAGGAATTACGGTTTTAGCACGTCCACATTTGCATCATTTCCACAAAAATATACAAATCTATAAACTCAAGTTGTAGTCTACGGCATAACTCACTGAACCCATGGTAACACTATACTTTAATAAATACAATCTTTACATCCCCCAGAGCATAGTGTTCTTCTTCAGGTTTAGTTTGATCAGGTTACACTGACAGAATTATGACCCTCTGTGTGCATATATGTATCTACTGTATGGCCTATGTCATGTGTAGAAAAACAACAAAAAAAAACTAGCTTGTGTGTTCGTGCAGGACGCCGGCGCTCACACATCCTTTCCAGGACTGGACAAAGGAGTCCATATTTCTAGCGGACCTCTGCTTTTTATATTCAGAAACATGAGAAGTCATCTCTGGTCAGATTAATAGATCCTGAGAAAAGTAGTTTGCAGTAAATCTGCTTAATGGAAGAAGTTTGGGTGGCCCTCGCTCAGATACTGGAAGGATGATAATAAAATTCTCTGCATTAGGCGGAGACTGTGATTCTGTGGTGAGCTGTCGCTGAGCCATTAGAGCACTGTGTACACTACATGAGACCAACAACACACACCGAGCAGGAAGTGTTACTGGAGACTGACGAGCACTCTGTCATCTCGTCAATCAGTGGATTTTACTGCAGTTCGTTTGTGATGAAAGTTACTCTTTAGTGAACACCGTTTCCCATGAGCTGCCACCTTTACTTCACATTTTACATACACGTGAAAAAAAGAAACGAGTAGTAACATTCTTAAACTATAGAAGAAAAAAAAAAACTTGTGTTAATACTGATGATGTTTTGGACAAATGAAAATGTTTATAGCTGCATTAGCAATATCTCCAAATGTCTGGATTTAACCATTTAGTCATAACAGCTGATGCTAAAAGCCTGAATTCATCCTGTGAGCACTGTGATATGGTTGTGACTGAGCATTCTAGAGCAGCGGGCCACCGATATATAAACTGAATATTCTTTTGTATCTTTCTGGTGTAGAAACACGTACGGCAATCTCACCATTTAATTAAAACGTGTTTTCATCAGACACGCTGTCAACCCTGTTGTTCTTTTTTTTTAATGCAAAATAGAGAAAGCTAGCCAGCCATGACGAACAGGTAATCACAATACCAACCCATGTGATGTCATGTGTGGAAGTATTTTGGATTTGGATTACAGCTCGTGAGGCAGCAGAGGCACTGCGAATGATCAGAACAATGTTAATACAACATTATAGTCTAATCATACTGGTGCATGGGCAGAAGGACAACACTGGGATAAGGAGGGAGAGAGATATGATCCCCTCATCTGTTACTCAATGGTGTGTTTGTTCGAGCAGCATCAACAACAGAGCTTCCCATCAGGCACTGGATCCAGCTGACTTGTTAAAGATGACAAAGGCTCCTCTCTTCTCCTCACTATTGTGTCGAGACACTAAACTGGGCCTCGAACGGGCAGATAAACACCATTTACAGCAGCGATTGGTTGAGAAATCAGACTTTTTTTCCCCCCGCATGGACTCTCTCCATGTCAGACCTGGGTCAGGGTGACCTGTCACGTCCTCACTGGGCTGATGGGAGTCAGAAAATGGACGAAAAGGGCCGTGACACAAATGTGACTTTACACAGCGCACACTCAACAACAATAAGCTGTCAGCTTTATTATTGCTCCTGTACAGCAGCAGAACAGCTTCAGTTGCAACCCCGTGATTAGAATTTCAGAACTTTGACCCTCAACACTTTCTCTTAACCCTTGGATCAAGTTTCAAAGTTACAGTGGACACACAAATGAGTGTGTTCATTTGAGTGTTAAACGGTCCAGGTCGTCCCATGGTGTACTAACTCTGGCAGGAGCTGTTATACACACTGAAACAACACTCTGAAGCCAAGTTCACGAGCGCTCATCGCCATGCTTTACACTTTACAGTCAGTAATAATGTTCAAGTATAGAGGTCGAGACAAGAAGCAGCCATATGCAGTAGGAGTTACCATGGAGACCACCAGGAGAAAAGGGGGATAAAGTGAGAAGCAGTGAAGTGTAAGCAACATGTAGCTTCACTTTGCTAACGTTAGCCAAGTGACTGACTGCCTGACTCTGTGACACCGACTGTCCTACACAGTGCTGTGATGCGATTCCACCAGAAGTAAACTGAAGCCACGAGCAGCCGGGTCGAGCAGCACGGAGCAGATCAAGCTGGCAGGAAGTGAGAACAGCCCATAAATCAATGAAAACTGACCAGACCTGAGTGAGTTAACAAAATCTAGAAGGCAAAAAGCTTCTGATACACTCCTGTGAGGGATAAAGCCGTGTAGAGGACGGATTAAAACAGCAGCGCAGATGTGACATCACAGAGCCGTGTCAGGTGGAATCAAGGCGTGAGGCTGTAGCAGCAACATGCAAACTTACCATCTCTAAAAATTCATCAATTTCTCTAAAGTTAGTTGATTATATTATATCTAGGGTTGCAAAGAGGGAACTTTCCGGAAACTTTCCGTTGGAAGCTACGCTTGGGAATTTTGGAAATATTCCAAATTGAAAACTCCATGAGAAATATGGAAATTAATGGGAATTTATGGGAATTAACTAGAAATTGGGGGTAAGTGTATCATATCCAAACATAAATCTAAACATTTTGTTTTGTCATAAGCAGACACGCAAAATAATACTATAAAAAATTAGTAAGATTTATTTACTTGTAAGTAGAACTTTATCAAGTTTGAATTATTTTATTGAACAATAATTATGTAGTCCACGAGCTCAAATGTGTGTCTTCAATAGTCTCTGTGTGCTCTGGGCTCCAAAGTGTGGTCCAGGTACAGAAATCACCTGTGCAGGTAGGGGGCGTGGCTTCAATAGCCCTGCAGTAAGCAGTGTGCTATGTGCATGTGATTGAGGAATAGCAGATATTCAAGTGTACCTGCATTAAATCTGGTTGTTTTAGTCAAGATCATGCTAAATTTGATTCTCCCTAACTATATTTAAGTTCCCTGTTAAGGGCTAACCTTCAATTTGGTAAATTCACAGTTTGTTCCTGTTTATTTCCATGAATTCCCATGGAAAGTTCCCAACTTTGAAAATTCCTGGAATTTTGCAACCCTAATTATATCCTATATTATCTGAAGTAATATGCAGCATTCAGAATTTGACAGGATGCTTTTATATTCCTTGAGGGAACAAATAAACACTGATTTAATGAACCACACATCTTTAACTGTGTGAATTGTGGCACTACATCTGGTTTCTGGATTCCTCGTCTACCAGCAGCAGTATTTCTACTTATATACGTATATATTTAATAAACATGTATATTTAATTGAATTTCATTTGCTGTTGGAGAAAAACATTTCGCTGCAGAATACACGAGCACAATGTCTGTTTAAAAAGAATCAACAATACCTGAACAATTCAGGCGAGGGCGGGACATGAAATCCAACCCAGAGAGTCCTGATTGACCTGAATGAGGGTGAACGTGAATATCCACTCACAGGGATGTGTGATGAGCGCACATTCACTGCTGGTGAGCACACTTTTTTTCAGGATTTCAGCCACAAGTTTTGATTTGTCTCTTCCTGTGGGTGAAGACTTCCTCCCAGTAACTGGACACACGTTACACAAGTATAAATATCGCAGCTCGGTTCAACAGATCGTATCAACACAAGGAGGACTAACACCGACTCTATGAAAATGGATTATTGATGTTTACCTGCTGCACAAAGAAAAGCACGATGGCAAACAAACACAGCTCTCCACACACACGACCCGACCAGCCAAATATGAAACCTGATCTCGTGTGTGTCCTGTCTTGTGCAGCACCATCAGCTGGCTCAGTTCGACTTGACTACACGTAGAGGTGTTTACAGTGTGCAGCAAACCTCTTTGCCACTGTGTAACACAACACCCAATAAAACTCAGAGCCGCACTTGACAAGGAGCTCCTGCAAAATGCAAAAACAAAGCAACACATGACGGACGATTAAGGTCAGGTAACAAGAACCCGATCTGACCTCTTCAAACACATCAAATTCCTGATGATTAATCTTAATTGTACCTTCATTACTTCTTCAGTCTGCATGCTGCAACCAGAGTGTGCGCTACAGGTGTCAGTCAGCATGCATGAAATGTGTGCACTTCAACGGGGACAACACAATGGGGACAACACAACGGGGACAACACAACGGGGCATATTGTTCCTATCTCCAGGAACTTCCAGGAGGTCTAGTTAATGTGTGTTAAGACTTGTGAGACGCTGATACAGAGCTTTATAATACACAAAGACAGGATTATAGGGCAATAATCCCAAAGTAAACAGCAGATATCCTCTGTTTATGTTAACATAATCCACTGAGGAACATTACCTGCAGCACAGACAGACTTGAACAGGTCTCTTCGAGTGTTCTGGACTTCCTCTAACTTCTCTCTGACTCAGGAGCAACTTTTACAATAAATGCTTGGAGAATTGACTCTCAGATCAGAAACGTGGCAGCCTAAAGTTAGGACAGACATGCCTGCTACTGCTTTAAGCTCCGCGTCTGGAAGCCAAAAGCTGCAGTCAAACTCTGCTGTGCCTGGCTGATGTTTTGTGCTGCATCCCTGTTCTTTCACGTGCTGGAAGACATAAACGAGGGTCACGCACATTTAACTACACGAGTAGCACAGTCGCTGCTGACGTCCTGCAGTGCACAGCAGATGAAAAACAGCTTCTTTAATTAATGTGAGAGATGGAGAGATTTCTGCTTCACGAGCTCATTACCGTGCATGCCATTATTCTCCACAATGTATCCAAATGGATTATATGAAGCCAAAACTAAAACAGCATCGACATTTGTTGCATTTTATTTTATTTATGCGCACAGATAAACAGCAGGTTTATTTCTTAAGTCAAGCACATTTTCACTGTGTGTCCTCTCACAGACTGTTCTCTCATTACATAATCAGCCCCCCCAAAAAAAACTCTTCAGGCTGCAACATCATGTAACGCTAATACGCCTGGATGGTGAAAAAATATGGTCAGGGGAGAGGACACCATGTAAACACTGATTTTCTCTTCTGATTTCTACATATAAGCCGGTCGGGTACAGTCAGCCATGATGGTGCATGTTCATGTGAGTCAGTACGCCGAGGGCCACAAATGCACATGAGATGCTGCTGAAGCCTATTTCCATAGACAAGCATTTCTCTATTGGCATGCAAAGCACGAGGATAAACTGTACCTGTTTAACAGTACTACCCTGTTTAGAGACGTGCACACACACACACACACACACACACACGTTTCTCAGAGTCTAACCTTAAGTGATGTGGAGATAAGCAGAGAAAAGCCTCCTGAAGCCGTTTCACTCAGATTTCAGCCGTTGAGTGGAATTTGGCCGACAGGCGCACAAGAGATAATAAACACGCACACACACATGCATTCGCTTTGTGCGCGCGCACACACACACACACACTTCACAGAGGTGAATGAATGCAGATAGGTCACAAACAGCATAACTCACTCGCTCTCGCTCTGTCCCGCTTCATCGACGGAGTTTCTCTCCAAACTCGTTTCACGTTCTGTCTCTCGTACCGTGGCGTGCTTTCACCTTCCGCATAAGCACACAGGCCTTCGCTAGCAAACAGTCAACTGCTTTTGTTGATTGTTGCTATTAGAGCTGCAATATTGAGCCCATAAATCGATGACAGAGAGCCTCCTTTCTTTGTAACAGACTTTTATTAAAGGAGTAGTTCAACACTTTTTCGCTTTCTTGAGTTAAATGAGATTATTGACTCTGTACAGCCTGACCAACATGAAGCTTCAGCCAAGACACTAAACATCACATTCACCATGATGGCATTGTGGCAAGTGCTTATTAATTTTTAGGAGCTCATCATTCACACACACTGAGCAGAATCCCAAGGCAATTTGGGGTTCAGTATCTTGCCCAAGGACACTTCAACATGCAGACTGGAGGAGCCGGGGATCGAACCATCGATCATCTGATTAGTGGACGACCTACCTTCTCACTCACTCGCTCACTCTTGAGCGACAGCTCTGTCCAGGAGTGACAAAAGCCACCTACGAACGCCTGTGGAGCTCGGCAGTTAAAAACACTTGTTTCATAGAAGAGAAGTCTTATCGCTACAACTTAGTTTCTAACTGTGTAGCAACAGTTTGGGAAAGACCTTTTGCACAAATCCAGGTCCGTGACGATGGTTTCGAGTCCTGACCTCAAACTGGATCTCAGTCGGACCTCATTGGCCGACATCAGTGCCCGAGAGAGGGAGCTGTAACAGCAGCAGCTAAAAGAGCTGTTCGACAATCACTTATTGTAGTCATGTTTGGGCGTCCACAAACTTTTCAATAACCTCCAGTCCTCTCTCTCTCTTCCCCTCACCCCTGTCTTCTTCTGGGTTATTAAATCTCCTCCTGCCCACTTGTTTATCCTCAGACCTATTTTCCAGTTCACTAGCTCTCTAACTACGATCTCTCATCCAGCCCTCTCTCATTATCATTGCTTTACTGCCTTCAGCCAGCGCTCACAGGGGACTATTACGGCAGATCAGATTGCACAACAACATGCAAGGCCTTCACAACAAGCTTCACCTCCCGACTTCGCAGCTGTAAAAGACGCACGCCTATAAAACCGTAGTGAGACTTAACACAGTTAAGGACACAGTTAAGGAAAGCAGGCATCGATCATAGAGCGGACCAACCATGTGTTCTTTCGGCCTTGTAATGATCGCGAGTCATCACCTGAATGTTTGCAGCGCCCCGCAGGCACGTCAGGTACAAAATGAACACCCTCCAATAACGTTTACTCACACCGCTGCTCACAGGAAGCATGAGAGAACGCCTGACACACATCTTAACTTTGACATGAAATGCCAGCACAGCTCTGGATGCCATCACGAATCATGCAGCGGTGCACTTTTAAAGATGTTATTCAGTTCAGCTGCTGAGGAGACCTTTAAAAAATTAGCCACTCGGTGTTCAGACTTTATCCTGCGCAGGGGGCTCCGGCACAACACTGAAAGATAAAAACTTTCCAGAGCTGTAAAATCCTCTCTGTGATTATTACAATCTGTCCTTCAGTGTTTTGGTATCTGTTAAGCCTTCACGTGCTTAAATGAGTTTCTCAAACTGGACTTCCTGGATCGTCTCTGCCCCACCAACGCAGCCCCCTGTGCTGAATTAACGCACTCCTCAGATGGTAACATTGGACCTTTGTCCCAGTTCCATACTCCATAGTGGAAGCAGGTTTGTACTGTGGAGTATGCAGAGTGTTCAGAAGAGACAACACGAAAACATTTAGTATGCAAACTTAAACGCTGGCTTTCTTAGTGGGCTGCCGTTATACATAATTCTCCCACGATGCAATTCTCAGAGGAAATGGGGGAGCTGCTCGCAACTAAAAAAAGAAAAATCAAACTGAACGTGGTGGTGGTGGTGGAAAAAGCTGAACTATTGTGTATTTGGGAACCAAGCTTAGCAACTTAGAAACCGAGCCGTTAAGCGAGCCGTGACAACATCTGTAAAGTTGTGATGTCACAACTATAAAGACACGCCCCCTGCATGGCCTGACAGAACCCTGGCCACGTGAGGAAAAAAAACAGTCAGCCAATCAGAAGAGAGGAGAAGAGAGACGATATGCAACACAAAACGAGCTGTTTTTGCACAAGTGAAAGACGAGATGTAAAAATTATACTGTGGTGGTTTTTGGTACTTAAAAACTACAAATATATCTTCTTATGGATATCAAAATTTCAAAATAAAAACACTTGAAAGTGTCAAATATGGGAAGTAAACAGTACACACTGTATACAGTTAGTATGTATTAGCATTATTCCCAGCATGGCTGCAGTGCATTCTGGTCTATTCATCCCCGTTTCATGGATTCTGATTTATGATTTTCAAACGCTCGTGCACATTGCTAAAGATGTTTTTTTTTAATCTCTCTGTCACAAAAGTCCACCAAGACGGGTTGGAAATGTTTGAACATGATGTCATGTAGTCTACGTTTGAAACGGTATTCATGGAATATGAAGAATGCCGCACGGAGACAGTCTTCTTGATTTTGCATCCACCCTCAGGTCAGATTTTCCTCACACCCCTCTTCACTTGTGAGCCCCCGAACATGCAAAAACACGCAGTAATAGTGCGGCCGTTCCACAACATTCTAGTTCAGCCTCGCAGAGGTAGTGACGTGAAGTTCAGACCTGTCACTCAAATCTGTGTGCAGATCTGAGGAAGGGTTGACCTCAGCTTCCGAGAGCCAGCCACATCCTGACTAAAAATGTCATGATACCCAGGCAGCACCCTTCATTAGGAATGTGGAACAGGCACACCTCACACACACACACTGACAACCAAACTCACACTTATCCTTTACCCAGCAGCACCCACCACATCAGCTGATGTTTTTATGTTTCAACCAACAACAGGCCTGAACCAGGGCTCAAGAGCCAGGGCTCTACCTCCTCCTCTGCTCTGCTGTGTGATTAATGCACACACACTCACTCAGACACACACACACGCATCCTATAATGGGTTGTTGAAATTTACAGGCAACATCCTACAGCACTTAAGCGCCCACAGTAGCTCATCTTCCAGCGCTTCATTAACTCACAATGAGACGTTCGTGTTGAGAGAAAACCTTTTCAAGTCTCTTAATGGAAGCTCTCTCTCTCTCTCTCACACACACACACACACACACACACACACACACACACACACACACACACACACACACACACACACACTTCCTGGCTGGCGTCCCCTTGCCTGCTTGTTGGCCCCCACCTCCCAAGGAAATGAACTCCCGGAAATCAAAGTCCGTAATGGAAAAGTATGAAAATCCGTGTACTTTAGAGGACTTGAACGCCTCTAAGAAGTTGGAAAGACAAAGTAATATATTAAAACCACGACAGAAACCCAGTTCTACACTTTAACAATAAAACATTAACGTTATATAAAGCAAACTCTTCGCTTAATGTCATTTACATCAGTTTACTGACAGCTAATTGTGTTAAAAATGAACTTAGCTAACCGCGGCGGGAATTGACTGTTGCGTTCACGGTGTAAAAAAAAACAGTTGGTTGTTTGCGAGTGTTTGGTTTGTTTGTGAGCGCATCACTCACCTTGTTTCCTCCAACTTCACAACTGAAGGATGTTCTCGAGCCGAACTGAATGCGTCCAACAAGAGAAAAAATAAAAGTTTGACTTTAGTTGAGAATGTTTAGTTTTGTTCCCGTCCGCTATGCAGGACGTGGTCGTGATACTGTGCAGTGTGCGGAGAGTCAGTGATATACCTGCTGTTTTTTCTCTGTCTGTCTGTCTGACTCTGAGTGGGCGTGAGGGCTTACAAAGTGACGTCACCCGTGAGCTTTTACCGTAACGGACGCCACAGTGCGACCCCCAAAACAAGCAGCGTACCGTAAAAAAAGGACCACAACCCACAAAGCTTCCAAAATGAGGATTGTCGAAAAATGTTGGTATTCGAAGTGATGTCTATGGAAAGCCATTTGCACCAAAAATAAATAAATAAGAATTTAAAAATATAAAATGACCCGTTTTTTTCTATGAATCTCTTTATCTTGAAAAAGATATGAAAAAAACATAAAGGATCAGACTGAAGATAAAAAATATCCCACTGCACAATATTTTTCAATTTTCTTATTTAATTGAACCAGTTTCTCAAGGTGCACCAATGCAACCAGTCAATAATTATGATGCAGATGAATGCAATGTGCAATTAAAAAGTTTTGAAAGTGCTTTTCATACAAAATAACATATATAAACATATATTTTCTTATACCGTTAACATGAGCAAGGAGATATCATTTCTGCAGACGGTAATACAGCCTCAGGTTGGGAAATGGGTTAAAAATCTTGTTAGTTGTGCAGCAGATGGAATTAATTTATCATCCAGACGAGAATTCTAGAAATGTCTCCAAAACAGCAGTGTCGTTAAATGACCTTTTAGGTTTTTTTTTTTTTTTAGTTGCTTTAATCTATGACTCAGATGCAGTGGAAACACACAGAGGCACAGACTGGGGCAAAGTCAAACACAGATACAGAACAGAGAAAGGTGGTAAACCGTTATAACTGACGATGGTTCCAGTAATATACTACTGCAAGTCAGCTTTTCACAGGATATTTTGATACAGCAGGAAAAGCACATGTGAAAATAATAATATGAATGACTCCATTTAGCTGCTTCAGTATCATCTGTCATGACTTCCTGGGACATTTTAATAGAACTGAACACTTGTTGATGTTATTAATAATGCCTGTGCCTGTCCTTCTAGACTGACTTCAAGACTGGTTGCATCTGTAATAGTCTATGCAGTCGTCTGCTGGGGAGGGGGATGCATGGAGAGAGACAGAAAAAGACTCAACAATCTGGTCAAGAGGTCCAGCTCTGTGCTGGACTGCCCCCTAGAATCCATGAAGGAAGTGGGGAGAGGAGGATGTTAGCAAAGCTGAGATTCATCATGAACAACTCCAGCAACAGACTGCTACTCCCACCATGTAAGAAGGAGAGCTACCACAGGTCCTTCATTCCAACAGCTGTCACACTCTTTAACAGCAGCATGACTTTGTGTTTTAGTGTTATGATTTCACTCTATGCATACCCTTATTTACATTTTTAAATTATACTACAATGGTGCAATTATATTTTTTTATTTACACTGTACAATTACCCCCTGCTGTATTCTGTGTATCTTATCTATATTGATAAAAACTTTAGGTTAAATATATTTATTGGTTTTCATTTTTAGTTTGTGCACACACGCAAAATTTACCGCAATCCTTCCAATATCATATTGTCAGAGATTTCCCTCTGAACAAAAATGTCAGCCATATGGTGATGTTATACTGAAAGTCTGTGCTAGTCTCACACACACACACACACACACACACACACACACACACACACAGTTACTTACTATCAAACAAAGTGCACAGCTCCAACACTGCAGCTGAGTAATGTGTAATAACTAGAACTCTTTTTTTTAATGAGGCCCTTTTATCACCTCCACAGACCCCTGATCCCTTTTGTATAACCCATGAGTGAAAGACAAAGAGAGCAGAGGCAAGAGCAGAGCGTACATGTGGTGTTGCCTAGGAAAGAGACAGTGGGAGTACAGTTTGTTCAGATTTAACAAAAGGCGAGGCTGAGGTGTTTGCCCTTCAGATGTACACAGGTTTAAAAAAGAATCTACGCACCTAATGAAAATGATTTGAAATAGAAGAGACTTATTGCTCGTAGCAACGCTGCCACAAAGGCAGATTGAATTCCAGAAAGCAGCGTCAGCTATAAAACTGGTCTGGCACTCAGTATTTAAATCTGTGTTACAAAGAAACGTGAGAATTAAGAGAGTTCCACGGAGAGAATACTAGAATCTGTGCACACGCTGTGAGACAAAAGGCAAACAAAATATGAAACAGTGGATGAAGACTGAGAGAAACAAAGATGAAACTAACCAAAAGGTTTCTTGTTTGTGCTGTTGTTTCTATTTCAACGTGGCCACCGGTGACCACCGGTACATAATGTATGTATGTCAAGATACATACATACATTATCTGTAACTGCTTATCCTCAAGATAAATGAGAATAAATTTGGTGAATGTTTGACTTTTTCATTTTAACTTGTCCAGCACTTTGTTTTGTGACAAAGTACCTGTAAAACAAATTCCCATCAGCCTTAGCTGTACTTTCTGTTTAGTGCTAATTACGCTAATGTTAAACTAAGTTGGTGTACGTAGTAAACATATCTGCTAAACATGTTCGCATTCATCCATTAGCATTAAACTAAAGCAGTATTTGCAATGGTCATGAACTGCTTACATTAGCACTATGTTAACTGCCACTGACACTCCTGTGTATTACTTTTCTTATAGTTTATGCATTTGCTGAGTTAGCTGTGTGTTCCCCTGTTCTTGATTGGCTCCAGCTGGTAAGGCGTGGCCATCATTGGCTTCTAGCTTCCTGAAGAGCTGGAGGATCCTGACTGGAGTGGCACCTGGTCCAACTCCCCCTTTTGAGCTCGGTCATAACCATAGGCAGTGTAAGGGTCATAATAATACAATGTTGCACTCAATAATTTGGTAATAATTTCACATGAAACAGTTGAATGGTTCACTGCACACATTGGCTGAGATTATTTAATATGAAGAATGAAATCATTTGATCAGCTTCTCCTCTCTTGTGTCAAACATTAAGCCCAAATGAGAATTGTGTTGTGCAACATTTCTGTTCATTCTCACACAAAACCTAACTTTGATAAGAACGTATGTATCTACTTCACTGATTCTTTGCTAACTGTGTATTAACGGTTGCTAATGGATGCTTTTGATTGTTGCTCAGCAGCACAGCTGATGCAGTAGTGGAACACAAATGATGATGATGACTCTCTTGGCCTTTTAGAAACCTGATTAGCACGACAGTTCTTCATAGCCAGCTCAGAAAACCTTTCCTCAGCTTGTAACTTGGTTTAAAAAACTTTGACCAAAGTATGACTGGTCATTTTAATTTTGGGGTTGTACATCTACCACATCTACAAAAAATGTAATAATTTAGATTTACCACAATTAAAGACCTTTATTCATTTTATTTATGTTTTAGATCATTCTAGAAGAAGATGTGCATCTTTAAAGTATCCAGCATTCCAAACTGAAGCATAAAATTCATTTCTAAATTCTAAATCAACTTTATTGCTACTGCTGTGATTATGAGTGACAATACAAGAAGCTCAAAGGTTTGAGCCCCATAGAAGAAACAAGTCCTGAAGTATCCCTCAGCAACAAACACACTCCTCTTCTTGCCCCCGGAAAAGAAAATCTGCTAACAAAATGTAAAATGCTAAGACACGGGCAGTGTACAGGAACACAAAACTGCTTTTTAACTCATTATCGAAACCACATCGTGTGCAGAAAAGCCTCGAACCAAGCAAAGCCACTTTATAAGCACTCAGTATTAAAAATGAATGAGGCTTTAAGAGAAAATAAACCAATTTTCTTGTTTCCTTCGACTGCCTAACCACTCGAGATGCATTGTTTTGGCAGGATGCTAATGCTGCTATCAAGCCAGCGTGGCACCAGACGTCGTAGACGGTGAGGACACAGTGGAAGCCTTTTACAATGTATTTGAAATGGGCACACACATCAAGATGTTCACACATCATGGGGGTGAAAACAGTTGGCGTATGTCTGCTGTGACTCTGGACGAGCAGAGTATGAGGAAATAACCCTGATGAATATGAAAGAGAATAAAAGGCATTTAACAGCCAGGGTGTGTCCTGTGAAGATGCTATTAAGTTGTGTTATAGTAAGTATGCGTATGGGAAGTGTAGGATGTTGTGGTTTTTGGAGCTTGACTCATCAGGTTATCTCTGCTTTGTTTTGGATTGTTGTGCCACTTTTAGATAAAAAGGTGAAACCGTGGGTATCGCGTGAAAGGAAAACAAGGCTGAGGTTTGTCACCATGTAATATGACTAACAATAAAAATAATGTAAATAATGTAAATTAGTCACAGAGGTCACAGAGCAGGGGGGTCTTTACAATCAGTCAAATGAAACAAGTTTATTGCATACACAATGTCTGAAATTTACTTAGAGTTACCTGCCCGGTGCTGGCAAACTGAGAAATGTTCACCTTGTACCAATGAATGCACATTTTTTTTCCACACAGTTACCTTTTTCAGTGCTATGTCATGTATAAAATCTAAGATTTGATAACTGATACGTTGGATCGTGTTTGTAGGTGCAACAGAATGCAATAAAAATTGAGAAACTCTGTCAACACGTTGGGTGAGCCTGGTACTCGCTGACAGATCAGACCAACATTTGGCACTTGCTGGGTGCTAATTTCCGACCCCATGTGCATACATATACACACACACACACACACACATACACACACCGACATACAAACCTGCATGCACGCAAGCATACAATGTGTAAGACGAGTGTGCGTGTGTGTTTGGGACCATTACTTCCTTTTTTCTTCTACAGGCCAACATTAAAAAAAAAATCTAATCTGGGCCATATTTTAAAATCTGGAACAAACAAACAGACATTTCTCGACATTAGCAGCAATTTTACAGCCATAAAACAGACAGACAGAGCTGCAGCCATTTAAAACCTCCCAAAAATAAAAACCCCAGACACTCCCCCACACACCCTCGTGTGAATTATACATCGGCAACGTTTGGAGACAATGCAGAAAGGCCATTTTTCAAGCTCTGATCATATTTGTTTATGTAAGACTTTCGAACAGCTCTGCTGTAAACTTTGTGTTGCAGTAAATACTGAGTAACACGCAATTTATTTTCAAGTTTTCAAAAAAGGGAAGAATCCTTTCGGAAAGCTTCAGTTCTTATGAAATATATCAGCCGTCTACATTGTGTCTCAAGGTTTCCTGCGTATAATTAGCCTTATTCTACCATACTAGTCTATTAACATAGATAGATTCACAGTCCAATTCAATTCAACTTGTTCTTGAGTCTCTATTTTACAAACTGGAATTGACTCTGGATTCAGTCTAAACTCAAAAAAAAAAAAAAAGGGAACAGGATGGATTACCTTCTAACTAGTCCTACTGACAGCATAGAATAGACATACATATTAAGAGAAATTTATATATTAGCTTAGTATATATAATATACAAACAGTATACATAGTCTCTGTGACAGTGGTGGACAGGATGAAGACAGAAAGATAGGCAGAGTTGAACCTTTAGTCTCTGTCAGGTTCCCAGTGTGTGTTTGTGTGTGTGTGAGTTACATCCCTTTCACACCAAAGCTACGACCTGTGTTTGCCGTGTGTGTGTGTCTGGGTCAACGTGGTTTATCTGAACCAGGTCCTCCGGTTTGCTCTGCTGCTCGACTTTGGTATGACAGGATAAACACAGGTTACTACAGTAACTATGGGATATGTAGTATATATGAGATAGTACAGTAACTGAATAATTAAAAGAAATCCGACAGTGTGTCTGTTAGTGTTAAAAAAAAAAACAACGACAACATTGCACCTTGAATGCATCGCAATGCAACAACCCTGTTTTATCGGCCGGGCACAGCACTACAGCTGCAAACCTGGATCTGTGTGAACGGTGCAGAACGTGTACTGAATCTGGGATTATATCCGAGTGAGTGTGTGAACGGTCTAACGCAGGTTGAACCTGAGTCCTGTGTCAAACACAGGTTGTGGAAAAGCCGTGCGACATGGAGGATTGTGAGTGTGCGTGTACATCTTGGTGTGTACGGAGGGAAGACAGATGAGAGATGGAAGTCGTGCTCCTGTAAAAACAAACACAACACACAGAAAATCAGACAAAAAGTCTTAAAAACTAGCTACGAACAAACATGAGAATGCTGCTATCACTGCCACTCCCACCCACCGTGCTGTGTCACATTGTTCTGCTGTACTGTATGCCGGTCTTGGAGGCGATGTTGGACCAGGGCAGCAGAGAGCGCAGCAGGGACTGAGCCTGTCGGTACAGCCTCTGAGGGATGGAGCAGGGGCTCAGGCTGGCCAGGGTCGAACCGATGTGCTGGATATAGTCAGTGGGACAGGAAGTCAAGGAAAAAATGTTCTGGTATGAGACTGAAATGTAAA
Source organism: Miichthys miiuy (assembly GCA_036365135.1). Classification (NCBI taxonomy): domain Eukaryota; kingdom Metazoa; phylum Chordata; class Actinopteri; family Sciaenidae; genus Miichthys; species Miichthys miiuy. The sequence goes on from CM071614.1 coordinate 2,043,393, forward strand.
AACAAACTATCCACTAAACAATCAGCGTCTTCTTTTCCTGCTTCTACAAAAGGATATAAAATCGTCCAGGGTGGATGACCCCCGTTGATGTAGAGCACATAAGTGAATCCGTCTTTGAGGACGCCTCGTATGGAGTAGTAGTAGGGCAGGTAGTGGTGCTGCCTGAAATCCCTGTTCTCGTAGAAGTGGATGGCAGTGTTGTTGGTGGTGAGGACGTGTAGGTAGATTGCCTTACAATGGTCCTGGGCTGTCGTTGAGATGTGCTCCTTCAAACTGTCCAGCAGTAGGGAGCCTGAACGGTGCAGAGGAGAGAGACTGTCCCGGGTCAAGTCTAAAGTCTACAGGACCAGACTGCACCTTAATCTTTAACTGTAACAGTAATAACATATGCAGTACTGAAATTTCACAAGATCATTAATATCAATGCCCACTAATGATTTTTACTCGCACTGTGTGAGCACAACAACACACAACGTTATTTTGGACTTGTTTTCAGTCATTAACTAGCGCAGCAAATCATGTCGGACCTTCTTCTCATTCTTCAAAGGACATCTACGTAAAAGTTAACGTTCAAGTTTATACACGTTAGAGTAGTGAGTAGCTTAGGTAGCGTAACGTTAGCATAACATAGAGTAGCGTAGCTCCTTATGTCAGTGTTCAACAAGTGAGCGGGCAGAGAAAGTGATGGTGAAGTGGTAAAATTGAACGAGCAGCAACAGCACAGAGAGAGAGATTAGCAGGAAATGTAGTTTGTCAGTTAATAAATGCTACAGCCTCTCAAGCTAACGTTAACAGTACTTTTTTTAGCTGCTAAGCAGCATTAGCTACATTAATTAGCTGCTTGTCATTACTACCTGTGTGAGTCCAGAGGAGCAGAGAGAGGAGCGAAGAGAGGAGCAGAGGGAGGAGCAGGCAGTGATGCAGGGAGAGAAGCGAGGAAGTGAGCAGGGAGAGGAGTGAGGAAAGAAGCAGGGAGAGATGCAAAGAGAGGAGTGAAGAGAGGAGCACAGAGAGGAGCGAGGAAAGATGCAAGGAGAGGTGTGAGGAGACAGACTACAGGGAGAGCATCAATGGCTGCCCCACTGCTGATTTAAGGTCATTTAATTGAAACTATTCTCACTCGCATGAATACGGGTCAACGTCGCATCCTCATGGCAGCACTGCTGCTGAAAAAAATTCTAGGGGAAACACTGTGAGGAGTGTGTTTTTCTATCGCTGTGGATCTGTGGATGTTCAGTTATTCTCAGAAAGCGTCCGTGTGTTCATATCTGACGGAGTTATGACTCAGATAATGAGTGTGTTATTTGACGTAGACTGTTGCGGTTGGGGCCTAAGTGTTCTAAAGTACCTTAATTGTCTCCATGATCTGTGTATCACAACCACTGCTGCTGCAACCAACACAAACTACAACAACCTTGACTTGCACCATCCTTTTCACCTCACACAGCGTGCTTTCCTTGTCTCTTTCTGTTCTTAATTTACTCCTTATTACTATTGTTATTATTATTTATTAACTTCCATTAAGATGACTTTCTACTTACTGATTTACTCACATTATTTCCATAAAAACATTAGAATTGACTTATTACTATCATGTTTTACATTATTTTAATTGTAGGAGCACAGAAATACATTTTACTATGACTGTATGATTATATGTGACAATTAACACATACCTATGCCATGTTTCCTGAACTCTTTGACCACTCCCAGGCTGAGGATGTACGCTACCTGTGTGTCCACAGGGAAACTGGAGGCCAGGATGTCTCCATCCTAACACACACACACACACACACAGAAAAATAATGGAGTCACATCATTCTCTATGAACATAAAAGTTCACCATCCACAATATATCTTGCAATAAAAGCCACATTAGTTTCAGTATTGGAAAATCATTTGGTACTTTGGTGTTCCTCTGTGTGCTCCCTCTGGATCATGTGCATTACACCATCGTAATGTTTGCCTAGGCAAATGACCCAATGAGAATGAAGGTTCCAGATGCAAATATTCTTCCAAAGGGAAATAAGGTTTTGACAGCAGGCGCTGCCTCCACTCAACACACAGCTTCTAAAAACTATGGCCTGAAGTGAGAGGAGCAGATTTCTGCTCTCAGTCCAACTGAATCATAAATACATAATAAATCCATTATTGTATACGTGTCATACATCCTGTCGATTCAGGACATGAGTTAGACCTCTTCCAGTGACGTTCTAACAACACTTCAGTGTCTGTCGCAGAGTGAGGTAGTCATTAGCTTTACACTCTGGAAATGTTAGACATTTATATATGCCCACATTCAAAGCACAAAGACACACCATTAGCAGTCAAATTCTTCTAAACAAGATGAAACTGAAAAAATGAATCTTATTCTTGTGTCATGACAGTCTAACTCAGTCGCGCGCTTCTGGTTCATCTAATTAGCAGCCTAAAAACAGACTCCACCATGTCTGGGTGCTCCACTTAAAACATTTCCAAATGCCAGCCTCTGTGACACCGTCTCCACACAGCGCAGCAGCTTCAGAGAACACACTCTGACGTGAGCGGCAGCGTGACGGAGCCGGACGTCGTACCTCTTTGTGTACTTTGGTCCGGCCTTTGATCTCGGCCACAATCATTCCCACGATGCCTCCTCTGAAGGTGGCAGCGAGGGAGAAGAACTTCTTGTTGGAGGTGATGTCCTGATACCATGAGTCTGGGTACCTGCGGAAAGAGTTCACAGTTCACGTTCATATATGTGGAAATGTTTGGCTTTTTCCTCTTGATGAATTTATGACTTATGAAGGTTTAATGACGTCTGCGAGAGCTCGCACAGCAAAGTGAATGTCATGAGGATGTGGGGGGTTAATAAATGACTTTACTGCACATTGGCTCTTTTATTAATTATTATTACTATATTCCATTAAGATTACTTTTATTGACTTATTTGCACAGGCTCAAAAAAAATATATTTCACTATGATATGATGTACATATGTATGATTAATGTGACTATTAAATTAAATGACTGTGTGTCTGCTCAACATGGCAGAGGATAGAATAAATAAGATGTTTACGTGTAGTCAATCACACACTTCTTCAGGAGCTCTACTTCATTCATTCATGAGGATGAAATAAAATAAAATAAAATGGATTTAGTGTAGCACCTTTCACAGATCAGGGTGTCAAAATAAGAAATGAAACCATAAAACAGTGCAAAGAAGCGAACAATAAAGCACTGTTTAGATGTATGTATAACTAAACTATTTGTGTCGTAAACGTTCATTCAAGTTCGAAGAAAAAAATTTGGTCAAAAACAAAAATGAAGGAGGAAAACTGCACGCTGTGTGAACTGGAAGAAAAGGAAAAGTGAATCCAGCTCAGAAAAGATGACCAAACACTGCATGTTTCATTTTGATGTATATTTCATATACATATACAACAGAAATGTTTCTGTCAGTCATGTAAAGAGCTGTCTGGGACACTTTTGATGTTTTCCTCCTACAAATTCTGTGCAGATGTTCAGCGACAGAGTTGGAACAAACAAAAGCAGATCTGGATGCGGCTTTGACAGACGGCTTCAAACTCCAGCCGTTGGATGTGACTGTGTCTTACTCGATTGGGAACCAATCACCACAGAGCAGCTTGACGCTCTCTATGTCATCGTGGCAGAGGAAGCGGAGCTGGACTTCACTGAGAGCTGTGGGAGGCACCACGTCACTCATTCACACCTGCAGGGACACAGACAGGTTTTTTGAGTTATAGCGGCGCTCACTGAGCCAAACAACAATTAAGACGTCAAACTGAACGGAGGTTCAGCTTTTAAAAACACCCACACACACACACAGGAAGTGAGTTCAGTGAAGGGCAGCCAGAAGAATCAAATGTAGATCAAACTTCATTACATCTTTCTGTGCATCATTGAGGAGAAACTTTCAGGTAGCACCAAGAATTGAATCTTAGACTTATTGGAGGCACGGTTCACCAGCCTGGATCACTCTGAAAAATATACTGGAGCCTCTTGCATCCATGATTGTGTGCGAAGAAGGAGGTTAATCAGTGTGTCTGTGTGTGCACCCACTTTACTGACTAACATAGCATAACTAACAAGTATAAAAACAACTTTTAAC
>CM071614.1:2652500-2880000 GCA_036365135.1 Miichthys miiuy
GAAGAGAAGAATGGAGGGAGGGGTGGTAGCGCTAGAGCAAGAGAGTGAAAGTTGTCATAAAACGACAATAATAAGAGGCCTCAGTGCCACCCAGTGACCACATCAAGGCTGCTGTAATGACAGGCTGTGCAGAACACATGTCCGCCTGAGTGAGGGAGTGTGTGAGTGTGTGTGTGTGTGCGCGCGCCCTTCTGTCAGTGCTAAAAAATGGCTTAGTTAACCGAGTAATATTATTCTCAGCATGGACACATGCACAGTACATCATACATACCGCAAAGCAACACTCGACAGGCACACACTGTACACATGCAGCCTTTAATTTAGACTACGCTGTGCTCTCCACTCGCTCGCGCGCTGTAGGTGCACATGTGCTTCACTGGTTACGGCACCAAATTACAAATGGACTTTACTTCTACTGTTTTTTTTTAACACAGTGCTTCCCAACCTTTTTATAGTTCTCTCGTGGCAGGTTATGGCCTCAGTGTGAAGACAGATCTTTCATTAGAGGAGGTGAAAGTATCTTGAATTTCATAACATAACATCATTTTGGAAAGAAAATAGCAGAAATGCTATTTTCTTTGTTATCCTTAATCAACTCTTGGTTTTTCTTGGTACTCGTGGTACTCCTTTGGGGGGCCATGAACCCCAGGTTGGGAACCACGACTAAAAGCTGTTCACCACTTAGGCCTTTGATACATATTTATACTTGTACCTACATGGAATTAACAAAAACCAATTAAGCAGACGAACAGTGGGGGCAGTATATGAGGATGAAGAGTCCCCTCTCCTGCTTCTTCTACCTTGATCTTATCATAAAGAATATTGCAACCTCCTTGAGGAAGTCCTCAAGAGTAATATTGTGACGTTGGCCACCGTTCAGCTCCGATCTGCACCCGAGTGGATATCATTTATAATCCTCTAGGTGCACATATTGTACGCAGCTACCTGTAAACAGTGCTATATGACGAGCCTTAGAGGACAGATCCTCTTACAAGATAAAATCACATTAGATGGAAAACTGCTGTTGCAATGATTTATAGGTTGACGGCTGCTCATTTATCAGCCTTGACTGAAGGCGTGGCCTCCTTTTCATAGCAGCAAACTGACTGAGTAATGTGGTTTACACAGCAATATCTATCTAAAGTTTGCTAACATTAGCCACCGTTAGCTACCAATCATTCCAGAACGAGTACAGCTGCAGCAGCCAAATGAGAGGCTGATGTTAAAGGTGCAGTGTGTGAGATTTTATTTTCAGAATAAGGCAGACATGGAATATAATATTCATAGCTATGTTTTCATGCATGTATGATCACCTGCAATTAAGAATCTTTTTTATTTTTGTTACTTACAAATTCCTTTTATATCTACAGTGGGAGCTGGTCCTCTTTCATGGAGGCCGCCATGTTGAATTACTGTTTCTACAGTAGCCCAGAACAGACAAACTAAATAGTGACTCTAGACAGGGCCCTTAAAGTGTTGTTTCTCCTTTACACTAGGACAGTGAGGGTGATGTGAGGTGATTGCAATGCAGCAATTAGTCCACTAGATGCAACTAAATCCTACACACTGGACCTTTAATTCTTATTCAACTTTCTGTTTGGAACAGAAATGTTATTTATTTAAATGTTATTTCTTCTTTCATTTACTACACAGTGCACTATATTTACTGTCCACTATTTTGTTTGAATGTGTGCCGATGTATCCACTTTATTGTGCCCTCAAAATGAAGTGTCCTTGGCATTCTGTCAGCAATCCCACAATGCAATGTTCCACATTTTATAAATGTGAAAATGACTGTTTGGTGCGAAGAGTCCACACCTGTCAGTGTACTGTCTAAAATCATAATTTCCTGCTCTCAGTGTAAGGACACACAGTGAACGAGGGGAGTTTCACACACAGTCTCACTTTAAAGCAAAGTTGCAGCTGCGGCAGGTGTTCTCCGTCACCTCTCAAAGCTAACATCAGCTGTGACATCACTAACTGGGGCGTGGCCAGATGTTAAACATGCTTGAAAGTTTCTGCCCGTAGAGAGCAGCTCCGCAGTGGTTTTCTACTTGTGGTTAACATTCTGTAGCATGAAGTTCGAGCTAATACCTTTTGCATTAGCTAGAATTCACAAACTAGCCAGGGTGCAGGGGTGGTCTTAAAACGTCAGTCCATGTATGCAGTGGGCTGCCTGGCTTTTATGACTTCATCTCCCTGTTTGGATGGCGCATGAGGCTAACATGCTAATTGACGCTTAACAGGCCAGATATTGGCCTTTGGGCAGATGTCCTCACATCAAATGTCACAGGCACGTCCATCGCAGCTTGCATGTATGTTCAGGGCAAGTGGATCAGCTACATAAACAGAAAAAGAAACAGGAGCTTTTAACGGATGAAGCCAAGGAACGGTTGAAATATATTCCAAGGAAAACCCGAGTAGGTCCAAACTAAAATCAGCAAAGTTTCACCCTCGAGTGTGATAAACAGTGTGTGCAGGACACGGCTGTTTACCAGAGCAGACCTGGACAAAAAGAAAGCCAGACAGGCAGCAGTGGAGCGATGGAGGGACCTGAGCCCAGGAGAGAAAATCCTGTTCTTTTTCACAAACACCTTGTAGGAAAAAAAAAAAAAAAACCTAACCACAAAAGAGGCTCTGTGCTTGAGGCTATTTCAGTTAAGAGTTCTAGCCAGGACACATCCACAGAGAGCACGAGTGAGATGGAAAGAGAGAACGAGAAAAAGGAGCTTTATTTGGTTAACAACTTCCACGAATCAGTACGGAGGAAGAATGTGTGTAATTTGGCTCTGTTTGTTTTGCATTAGGATATAAAATATGTCGGGATTACTTCATCACACATCTAAAGCCCGGTGAAAAGGAGATGGGCGAGAGTCTAGAAAGAGGGGAACCACAGTTTTTTTTTTTTTGTAAGTTGGGTTTTGGGTAACGTATCAAATGTGTCTCACTGAGACGGCAGCTTCAGCACGGGTGGGGAAATGTGACAGTGCCAAAAGACAGCCTCAATAAACATCAATCAACTGTCGCTGCAAACTATTTGGCAGAGAGATAAAGATGTAGAGCAGCAGTTCCCAACCTTTTTGTGTCAGATGTACCCGTGCAACCCTGCCACATGAACTCAAACGCTCCTCCATCAATGTCATCGTTTATTTCATCCATTTATCCATTTCTCTGCCTGTCCTGCACTCAACAACATGTGGTACTCCGCAGTCTTTACCCAGGGAACTGTAGAAGCGCCCCCCGGGGTGCAAGCATCTCTGGCTGGGAATCCGGGAGCGTATGAATATCTTGACTGAGCTGAGGTCCGTTTTGTGCCTAAAAGTGATGTTGCTATATTGAATGTGACATCGGTCGTGCGGGGTAAACACTCGCAGTATATTCTTAGATGATTTTATGCACACTGGCCCTGGAGTTTGCTCATAAAACAGCAGCTCTCTGTGTGTAAGCCATCTTTAGTTTACTGGGAAAATCATAGCCCTTATCATAAGGATTTCCCTATGCAGCTGCCAGGATTGTGTAGTTTGAATCCGAGCCCACAGACAAGAATCTTTCAGTCGATCAGAGCGGTATGTATCAAAAAACCTTGGTGTAATCACATTAGCTTGTGTGTTTAAGTCCTGGTGGAGGAAAAAACCACCCTGGATGGAGTTGGTGGGGATAATGGGACCATTCCCCATGCTTTTCAGTGTGAATAGTATCTCGTTAGGGTCCATTTTACAGCCAGGCCAGAGGGGAAAGTAAACTCAGATGAAAAGAACAGAAACAACAATAAAAGCAGGCAGGAAAAAAAAAAGAAAGAGAGCAGGGATCAGAGATGCTCTCAGGGCCAAAACCGCAGATAAAAATCTAACCGCAGAATGAAGGCCAGATTGCTCTAATTCACTGTCATCTCAACTTTTTTTTTTTTTTTTCTCTGCGTGGAGGGAGAGAGCGGGACAGAAAGCGTGGCAGAGAGAGAGAGACACCCCTATCCTCCCTCCTTCCTCTGCCCCGTCCGCCCACACCCACTCCTCTCTTTCCTCCATCCAGATTTACTGCTCTTAAATTGTTTGCCCTCTGCTTTTAATGGCCATCTCTAGATCATCAGCTCTTAAAATAAACACCGAGGCTTGGATTACCTTCTCTATCACCATTCCGCTGAAGCGCAGCACGCTGTGCCTCGCTCGGCTCCCCTCTTTCTTTCTGTCTTTACGTTAATTCTGTGTGTGTGTGTGTGTGTGCCCTGTATGCTGGAGGAGAGCCTCGCACTAAGGCTGTGCGGCAGAAGAATGGAAACTCAAGTAGGGCTCGGAGGCAGGGTGGTCTGCGTCTAATAATACACCAATCAAATGTTACCACACAAAGGGCAAGTAAGAGAGCCGATCGGCTCGGTTACTACTGCTGAGTGGGATGTCAGAGAATGTGAAAATAATAATAATAATAAGACTAATAAGCGTAATTGTAGTCTTCAGGCACTACAATTTCCCAATTTCAAATCATTTGGAGATCAGGATTCTGATGACATTTCAGAAATGAACATCATCTGGTTTCAGAACTTTCTACTTACTAACAGATTGCACCCAGTCAAGGACCAGTGAAGAGGACCCAGTTGGGGTCTGGTTTACCTCCCTCCCCGAGGCCTGAACACCCCGCAGTCTAATCCCAGATCCCATGCGCGCCCGCCGCAGGACAGCTGGGGTCATAACAGCGCCTGTATGCTTTTCTGTCGCCCTCATCTTCATGTGTACATACAAGGCCCGCAGGCATCAGGTGTGAACGGGGTTCAGGTGCTGGGTGAGTCCAGAGAGGACACTCGTGTGCCAACAGCGTTTGTTGTTGCTCGGCCCGCTACTATAGCGCAAATGGAGCGTATGCATGGAAGCGCGCATACACATTCTCTGAGAATACATACACACACCTAAAAACATACTTCACACACTTCACTCCCGTGGACTTAAAGAGAGCCACTGGGGACGCAGGCTTAATCTTCCAAGAGGAAAAACAGATTTGAAAAGGGGGGGAAGGGACGCAGCTCGTGTTTATGGACGATAACAATTCAGTCGGCCAACTCACATGTGACGGCTGTATTAATCTGTGAATACAGAGGATGTATACTCTACTTATCTGACGCTGTCACTCCACATAGCATACCTTCAGGACTGCTCTTAAAGATGCTCCTCTGTTGGAAACAATCAAGAGGCTACAGGTGGATGCAGTGGTGGAGTAGCGTCAGATGATAACCTTAGGGTTAGGGTTACTTCACATATTTATGTTTTGCTCTACATCACGCAGCTTTATGGACTGTGATTTTTGGGCCCAACGACGACCTGGACTTCTTCGGATGTCTGCAAAACTTCCGAGCACTGCTTTGAAATGGTGGTTGCTAAGAAACTTCCCCTGAACTGGAAGTCTACCACGCCACCCTGCTTTACACACTGGCTCAAGGAAAATGTTGCGTATTCTGCAGATGGAAAAAAACGTGGCTGCACAAACCCAATGCACGGAACAGAGCTGAGAGAATATGGGGACCTTTTCTGGCACAGTGTCACGTCACCCCACAACCACGGACAGTCTGTGAATGGCCTGGTTATTCTGGTGGGTGTGGTTTGCCCCTTAACTTTTTGAAAAGTTGTCAAAGTTAATCTGTGTGAGCTTGCTGACTCGATGACTCGTCCTCATTCTAAACTGTAAGAATGGCGTCTAAAGAAACAGAAAACTTCACTCCTGTTCGGGGTCTCTGCTGTTCAACACAATGCACTGCTGCTTTCTATCTGTGATTGGTGATGACAGGATTTTTTATGCAGCTCCACCCAGCCAAAACCCCAATTGAGCATTTGTGGATCTCTGTTATTGGAGTTTCTTTATAACAGGTCTAACAGGAAGTTTGACCTCTCTGCGGTGTAACTAAACCCAAACATAAGTATGTCACTATGTAAAGATAACAGACTGTGCACTTCTTTGTAGCAAACAAAAGGAATATGCAACATGCTGTGACAACTTCATGCTCATTTCTCTAGTTTGTCTGCTTTTGTGACAAATGAACATGTTGCAACTTTATTATCTTTCTAAATATTGGCCTTTAATTAGGTCTGACAAGAAGAAATTTGTACATATTTTTTTTTTTTTTTGAAGAAGTGATGTCTGCAGGACCTCCAAATAACGAAGGAGCACAGCCAACCCTAACAAAACACACGTGTTAAAGCTGTTTGCGGATTCTTTAACGTCACAGACTCTTGTGCTTTTTTAAAAAATATTATAATTGATATCTGAGCTGCCACCTCAGAGGGTACTCGGAGCTTCTCGGAGGATAAACCTCACGTGTAAGCCCCCTCTGGACTGAACTAAAGCAAAAAGAAATGTGCGAATAACATTAAGGGAAAAAAATCTGCTCTAAAATTACAGTTTTGATATTTTCATATGTCTCACTTGGTCCGCGTCCAATGACAAGTGTTTTATATATCCAGAAATAGTATATCATAATGCCAAGAAAATCTAATATCCTTCTTTTTCCCAGAGGAATATAAATTATTCCTTTGAAGCTAAAATCACTGTAAAAACTCGAATGTTGACCTAGGGTTAAGACGGAGCAGCTACCTGTCCAGCTCAGCTGTTATGTATAGATATCGGCTTATCCATATCCAAGTGCGGGGATGCCCTCTATAGAGTGAAAGTGATCTGAGTGGATTCCTCTGGCAGAGCTCTGCGCTCTGGTTGCCCACACAGTGGGCCGGAGTGCCACGGAAACGGCCCAGCACTGCATGGCCGCTCACCGTGCCAACCAGGCCAGTCGCTGACACTCCTTGGATATCGCCCAGGAAAGGTACACTGAGCTAAACAAAACAAACAAAAAAAAGCTACGTGTCCATGGCAACTCTATTCATCTGCCTGTCTGGACAGCCATCCAACGCAGAGATACAGTGAGGCCATTCACACACTGGAGCAGGATAGTGTACTGCTTTTGTTATGAGGTTGGACTTCTTTTCAGGACATATGACATATGTCTTTTTATGATAAATACTTCCAAACAAACAATGCAATTTCATAACTCCCCCCCAACCTCTCCCATATTTCTATTACCACCAGCAAGAAAGAGAGAGTTGTTTTTCTATCTTTTATGAAATTTATGCGTCAAAGCTGCCAATAAGAATTCAAATGAGTCTGAAATTATAGACGAGAGAGTTGAGCGCTGACAGTTGACGGGCAGAATGAGAATGTTACCATCCTGAATTATGCCTGTGAAATGGAGCTGGACGTCAAGTATGAAAAAAAAAGCAAAAACAGACGGAGAAAGTGAGTGAACGTGTCAGGTGATTTGATTTGATTTGAATTTGAGCAGGAGCCCGGAGCTGGACGGAGCCGTTGCCCTGAAAAGTGTGTGACAAAGGGAGACCTGAATAAAGGAGGACGGACTATTAATTATGTGGATTAACTGTGAAAGACGTGCAGAAAAATATAGTGCAGAAGTCGCTTTATTATGTAAGTCAGTGAGGCTGCAGTCGTCGTTAAAGCAGCTATAGAAAACAGTGTTAGTGTTGTTATTTCTGTCAAATCTTCCGAATCTGAGCGCAGAGCTGTGAACTACAGCTGCTTCAAAGTGATGTGATGAAAAAAAAACCCTGAGACACAGACTTCCTTTATTCTTTCTAACAGCTTGTTCAAAGTGTAAATCCCTCTCTTCATTTCTTTGTATCCCGCCTGAGTGGCACATTTGCCGTTCAGCTGCTTGGAGACGCGGTGGTGAGTTTATTTATTTATCCATTTCCCATTAATTAGAACATTTTGCGCCGACAAACGAGGAAGTAGTCGCATTAGCGCCTAGTTTACACCCACCTTCCCCTGACTATCGGCTCTCGGGATGCAGGAGCCGGAGAAAGTGCTTCAGGTTTCTTTTTTTTTTTTTCCCTTTCTTCTTTTTGAAGCGATGATAATGAAGAAAAGACACCCAGGTGCACTTGTAGACGCACAAAAAAACACTTTGCGCGCTGTCTGCCAGAATTTCTGAACTCGGGTGACACGGACATATTTAAATACAGCACACAGACAAGTTAATTAGACAAGTTGGTCTCATTAAAAACTGAGCACGGGGAGCCAGAGAAGCTAAATTTGCCATTGAAATGAGGAGAAAATAATGCAAAACTAAAGGATGAGTAAATATGGACTGCACCTTACTGTTAGCTGCTTTATTTCACTGGGAATGGAACCCCCTCCCCCCAACCCCCCCCACCACTGCGACCCCATATATTCACTCTGTTATTTCAGGGAACAAAAGTGGGGCTCTCGAGGCCATGGGTGGATCCATGAAAGGAAGAAAGGAGTCTTGCTCCTGGTCCTGGCTGAATAGAGGCCTTTCACACTTAGAGAGGCCTGTTTACTCTCCCTCAATAATGGCTCTAATTTTCTGATCATTATTGAGTAATTCCATCCACCCCCACACCCAGCGTTAAACGCTTTCTCCAATCACTCACGTCTCCGAAAAAAGGGCCCCCGTCCCCCGAAGGATGTACATCAGCCCTTAATCCTGACTACCATTTCCTGCTCTGCCTGTGAGGACATCTACGAAGACACCTGAAGACATTTAGTCACCAAGATGCAAAAGCAACAATTATATCCACGTAAAAACGAGGACTCATTCAGGACTGAGGTTTTTTCTTCCCCCTCTACATGTGGGATCATTCTCTCCTCTGATTGGAGAGGGGCAGCGCTTCATCCTCCATTTTGTTTTGGACCTGAATCCACAGCAGCACCATCACACCGAGTAACAATGTTCGCTCTCTGCTAAAAGCCGGTGGAAAATATTTTGGAGGAAGGAAAAAAAGAGAGAGAGAGAGAGAGAGAGAGAGAGAAGGAGAACACGTCTGGTAACACGATAGCTATTTTATTCAACGCAGCGACATCTCCACAAAAATAAGACCTAAGTTTACACGCTCAGCTCGGCTTTTCTGGCAACCCGCTGTGAGACAGCAACCATAGGAGTGGTGGTGGCGGTGGTGGAAGGAAGGGGCGTAAGGGGGACGCGCAGAGGGGAATACGTGTTAAGCGAAAAACAAGGATATGGGGGGGAAAATGTTAAAATGAGAGAGAGAAAGAAAAGGATCAGAAGGAGAGAAGTTGGCAGAGACTGTGTCGGTTTGAAAAGCTGGCACCTTCTAAACAGAGCTGCAGCTTTGGGTGCCAAATGCTGCCAACCAGCCCCACTAGCCTGAATATCTGCCCTCCCCTCTCTCTTTGTTTTCAGCGTGGCATTTTGCATCATCTTTATTCTACGCTTTTCTTTTTACTTTATATCAGCATCAGTATCATCCGAACAGCACCGACTGACATTTATTAGCATTAAACGAGAGAATAAATAAGGCAGGCGAGATGTTTATTCATCTTTTCATTATTAGTCTTCATTTCAAGGATTTTATTTACTTTCTTCTTTTATGTAAGGGGATTTTGTTTGCGTATAATTGATCATTTTTGAATTTGAGACGCTTTTAAATAAAATAAAAAAATCCACACAAGGACGGGGACGGGGACGGTGGGGGGACGGGGAGCTGTACTCGGCGGTGTCGCGGTGTTCCGGTCCGGTTTTCCGTATGGAAAGAGCTGTCCCAATTACAGGGCAGTCTCTCCCTGTGCTCTGCTCCACTGGACCGAGGGAACAAGGCGCGAGGCGGACCGATCAGAATCTGGCTGCTGGGAAATGGGCCCAGAAATAAAGGAAAGAAAGCGGCTCCTCTTTCTCCTCTCCCTTTCTCCCTCTCTCTCTCTCTGTGCTGTCTTCACCTCTCCTCTTCCTGCTCTTTGCCCCTCGGCTCAAGCAGCTGAAGAAGCCAAGCCACCCCTCCTGAGCGGGGATACGTATGTTTTTAGGGGACAGACAGATTTCAGGCCTGGCGCCTGTACAGAGGGAGAGAGGGCCGGTCATGCAAATTGACACACTGAGACGAGACAGTGTTAAAATAATACACAAAGACACTAAAAGCGAAAATGTGGCTACTTTGTGTTTTTTTAAAAAGGGGGAAATTAATTCAGGAATAGTCCAATAAAATGGTAATTATTCAACTATTAAAAAACCCTTTCATTTATTTTATTGCATGCATTTTAATGCATATTATGAAGTAATTTAATTCTTGAGAAATAAATATTTCTGTTTTTTTTAAATGTCAGCTACAGCCAGTGTTAAAAAAAAGTGAACTGAGCTGAGCTGCTAAATTACTAAAAGAGACACCATAACATTTATTTATTAACCCTAATTACATAAATAATTAAAAATCAGTGTACAGTGAAATTAGGAAATAAAGCTAATCCATGTTGCCCACAAAAGGCACTTTCTGCTACAAGGAATTTTTCTATCTGCAGAGCTAAGACCTGACCTTTGTTTCCAAATGAGCCTTAATTCAATCATATACTCAGTCTTTTGTGTATCTTTTCCAGTATTATTCACTAAACTGGATAATTACAGTGAATATGAAGCAGGTTGGCCTGCTACCAAACCCGTAGAGCCGCTCAGCAGTCGGACCTACAGAGTGGCGTGGAAAGTTGTGTGAGATCGGTTAAAGGAGGTCAGAGGATCGGGGCCGAGCGTCGGCGCAGCGTCTCACCGTCTTTTCACCGATTTATTTGATGATCGTACTGGAACAATCTGTTTACCAGCGATTCCTTACACTCCGCACACTCCACTCTTTCTTTTCTCTTTTCCCTCCGTCTACAACACACACACACACACACACACGTTGCAAAAAGCAACTGGAAAAACCAGGGGCTCTGAAAATGGGCCAAAGTCGGGGCTGTCAGAGGCCCGTATGCCTCAGTGCGTATTAAAAACACCACAGTGTCACTGACGCTGTCCCGTCATGAGAGGGGCTCGCCGAAGCTCAAACTTTATTGGGCACATTATTTCAAATGACAACAAAGCGTAAGAAAGTTTCCGTTGAAAGTGTCGGACCAGCAGTGTTTTTCACACCAGATGAATGTGGCTCCCTCGGCGCCGACACTCTCTATTTCTCTGTCGGCCCGGGTTACGGACCGGTGCCAGAACACTGGAGCACAATTCTGCTCTCAGTCCAGAAATCTCTGCTCTGCACAACACGCTCAGCCAAGGAAAAGAAGGGACTGAGAGGGGGTTTTTTTTCTTCTTCTTTTAATCATTATGATTCCCTCTTTTCTTCTTCTGCAAACACTCAGCGACTAACAGGACAACATGACCTGACTGTACGCTATAACACAGCGCAGCCTTTAGAAACCACACACATGTACAAAAAAAAAAAAACACAAACCCGGCTATGTGCTGTTTGCTCTCTCCTTCATTATGTAACTGCATCTGATAGCGTTAGCTCCTTTTGAAGCTCAGGATATTGGGCGAAGCAGATAAGATGTGTTTGATGGATTAGCGTGACGTGCAGGCGTTAAGTCTCTCAGTCTGGCTGTGTGTCTGCCTGTCCATTCCTCTCTTTGTTCGCCTCTATTAAAAGACACTCTCTTGGCCGTTTGTAACGTCAGTAGCTACGTGCAGACACATTGATGGGAAAATGAACATCTTTAGGAGCACCATCGTGGAGATACGGTGCAGTCTGGCACACACACACACACACACAGTTGTGTTTCGGACCTGGCCCAAGACACCTCTCTGGTTTGCAGATATGGAGAAACATCTTTTTATCATAACAGCTCGAGTAATGAAAGCTGTATGAGGCGACTCGGGCTCCAAACATGACTAATGCTGGAACGGTGCAGGCTCCGTCAGACTGACAAATACGGAACACTCGAAAAACATGACCTGATCCGATGGGGTCTCTAGGTGGAGGAAGGCCCTCAGCGCCCAACTGGCGAGCCAGACCTTTTCTTTTCAACAGACATGTGATCAAAGATGAGATCAGATCCTCTCTCTCTCGAACTCGAACTCTAACTCTCCCTCACTTCCTCCACATCCCTGAACCATTATTGTTATCATCATCAGATGCAGCAGAATCAGTGAAAAGAACATGAAACACTTTCGGGGTCGACTCTCATCAGCCCGCGACAATTATATCATGATCTGTGTGTGTTGTGCTCGGCCAGGTATTTGTCAAAAGGGAATAGGATGGGGCTCTTTTTTGGTAGTGGAGCCTTTCTGTGCAGCTGCGGAGCAGAAGCTCAGATCAGAGTACAGCGGCTGTGATCTGTCCCGGCTCGCGCTGCCCCGCCTGGAAGGACCCAAGTCTATAATTGGACAAAAGCAGAGACACATACTGTACTGTAGGGAAGCAGAAACAGAGGAGGGGGTTAGTGTGTGTGAGCGTGTATCTCCTGTTCTGTCAATCACACCGCTTAAAAGCAGAGCCCCCCGCCACCACCCCCTTCCCATATAACCCCACCTCCCGCTGCAGCTGGCGACAGTGACATCAGTGGGACAAGAGAAGTGAAACGCCAACGGCGGGGACAGGCGGGTGAGACGGCCGCGGTCCAATCATCAGGCCTGGCAACTGATAGCTTCCGCAAGACACAGACACCCTGGAATGAGGAGCTAAGAATAAAACTGTAACGCTGCCACCCCAAAGGTTAGAATGGAGCCACTGCCTGTCTGTCCTCTGTAAACTCTGGTTAACCCCAGCCAGCCTCCCTGGAAAACAAGAACAACTCTGATACAAAGTGGATGTTTTTTATTTGAGATGTTTCCTAACGTTCCATCTCTGTCCTCTCTTTTTTTCCCCCTTCTCGTCTCATGTGTGCAAGGTGCTGCGCAGGCTGCCTTTGAGGTTGCCGTGGTAAAAAAAAAAAAAAAGAAAAGCTGAGCAGGACCAGATTAAGAGAAGAGTCTCCCTCCCACGTCAGTGGCAAATAAAATGCACTCTGCTTTTTTAGACACGAGCAAGACGACGAAAAAAATAGCGAGAGAGTTCATTCATGACGGAGCCTTTGTAATTTAAAAAAAACAAAACAAAACAAAAAAAAAAAACGCTTATATTCAATTAAGGCTCTGTGAAAAACAGCCACGTTCGAAAGAGATTTCTAGAAGAACACTCGTATATTTACAAAAAGAAACACAAATGTGATGCACAGACGCATGAATCGGTGGGATGGAGCCTGATCTAGTGTATGTATGGGAGAGGGTTGGAGGGAGGGGGGGGGGTGAGCGGCTGCTGGCACAGAGTGAAAAAAAGAGGCTTTACTCCGAGGGGCACCAGGCTGCGCTGGGAGCTAATCTGAGCCGCGGTTCGCCACGGCGCATTGTGGAACAGGAAGAGGCGCTCACGGAGGCCCCGCAAACTCAAGCAGAGTTACACACTGAGGCTGAAAGGAGCCTGGCAAGGGGTACCCTGTCACAGAGGAACGCTGCTCCTCCCTGCCAAGGAGAAGAATTAAGGTCCTGTAACTGTATGCCAGTGTGTGGTGAGAGACCCGGGATAATAGTAAAAGGGCAGAGAAAGGGTCTGTAACTAATGAGGACGGTCTGCGTTTACACCTGATCTACCTGCACACATCTGAGCTGTGGTAACGTGGAGCTGTTACTGTGAAGCGGCTTCACGACAAGGAGGCAAAATACACATTTAAATATGACATTGCGTCATAAATACAATATAATATAGAAGCATTTGCTGGGCTTCGACTGTGGAAATGACATTTCAAGCATCTAAAAATATGAGAGCTGCTGTTTGTCTGACACACAGCACCACCTGCACTGCTGCGCCTTCATCAGATTTCACATTTTAAATGTAATAACATCTGCACACCTCCAAAAACACAGTGCTGTTAATGGATTTGCAATAAAAGTGGATTTTTTTTGCAAAGAATAACATTTGTGTTCAACACAGTAATTAACCAGTAATTAAAACAGAATTATAATATCTTAAATGTTTTTGGTTTTTTTGGTTTTTAGGTCAGAAAAATGTGTTTTTATTTTGAAAAAGCAACAAAACAGATTTAATAATTTTAATATTATTGTGTTCGTTTAGCTTTAACATTTTAAGACTGCTGTTTAGCAACAAGAGAGAATGATCCACGCTCAAGTATGAAATGAAATGAAGTGTGTGAATCTGTTAGAAAACTGTTCAGTGTGACAGAATATTCAGACTTTTACACGGAGCGTCTCCTCACAGAAAGAATGCATGCAGGCTTGTTTTCACATAACACTCAAATATTTTCACCACCTCTATTTTAGCTTTATGGCCACAGCAGGAAACACGTGTGCCGAATATGGAAAAATAAAACATCCCATAAACAAACAGAAGCAGAGCCACGCTGCCATAAACAGAAAAGTCTCAGCTCCTCTGTGTGTGTGTGTGTGTGTGTGTGTGTGTGTGTGTGAGATCGGGAGAATCAGACAAACACCGACGACGAGGGCAGCTCGAGTTAGTTGTGTTGAGAGCTCCTGTGTGCGAGTGTGTGTGTGTCCACTTATGAGTGTGACAGTGTGTGTACGTGTGTGTGTGTGTGTGTGTGTAGAGTGGCGTAAGGCGGCTGAGGCTGCAGACAGGCTGACTCTTCCTGCCTCCTAAACTACCTGGGACCGGGCCAGCTGTCACTGCACTCTCCAGACCATCACACACACACAAAAGAACACACAAACACACACATACACATATACCAGACCAATCTCACAATAACATACACATGGATTACAGACACATGACAAAGTGCCTCACACACGCACACACACACACACACACGCATGCACACACAGATAAACAGGTCTGCAGATGCTTTTGTTTACCGATGGCACCAGAAAACATGCACATTTGGATTTAGACAAATTTGCACACAAATACTTGAACAAATGTACCAACGCAAACATATCTCTAGGTAAACACAGGTTTTAAGCCGGGCTGTCAAATTCTCAGAATCTCTTTAAATCAGATAGAAACATCGACCGGAAGCAAGCTTTTTTACAGATTAAGCTGCGCAGACTGGTCCTTTAAATGTCAAGATGTGGTCGTTATGTTAATTCCGACTGTTTATCGAAGGCCGCCATTGGCTCAGCTGGGTACATAGTGAAGGGAACGGTCTAATCTTCTACTAGCATGCCAACGTGTGTGTGTGTGTGTGTGTGTGTGTGTGTTTACAATAAATGTGCCCACATACCTGGTGAGTGGACGAAGTAGGCCAGGTAGAGGTCCAGCTCCTTGACCGTCACTCCAATGTGGTGCGGCTGGACGCACAGGCCGTGGTTGGAGCACTGGGGTGACTTGACCAGCCGCTCCCCGTCCGTGCTCTCCAGGGGGCTGCCCTTGAACAGGATGACCATCACCAGGTCCAGCCGCCACACCTTGTCGGCCTGGCGGAGGCAGTCGATGCGGCGGATCTTGCCCTTCTGGTCGGGGTTGGACAGCACGCAGCAGGGGGCCTTCTTCCCCGTGATGGTGAGCACAAAGTCCTCGCGGAACTCGGGCCGGATGTCCTTGCGGAGCTTGGCCAGCAGGCGCGAGGCCCACTTCTGCTTGATCTCTGGCTTCTCACCCAGCAGCTCGTCCTTCACCGCGCGTTCTTCGTCCTTGGTCATCCTCTTTTCGTGCTTCTTGAAGTACTTGCGCTTACGGGCCTGCAGGTTGAACCAGGTGTAGGAGAAGGCACGGACATGGGGGAGGAGGGCCTCAATGAAGGGATGAAATTCATCCTAGTGGGGAGAGGGAGAGAGGACGAGAGGTGCTGTCAGGAGGCTGAAAGGGATTTTAATTTGAAAGAGAGCATGCAAATCTTCAAAATAAAGCTGTTTTGATCATTTTCAATGAAAAAGAGGCAATAGTGAAAATATAATAAAATGTATGATGATACAATGATTATATTGATATTATTAGTAAAATCGAAATTATTATAATTACATGTTAATTTAAAATAGAATTACTAAAATATTTAAAATTCCAAAAAAAAGCTTCAAATCTATATTTTAATCTGAAATGTCAAACTGTTTTATCATCATTACATTTTAGTTAAAATACAAATAAATATGCAGCAATTCAAAAATAGATCTTAACAGCCTGACGCCTCCTTTTTCATAAATAAACATCAAAACATTCAAGACAACAAATGCAAAAAAATGAATGAATTCAAATCCAAAAGCAGCTGAAAAGCTGAGCCAAGTTGCGCTCCCGGCGTCCTGCTGGAAAAAGAAAAAGTTATTCTGCAGTACCATAATACCTTCACTACATATCTCTGGGCAACAAAGCCCAGATCTCGCCACAGCGCTCCTGTGCCAGGGTTTCCACACACCGGTCGCTCACCACCGCCAAGCTTTGCCGCCACAAGACCACTGTTGAAATGTGCCGCTAAAAGATCAGCCATACCATTTCCTATCTGCGCTACCATGCAAAAAGGGAGCTCCAACCAGACTCACATTTCCACAACAAACTGAAAGCAGACAGAAATCACCACAGAAAACCACACTGCTAGAGGAAGACAGACGGCCTGGTAGTTACCATTTTGCACTCTCATCATAAATTTGGCACAGGGTTTAAAGTGAAAAAAAAAAAATCTCCTGCACCAGTTTTTTTTTTTTTTTCCTCCCGCGCTCCCCAATGTAAAGCAAGTGCTGGTTTGGCAGAGTGTGGAGAATTAGCAGATGAAAAAAAACAAAAACTTGGGGGGTTGTAAAAAAATAATTAGCAGAATATGCTGCTCACTAAAGACAGTGGGCCAAAGTTTACAACCAAAACACACACAAAAAAAAAAGCCCAAAGATTTGAGGAAGGAGAGAATTCACTGCAGCAGGATCACAGCCAGCAGCTCTTTAGACAAAAAAATAACAAAAAAGACGGATTAAAAAACTTGTAGCAAATTACTGAGTAAAAATAGAAACGTTAACAGTTAACAAAAAAAAAAAAAAACTTCAACAGCGGGCAGAGATGCACTTCAAATAAACAGTCCTTTGTGCATTCCACAAAATAAAAAAAAAAATGAACCTTCAAAACAACAAAAAAAAAATCCTTGGCAAAGTGTGAGTGGTAGTGGTGTCTGTTCTGATCCCTCGGCCCGGCGCACACACACACACACACACACACACACACACACACACTCACTCACTCACACACACACAGATGGGGGGGCCAGGGAGCGCAGAGCACAGAATAGGAGAAAAAAAAATAGAGAGCCGAATCAATGTTGGACGAGCGCATACGACCGCTGGCAAAGCCGAGTGCTGCTTCTTTTTTCCCCCTTTTCTCTCCAACTCTCTCTCTTTCTCTTTCTGTTTCTCGCTCTCCGTCTCTCGTCCTCTCCGCGTTCTTTCCTCTAACCATTGCTTGAGCCTTTGCCAACACGAGTGTAGGGCCCACCTATTTGGCAACGAGATGGGCTGTAGCCCAGCCAATGCGTTAGCTTCAAGAGCTGAAAAGGGAGGGAAAAGAGAAAGAGGAGAGGGTGGGGAGGGGAGGAGGGTGGTGGGGGGATTGGTGTAGTGGCAATGAGAAAGAGAGAGAGAGAGAGAAAGAGAGAGAGAGAGAGCAGGCGGGAGCAGGTGGGAGTGGAAGAGAGCGAGCAGCCTCGTCCGACGCTGCACAATTTGCCAAATCGACAAGTTCCACTCTGACACGGAGGCAAAGTTCAGGGGAGCAAGTCCTCTCCTGCACCAATCCCCGCAGCCCTCAGCCTGCCTCCATCTTTACGATGGCCGCCATCGCCTCGTCTCCCTCGCCCTCCACCCGCCCACCCCCCACCACCACACACATAAACCCCCGCCCTCCTCTGCGCTCCTCTGTCTCTCTCTCTCTCTCTCTCCCTTCTCTCTGCTTGCATAATGCCACCTTGGCAGAGGATGGCAAAGAGAGGACACACAGCTTCAGAATCCCTCCAGACCCCACCACCGGCAGCTGCTCATGGGTTTACCACAGCAAACAAAGAGGGAGAAACAAACCCAGGCGGCCACACACTCCTCTCACTGCACACACAGAAATCAATGACGAGATGATTTAGAGGCAAAATACAGAAACGGTTACAGAATTTAAGAATGGGTGGAGGGGTGGGAGCAGCAGGCAGAGGAAACAGAATCTGCCTCGGCTGTGTTGAACGCCGCTGCAAGAAGCCGATAAATGGTCAGCGAAGAGTGTTAACGTGTCCCACGAATCCCCCTCACTCAGTCCTAAATTTGCCTTCCTTCCTGAGCTCCCGGGAGGAGGATTTGGCGTTCGGGTGTGTGTGTGTGTGTGTGAGCGCCGGCGGCTGCCATGTTGCCTCATCGTGAGGCATGTCATTCAGGGTTGCACCTGCTCCGCAGACAGCCAGTCTGAAGGCACAAGAGCTGCTGAATCACAGACCAGCAGGACCGAGAGGCACAAAACCACGGGCGAGGGGAGAACCCGCCGTGTTACACAAATCATACACATCTTTCACCACTCTGCCAACGCCGGGATCCAAGGCAACAGAACCCATCCGGTATCACCCAGAGACCCGGATCACAGGCGGCGAACAGATGCAAAGACATGACTGGTCGATCAGCAAATCGATTCATCATTCTGATTCCAGACTCTCAGAAATGATGACACCTTTTGAGTTTTGATGTGGTCAGAGAAGAAACGAGACATTTTCAGAGGAAAATGATTGATGGAGAAAGTAACAAACAAGATGAAATAATTGTTAGTTGCAGCTTTAATCGAGCTGCTCCCACAAATCATCTTAATCCATAAATTTCTCTCCCGGTTCAAAGAAAACCGCTGAGTGCAGCTGCCTCATCAGACTGTGCCAGCTCTTTAAGGAAGAAAAATTGAAATGTTAAAATAATGACAAAGGTTATTAAAATGAACCAAAGCACAAAACACACACACACACACACACCACCATGAACATCACGGCCTCCACTCTCAGTCCCCACCATTCATTTCAGCTTCATCCTGGAGCTAAACGAACACAGCGACGGACGACACACCTTCACATTCATCCCGCTCGCTTTGTGTCACTGATCGGCGTGAAGGATCGATCCACGGTTAGAACAACACAAAGGAATCCACACATGTCACCATGAGTGTGTGAGATGACAGTTCTATATATTTGTGTTCCCCACCTGCACCACAAAAATCAGGAAACTTAACCGGTGCTTGAATGCATCTCTCGCGCGCGTCTGCTTTTCAGTCGCAAACGAAACGTTTCTGGCTGACCCCGCCAAAATGCAAATAAAGCAGCATTCAGATGTCACTTTAATTTGACTACCAGGGGGTTTGAGTCATTTCACTCAGCTATGCTCACTGTCTGCTTTTTTTTTTCTTCCATGAGCTGAAAAAAAAAAAAATCACATATTTATTTTCCAGTAATAACTGTTATGCAGATTCCTTCAAAGTGCCAAATCTGGAAGGAGAGACATCATCACTCAAACTCAAACTGTGCACTCAGCTGCACTCAGGTCAGCGGCGCACAGGGCCTATAAGATGCTCAGGCTGCAGAACTGAGAACGCTGATTTACGCGATGGAAGTGACCTGAACGCACCACGGACGGCGGCTCTCGGTTTATCTGCTCACCCTGGATATTTTTAATGAGAGCCTAAATGCGCTCTGGACTCTGATTCGGAGTTTTTATCAATTAAGAGTCGGACTGATATTTTAAAAAAATTTTACGAGCAAACACCTTCAGAAAAAAACACACCTTTCCAATCTGCATGCAGTCTGCGCATGATGCATTCAGGGTCACAAGTCAGGCCTGAAAATAAAATAAAAAATAAAAAATGACAAACAATCTCCGCGCGAGCTCCTCTTAATAACACAACCCGCCCAATTAAAGTCCAGATTATTGTTACGTCATGATTCAGCCAACACGGTTAAAAATGCACCATCACTGCTTCTCCTCTCTCCACTGCACACATAAATACTTCAAAAAGAGTAAAGACATGATGACGGAGTCTGCCAGCAACAACATGGAAATGAAAAAAGATGGAGGAAAAAAAAAAAAAAAGGCTGGCATTCCCCGCGAGCGACACATTTGTGCTGCACCGTTACTAAAAGCCGACGTCAAGGAGAGAGCAGAAACACATGTAAATATGCTCTGTACGTGTGTGTGTGTGTGTGTGTGTGGAGGTGCACCTTCCTGTAAGGCCCTGAATGACCCGGGACTGCTGCACGTGACGATCAGTGGATGGAAAGAGTTCTGAGTGTGTGTGTGTGTGTGTGTGTGCGTCTTCTTTAAATCAGATTAGTGCTGATTTGAAAACAAATAAAAAAGATTTAAGTATCTAAATGTGAGTTTCTGTTCTATTTTATATTTTTTTAAAAAGAACACTAAACATATTTGTCGGTGTGAGAAAATGCTCCGCTTCGATGTGGACGTCGTGCACTGCAGCTGGATTGAACAGACAAAAGAAATGATTTTCAACTCGTTGATTTTTCGATTCTCTGCACGTCTGACCGAGACTGAGGAGTCTGCTGCCAACTTCAGATTAACTCTTTCAGCGAGGAGAGAAAAGAGTCTTTACTGTGACTCTGAGCGCCTCTCACACTCTGCATGTTCAGCTCCAGCTCTCAACAGAGCTCATATATATATACTGATTATTATTCATTTGCATGAAGAGCATTAAACATATTTTTTTACTTGCTTAATATTTAACAGCTCAGTAATTTACATTTTATTGTTTTATCATAACCTAAAGTCGAAAATTAGAATTTGAGTCTAACAGCATTTTTTTTTTTTTTTATTCAGTGTGGAGCTCTGCAGCAGCTCCACATCTGAAAAGAAATGTCACACGGTCATTTTGTTTTCTTACATGTTTGCATGTTGCGTTAAAATGCAGAAATAAAATGCAAATAAATCATCAATATTATAGATTTAAGATTATCATTAATAAACCAGCTAACGGGAGCGCGCCCTGCTCGCTTTAAAAGTCAGACTCTCCACATATATGCCTGAACAATGAAGCTCAATATGATATTATTAAAATTACAGAGCAATTAGAAGAATCTGTTTAGGTTTTTTTAATTTATTTTTTTATCCTCGTCTGACTTTCCAAGAAATGATGGAGGTACAAGTGAGCTTAAAGTCCAAATCCTCCAGCCAAATAATCAAAACTCTGGCACAGTGAGATGAATTATTTTTTTTGTTATGATAAATCCTTGATTTGAATGTTTCCTTTTCCAAACATTTAAATCGTTCATCTAAATAATTTCAACGCCCTGAATATGAGATTTCTGCAGCACTTGTAAATTTCCAAAACTTCCAACAAACTCTCTCCTCCCTGTTTCTGACCCATAATGCCCAGCAGCAGGCCTCTGCGCCTTTGTCCTGCTCCGTCCTGCGGTACCTGACCTCACTGAGGATGAGCTGCATCTCATTAGACCAATTAAACCGAGGTCCACATAACCCGGGGGCCTCCACGGCCCGCCTGGCCCTTCATTAGTGCGGCCCTGTGCTGGCTCTGCTCGTGTCCTCTCCTGCCCAGCTGAGTGTCCCTGACCCTGGACAGAGCCCGATGCCGGCTTCCTCTGAACCCCAAGCTCGGACCGCTGACAGAGAGCCAGAGCGGGGTTGGGAGGCGGCGGAGGAGACAGAGTGAGGAGGTGAAAAGAGGTTCAATCATTCGCTTAAGGCCTGTGCGAGCGAGGCTGCTGGAGTGAAATCTTAAAAACAAAGAGTTTGGATCCATCCAGATGTGGATATTTTATTCAAAACTTGTCTTATTTAATCTTAGAACTCACTATAAGTTTCTACAGAATTTATGAAACCTTCTGAATTCGCCTTTTAGGGATTTATAAATCAGAAGATTGCAGGTATGTCTCCTGGTTTTCATCCAGAACTCTTTCCTGATGGTACAGAAAGCAGCTCATCTTTTCTGTGGTTTTGTACTGTAATCAGAACAAGCTCCAGTGGCTGCTGTATGACCCTCTGTTATTAGCACACACAGTAATCACTGCTGTTAATCATTAGAGTTGGTACATTTTAAAGACAAGGGAAAGTCCACATTCTGAGTGTGTGATGCGTAAAGATCCACGGAGCTCGGCGCCTTGTGACGGTTGCACTTCTCCAAGTTTACAAACCAGCACGTTACTATGTGTGAAAAATCTGCAAGCAATTTGCGGTGGCTGCGTGCTAACGTGCCCAGGGTGGGCCGTGTGTGTGTGTGTGTGTGAGGAGGGAGGGTCAGCCGAGGAAGAGGCACGCATGGCACATTCCAGTCCCACAAAGGGGCTCCGCTGCCTGGCTGCACTGCAAAACCAACTGGGCTCTCTGGCTCTGGAGCTCCTGGTTTTATCCTCCCTGCAACTAGCACCAATATCAGCCACGATACTCCTTTTTTTTTTATTTCTAACATGGAGGCCTGGCTCCAGCAGATACAGATCCATCTTGCACTGCAAATCAAACTACGCACACACACACACAGACATGAATTCACATGAGGAACACTGAGGGTTCTGTGTGCTGCAAAAGAAAAGAAACACATTATGCTCTAAAAGCAACGAGATCAAGGTTAACCAGATGACTCCGGGCTATTTTGTTTTTGCAATTCTCTTTAGAGATTTTATAAAATAACATTTGTTCCTGCTTGAGGAGGCATAATACACGTCGGGACGTGCAGATCTTCTTGGACGAAGATGACAGTATTGATGAGCTTCTGTGGGAGGAGTTGGAGGAACACGCTGACACGTATTCCACCCAAACTGAACGCAGCGTGTGGACATCATGCTGTTCACTGACACGGATCTGCTGATGTCACACTCATGTATCTCTGGACTCACCTGCCTGCCCGTGTACCGCCTCATGAGCCTTTTTTTTTTTTTTTTTGCACGCATGGATGCATGCATGTACACACAACCACTTCCCTCTCAACCCCCTGAGCCGCCTGCCGCTGTCTAGAAAGAATGTGCTGTTGGATGAAGGAACCGCCCTACGCCTTCACTAACGTGTAAGTGTGTGTGTGTGTGTGTGTGTGTGCACGCACGTGAGTGATTGGCCATGCCTGGGCAGGCCAACTCAGCACCACAACAGCCATGACTGAGTGTTTTCTCACTGTGCCAGCCAACAGACTACTGCTGCTCACACTGCTGCCAGTGCAGGCCGAGTAACGGTGATACTACACAGGCTGGACCGAGACGTTTTTTGTTGCTTCACCTCTTTAGATTTAAATAGAACAATTCAAACTTAAACTTAAAATAAAAAAATAAAAAAATACAACAGCCCATTTCCACAATTTCATCAACCAAGATCCAAATAATAATCCTGCCAAAGTGGCTGGTGGAGGAGACAAACTTACAAACCGCAGCCAGCTTTTTAGCAGCATTTGGCTGGTGGAGGGTGTTAATTTTCTACCCTGGTAAAAACCAGCTCTGTAATCGGTAAACACGGTGCGCCTGGCCTGCAACAAAGAAATGCATTTAGCAAATTCATTCTCTTTGATTCCTGCGCTGCTATTTTGGTTTGATGGAAGGCGATGCATTTTTGATGAACGTGTCAGAAACTATTTTATCCTCGCAGAAGTGAGATATCATATCACTGTGAGAGTATAGGAGCAGCAGGGGGCCCGGTGGCCTTCAACTGTGTACCACACTATCTTTGATCTGCACAGTCTGGTTGACGTACATCACAGAGAATTACAAGCACACTGATTTATCAATAGGCTCAGAGCGGAGGGATGTTACACCATAACCCCTCTTATGAAAAGATCCCTTGGAATTAGAAATTTCAACACGGCCTGAAATGAAAAGGATCTCCAGGTTCATGTGTTAACTTGCCGCTCGACAAAGCTGTAGGGCTTTACTCGTCTTTTCAAAGAGATGAGTGTGAAATGCCAACGACAGCCTTTCACACACACTGCTGGGAGAAGAAAGTGAGCTGAAACAACACGATTGTGTTTTCAAACCCGAGACGAGCGGCGCGCTCGAGCAGAACGCTGCTGTTTGTTGCCCGTTTTGAAAGGTAAACCCGACTGCAAACACGGCACAGAGGAGATCTGAAACGTCCTCCCGCCTCTCTGAAACCTCCATCAGTGCTCTCTGAGTTTTAGTCAAGTTTGGAAACTGCACTCGTGCTCCTGTAAGGTTGGAGCTTTTTGTGTAGCTGGTGAGTAATGCTGCTTTCTCCCCACCCGCCCTTCACCAGGTGCATGACGTTTGGGTTCACACTGACTTCATGAGCACTCCTTAAAGTCTTCAGTGGAGTTAGAATACATTAAAATACTTAAACTTCATGCCAAACGACCTGAACCTGTTTTCTGATTAATGCTGCTTGATTAATTACCCTCTTAAAAATTCAAATTATTTCTCAAATTTCCCGCTAATTAGTGCTAAAGTTGGAAAATAATCTTATTCACTGACTGAGTGTCACACAAATTGCATTATTCTCCTCCAGCAACCCAACTGAGTGCATTTACTCAAGTACTGTAATTAAGTACAATTTGGAAGTACTTTAACTTGACTTCCATTTCCTGTTACTACATACTTTTAATTGCTGCATTTCAGGAGACATATTATTTATCGGACAGTTGTAGCTGCAGATTCTCATTTTTTGCATTAGGAATATAAAAGCTTCTAAAATATGATGCATTATTAAAGATCAGGGGCCTCGAGACCCCTTTACAAAATAGCAGAGTCTAGTTTTTTTAATCTAAACTCCTCACATGGTTTCATTTAAAAGACTCTTCGACTCCCAAACGAGCTCAAATTATCAGATTTCCCCCCCCAAAGAGCAAAGATTAAAAATATGTCCAAAAAATGAAGACAAATTTCTTTATCAGATTCTTTGGCTGTTTCTTCTTTCTGACCTCATTAATCATCCTGTGACCCTTCGAGGGTGGCTCGCCCCCCGTGCTGAGAAACACTCTCCTTAAATTTACACTTCACTTCGAACCGGCTACACATTTAAACGTTACTGACTGATCGAGCCATGCATCAGAATTAACAATTTAATAATGTGTTTTACTTTCATATATGCATATTTTACTGACGAATACTTTCATTTATTATTTGAATACAGGGAATGAAGTATTTTTACTTTGTTGTTTTGGTACTTTTTTGGATTTTTATGGATGTTATCTTCTAACAAAGAGAAATATTCTAAATGTTTTGTGTATTATTTTGAACAAACGTCATATTTGGTATGTTTAGAAACGTTACTGGAACAATGTCTGGCTGCTTGAACATCATTAAAAAATGTATTTATCATTTAATTTATGAAGTAAAAATACAAAGCACATGCTGCTCGAATGTGATAATATCCCTCTACATTTCATATCATTACGAATTGATTTTTTTTCTGACTAAATTAGGATTCAAGTAAATATTAAAAACTGAAAAAAATCCCTTTATTCGTGCTAACATACTGGAGTACACAGAAACATCACATCACTGTTACTGAGCATCCACAGAGGCCTGAATTAAGAGGGTTATCAAGGTTTGTGGTCACATTGAGTTTGCAGACATCACACTCTTAGCGGTCGTAGTGACCGCGGGTGGCCGGCGATGTGGAGAGCGCCGAGACTCTATATGCAGTGCTTATAGACGCAGGGCCAGAAATAACAGGCCCGCGCTAAATAATCGTCCCTTTCACTCTCCACTACCATGACATCACCACAACCACAGCCGGCATGAGGGGAACAGCAGTGTTGTGGCTCTGAGAGACAGAGGGGAAGACACACACACACACACACACACACACAGATAGATAGATAGATAGGTAGACAGGAAAAAAGCCACTGGCTGCTTCTCTGCAGCTTTCTTCAGGCTGTGCAAATTGTAAATATCTGAGATGTGAGCATGGCATCAAAACTTTAGCTTGGACGCTCGGGGATGAAAGGGTGGAGAAGCAACGCAGGCTGGATAGAACACGCAGGTCACAAAGTTTCCTCGAGCTGCCTGATGTGCTGATTGCACACAATCTAAACTCTGAGGCATATGTGCAGCGACAATCACGGAGCAGGCCAAGACAGAAAAACTCCTCCTGCATAAGGCTCCAGGAAAGTAAAGCCCACTACTAATGCAGTGTTGAACGCTTTGCAATCAGACAAATAAAGGGGCAATCTAGCACACAATCAAACGAGAGATTTAGCCTGCTCTCCTGCCAACAGCTAGGGACCTCCTCTTTCTGAACAAGGGATGCACTATTGACTATAGCCCCCACCCCAACCCCATCCCCTCTCTCTCTGTCTCTCTCTCCAGTCTTCCCTCTGCCAGTCTGAAAGGCGTAATGCCAGCCTTTTCCACCATTGGGCATGCTGCCCTGCCCTTTATGCAAATGCTTTGCCGCAATCCCTAACTCACAACCCCACTGTCTCACCCTCCACGTCTGTGCATACCCCCCCCCCTTATGGCCTCCTGTCTATATATTCTTTTTATCTTTATACGTTTCCATTTAAAATTAGCCAAGTAACTGAGCTTAGGCCATAAGCCATAAGTTATTAATTAAACCCCGACGATCTGACGTCCTCCTCTGTATGGATCCATGAATGAAGCAAGAAGCTCAGCGCGCAGCCCGTAGGCCTCTACTTTGTTTGGTGCCCTCCGTGGGCAAAAAGCACCGACCAGGGGCGAATATCTGACAGAGGTGTGGTTGTATGTGTCTGTACGGGCCCTGATAAAGGACATCTCCTGGCAAAAAGAACAGAATAAAGACAAAGAGAGCGCGAGGAAGAGCAGGGACGGGGAGAGAAAAGAAAGTATGAATTAAAGAATATGGGAAGAATTTGCATTCAATTTACATTCTTTAAAATGTTTACATGCATCCATATTTAACGATGGCTGCAAACTTTGGCTGCTTGCACAGAAATGGTCACTGTGATGAGGTGTGTGCAGAGAAACTACAGATTCATGTAAGAAAAACACACCAAATAAATATTCTTAGGATCTGTGGAAGTGCTGGGCTGCAGCACAGTGAGGGGTTAATAAATTTACTGCGAGCTTGAATGAGAATGAAGGGGTTAATAATGTGAGAGAAAGTCAATCATGGCTGCCACTGACAGGCAGGTTTCACGAGTTGGCACGAGGGCTGAATAAACAGCAGAGGTTCATAAATTAGCAGCAAATAGAGATCAGAGCAGACGACTGCAGGGAGCTGAAGAGTTAACAAAGACGGAGAATCGAATTTAGGACAGAAAACATTTCAATTGATGAGCTGTGAACAAAAGATACGGAGGCCAATGAATGGATAGGGGAAAAAAAAGGGGGGACGTGAGGACAGTGACAGGGTTAACATGGAGGGTGTGTGTGTGTGTGTGTGTGTGGAAGAGCCTTGCTAATGCTGTTAAAGCACAGCTTCCGCTTGTGCCGTAGGGCGAGCGTGGAGCCGCGCAAACAGGGCGCAGGATCCACACAAGCTGGACACATCGAAGCCCACACACACACCACAGGAAAGGAGGTCGGCCTAAGACAAACACTGCACGACCAGACACACACACACACACACACACAGGCAAACACTACCGTCTCCTTATATGCCCCGAGCACACCAGGACATGTGCTGTGTTACACTTCCACCTCCGAGCGTGGAACACAATGAACGAAAATAGCCACAAAGTCAATGGAAGCGTCTGAAACGTCATAATACAGAAGATGCAAGCGGTTTCACTGACGCTGTGTGAACAGGTCTCCATCTCGGCTGCAACAAATGGAATTTTCTTTTTCCAGAGAAAACAAACAGAGACGTCTAAACCCTAACAGTCTACACCAACAACGCAGCACCGCAACAATCTCCAAATATAAACTTCAAGCTTTATTTCCCAAGCCTGCACACAATGGCTGCTCTAATCTTCCTGAGAGAGGATAGACAAATAAACAAAACCAAACAGGTTAGTTGAGGGAGAATTAAGACTTCAACACCCTCTGCTCTTTTTCAGTGAATGCCACTACACACACACACACACACACCCTCTTCCTATGCTTACTTCCTCGTCTGAAGTTACAGTAATAAAGTTTTTTTAAACCCTACAACAGCGCCAGTGAGCGACGGCGGGCAGCGATGAGAGACGGGAGGTTACGGAGGGCGAGAAAGACAAAACAAAGAAAGAGACGTGAAGCCACAAAAGAAGCGTCCACGCCGAGTATTTTTAGTCCAAATGTTTCCAGTCACTTCCTACAAATGACTCTGATTACACTGATGAATGCAAGAAACAAGACGGTTTGTTTCAAACTCTCTATTTTTACACATAATTAGATAATGAGATGAAGAGCAAAGCACAAGTTGTCTTTTCCAGTTTGGGTCAACAACTCAACACAGCAACATTTGAACCCAGAGAGAAACTACAGAAGTCATTCAGTGCTCTGCTCTGAATGAAAGTCAGCCCACAGCTTACGTTTGTGACAGCGCTGCAGCATGTTTTACGCTCCTTTTGTCTAACACTGAGTGAAAATGAACACGTTTGAGTCATGTAAAGAAAGAAATAACATGGACACTGGGTAAGGTAGGTACCTGGGTACGTTCACCCTGCACCCATGAGTAAAAAAAACAATGGGTTGTTCAGATATGATATTCTTCACAAGGACCCTGATGGCTTCAACGACTTTTTCATTTTAGTTTGTTTATTGTATAGTTACACATTTTGTAATTGTATAAATGGATGACCATAGATACCTATGGAGAAGAGTTTGGTTTGTTTTCTTTCTTTTTCCCCCTTACATGTGAGGGGCGGGGTTAGATGAGGCAGGTGTCCTGTGTTTTCTACGACAAAGGTTATAAATATTATCTTATAATAACGTTGGGTTATTGTCTGTTGTAGCTCTTTTTTAACTTACATGTAACTATTTGTTACTGATTTTTAATAATACATTTGTCATTTACAGTTTTGATTGTCAACAACCTTGTCAACTTTTAAAACTTCAGCTTCCTGTCAAAATGAACACTTCATTTCAGTCATGTTAAAAAAATCCCCAAAAACATGAACACTTGGTAAAAATGTACCCAAATGTACCCTGTGTACGTTTACCCAGCACCATGACTAAAAACAATAAAGACAATGGGCTGTTCAGATATGGCAACCCTTTCTTGACTACATCTCAGAGCAGAGATCCTCATGACACCTCCATTTTTTTATTTTTCATTAAACAATTATTCATTGTGTAATTACACATTTTGTAACAGTGTAAATGGATGACCATAGAAACCTATGGTGAAGTGTATACCAATGGTTTGGTTTGGTTTCTTTTAGCAGCTTGAAATTAGTATAGTATAGTATATACATTTTCTTATATTCATTTTGGGTTATTTATGGTTGTTGACTGTTGTTGACTCACATCAATGTCTGTTACTGATTTGTAATAATAAGTTTCCCACTTTTTTAGATTTGAATATCAGTTTGAAGGTAAAACTTCAGCTAGTTGTGTCTAACAGAGTCAAACACATTTCAGCCACTACCCAGTACTTTTACCCAGCAACCATGAGTACTCTCAAGACAATGGATTGTTCAGATATGGCAACATATCATGTTTTTTTGACTACATCTCAGAGCAGAGATCCTCATGACACCTCCATTTTTTTTTTATTTTTCTGTTTTGTTTATTGTCTAATTACACATTTTGTAACATTATAAATGGATGAAACCTGTGGAGAAGACTACACCAATGGTTTGGTTTGGTTTCTTTCAGCGGGTTAAATCGTTTGTTGATGTTTTGTCTTTTCTATGAAAAACGTTATGAATAGTTTCTTATATTCATTTTGGGTTATTTATGATTGTTGACTGTTGCAGCTCTTTTTAAACTCACATGTCACTGTTTGTTACTGATTGGTAATAATAAGTTTCCATTTTTTTAGATTTGAATATCACTTTTAACACTGAGTAAAAATTGATCCCGATTGGGCCTGAGTACTTTTACCCAGCAACCATGAGTACACTCAAGATTGTCAATTGTTCAGATATGGCAACATATCATATTTTTTTGACTACATCTCAGAGCAGAGGTGACGCTCATGACACCTCAACAACTTTTCCGATAAACATTTTTTTATTATATAATTATACATTTAGCATACATGTAGCTGAATAAACGGACAAGCATAGAAACCTATGGAAAGAGTTACATGTGAGGGGCGTTTTCAATGAGGTGGCTAATGTTCAACTGTTGATGTCTTTTCTATACAAAGGTTATAAAAAATATTTAAAAAATGGGCTGTTCAGTGTTTCTTACATTTCTTATTATTTATGGTTGTTGACTGTTGTAGCTCATTTTAAACTTACATGTCACCATTTGTTAGTGATTACAGTTTTAAATGTCAACCAACAACACATTTGTGACACTTTAAGGGGAAACTTCAGCTTCTTGTGTCTGACAGTGAGGCAGAATAACTACATTTTACTTTGGGTGAATAACACTGACACCGTTAACCTCGTATTGTGTCAGTGCTGCAGGTATTTTCACCCAAACTGGGTCATTACGTGTATAAATGCATCAGAGGACAGTTTAGAACTAAGTTGTTGCAAAATGGCATTACACAACCGTCAGATGTAATCGTGTCCTCAGCATTAATACATTTACAACAACAATTAAACTGTTAGGATGACAAGGAAAACAGATAACAAGAGAAATATCAGGATATATTAGAGCATAATTAGCATCTATCAGACCAAACCCGATCGCAGTGAAAAATAAAAGTGTGTGTGTGTCTGTGTGTGTGTGTGCTGGAAGGAGGGAGGGAAATGAATGAGGCCTTTTCTTACAGCAGAGCCCAGATCAGAGCTCCTAACTATGGGATTTGGTGCTGTTGCCTTTCTCCCCCGGGAGGGAGTAATTAGGTTAGGGAGGACAACTGCCGCATTGTTTTAACAGAGGAGGGATTGTGCAGGCCAAAGTCCCACCAGCAACATGCTTCCCTCACAACAAAAATGCCAAACGGATTCTGCGACGCTCGGACACACATCCACACACACACACACACACGCATTGCACGCACAGAGAGAGAGAGAAACTTTTTTTGGGGTTTCCTCTGTTAAAGTTTCGCACAGAGAGTAAAAAACTGAGCTTTTCATGCAGCAAAGGCTTTTTGGTACTGTGTGTATCCTATGAAATGTCAAATATAGTCCAACAGTGTCAGATATCCTCTCGTGTTGTTGCAGTTGTGGGATTCTGGCTCTTTGTGGGACTCGGTTCCCTTTAGTGTAACTGCGTCTACTCTCTCCTGTATCCAGAGGCTTGGCACCACGCACCGCTCCTAACTAGTATAATATGGTTATGATGCATTTGCATTCCTTCCAATCCCCTAGGAAATACAATACGCCTATATCGTCTGTTTTAATCACGGTCTGCTTCCAAGGAAAGTAAGAGGAGAATACAAACAGCCACAGCTATAAAGAGGCTTTCTCAAATATACTTCAAGTTCGTTTAAATACATCCTCTGCTGATTGATAGAGAGTAAATCAAACAAATCATGCTGCTCGAAAAAATAAAAGGACGTGGAGTGCTCCCCAGTCTACTGTATTTACAATACACAGACTATGGCCTCTTTCATTCCCGCCCATTTCCCTCTCTTCTTTCCCTCTTCTTCTTTTTCTCTTTGTGCTGAATTTCTTTCTACAATCTCTCTGAAGCGAGAAGAGAAAAAGAATTCTGCCGTCGTCTCACTCCTCTACATCTTTCTCAAGGCCTTCAGCTGCTTCACATATTAAAAAAAAAAAAAAAAAAAAAAAAAGGCCCCATAATATGCACCTCTGCATACCCGCCCACACCATCCCTATTCACTTTCATCGTAAATCTCCACAGCCTGGCTGCAATATACAGTCAATTTGTGGTCCCCTTATGAGTGCTAACTCTAGTTTGGAAATGTTTCTATTCAGGTGTGCAGATGGAGAGGAAAAACAAGGCAGGGGGATTACAAAAAAATAAAAAAAATAACATGATGAATAGAGTAAATGTGTGTGAATTGATATGTGACTCCAGCAGACAGGTCCATAAGGCCTACAGGAGTCTTTCTCCACCGCAGCTTGACACAGGTGGCCGAGATGATTGCGCCTTATTCCAGATGATGACCATAATGAGCCTGGTTTGAGTTTCACGTGGGGCTTTTTCTCGAGACGTCGACGTGCACGCCAAAGAGACTGACAGCGGCTCAGACAGGCGACCGCTCTCGGGGTGCCTCGGCGTCCCCGTTTGAACGGGAGCTGCACAAAAGAGGAGCGCCAAGCGCTGTTTCTCCGTCGCAGTGGTTGCAGGCGATCACATCACGACAAGAGCTCCTGTAAGACTTGAACTCAGGGACGTCTTCATAACAGGAGAGCGGCGTGGAAGTTAATTTTTAAACTATCACAAAGAGTGTTTGAGGAGCAGACACTGTCCCACTGCATGAACTCACCAGGTAAAAAATAAATCTGGCCCATCTGCGTTTTATATTTTAGCACTGACATGAAATCCTCATCCTGCACTGAATTTTCCACTCAAATATACAACTTTCCATGTAACGCATACTAATCCTGCAGCTATTTCTCTGAGCCTAAACAGAGCAGAAAGTTTATATCTGAATTCCCTCGCAGAGTACGGCGCAGCTGTAGTCAGGATAGTAGTTACTGGCTGGCGGGGGCCAAAAGGAGAAGCCACAGAGTTGTGTTTGAGTCTAACCCTGAGCCCTGCTTGGCCTCCGTCTCTTCCACTCAACTCTACTCTACTCTGATCCTGGCTTTTTAGTTCAACAAGGGTCTATTTGACTCTACTGTACTCTGCTTCACTGTCAAGGGGGTCTCAAACAGCCTCGGGCCTGCTGCACCAGCCAGCAAACACAAGTCACAAGAAGCATAGAGCGCGCACTCATACCCAACACATACACAGACACTTCCACACAAACAGAGTCAGTTAATAACACACAAACTCCCGCCCTCCAGCCCTGTTTGCTCACAGCTGCCAGGCCTCCTCAGAGTTCATCTGAGGTAAAGATATGTTATATTATGCAACCGAGTATAGATTTTCCACCCTTGGCCCCGTGCCAACTTCCTGCTCCAAAGAGCAAGATCTAGCGCTTTGTTCCCTGGGGTGACAGCTATTCCTTGCCGGACAGGGTGGCCGAATTAGATACACAGACAGAAACAGAGAGGAAAGGTAACAGGAAGAAATGAAAGGGAACACGAGCGAGCGTGCAAGTAAGCAGGCGGGCGAGAAAAGACGAGGAAAGGAAAGAAGAAAGGGAGCAAAGCACGCAGCTTTGACGTCCTAACACTCTGCTGTGTGTCTTTCTTTGTCTCTAACTTCAAATCCTCCTTCCCCATCTAAACTCTGTCTTTTTCCCCGGCTCTTGAAATCAGGTCACAACTGTTTTCATTACTGTTTGACTTGCGGGTTCATAAGCCTCCAAGCGTCAACGTTCCTCCACCCACCCCCAAGACAGGAAAAGATTTTCCCTCCAACATTAACCCCATAAATGCCTATTAGGGCCAATCACAAGCTTTAAGCCATGTGTGTGAGAGAGAGAATAAAAGCAGATCTCCAGAGTCCATGCCTAGTTGAAGTCATGGATACAATCATAGCTGGGCTCATAATCTTATCTGCTAAATAGCCAACGTGGATTATACTCCATGCGTGGTCACTGTTTTCATCTCCTGTGCAGGATCAGCACATCCAGGACTCTCTACTTGGAACTGTTTTGCCCGTGCTACAGCAGCATGAGGTAATGTAGCGTGATGATGAAAGAAAGCCTCGGGAAATTTGAGGTACAATCAACGAGCCAATCAATGCCTCTTTATCCCTCCTCCGCTTAAAGGAAAGCCAAAGAAGCGGTGAAAAGCTAATGAATGCTATAACATCATCGAGTGGCGTCACCGCGTGATGTCATCCCCTGACAAATGAACAATCCCCAACATCACTGTCACTTCCCAATTAACTGCGGCCCAATTAAGTCTTTGTCCTTTGTGTCCAAATGATTGCGCCTCTCCAGGCTTCACCAGGTGTGCAGAGATGTTTGTGTTGCCTGGTAATAAAAGGATGGTTGGATGGTTGGATGGATGGAACATGGGAGGGGGCATAGATGAATTGTTGAGTGTGTTTTGCTGGCTTCCTATATCAGTTATTCCCAACCAGGGGGATTCATGCCCCAGGAGGTACTTCTGCAGTTGCCAGCGGCAACGTGAAAAAGATTGGAGTAGCTCAACTAATTAGAAAAAAAAACATAATATAATTTGAAGAGAAAAAAATCCAAGCAGTAACACCTGGACACAAAGTGTCATCCTTTAAAGGGCGTGAACACTAGTTAGCAAGCAAGCAGGTTGTAAACAGTTACAGTCAACTCAACAGTTATTAGTAACAACTGCATCAAAATAGTTAGCTAAAAGAATGGCTAATGGTTGAAACAGTTAGCTAAAAGAATGGCTAATGGTTGAGATAGTTAGCTAAAAGAATGGCTAATGGTTGAAACAGTTAGCTAAAAGAATGGCTAATGGTTGAAACAGTTAGCTAAAAGAATGGCGAATGGTTGAGATAGTTAGCTAGAAGAATGGCTAATGGTTGAAATAGTTAGCTAAAAGAATGGCTAATGGTTGAAACAGTTAGCTAAAAGAATGGCTAATGGTTGAAACAGTTAGCTAAAAGAATGGCGAATGGTTGAGATAGTTAGCTAGAAGAATGGCTAATGGTTGAAATAGTTAGCTAAAAGAATGGCTAATGGTTGAAACAGTTAGCTAAAAGAATGGCTAATGGTTAAATAGTTAGCTAAAAAAATGGCTAATGGTTGAGATAGATAGCTAAAAGAATGGATAATGGTTGAAACAGTTAGCTAAAAGAATGGTTAAATGGTTAAATAGTTAGCTAAAATTATTAGCTAAAGAGCTCAAATAGTTAGCTGAAGTACATGTCAAACAGTTGAAGGGTTAAGTTGTATAAACAGCTAAAAAAAATAATAGCTAGCTATTAGAATAGCTAGATTTAACACAAGAGTGTTTAAACAATTAAAATATTATTAAAAATCTATTCAAATAAACAGTTGGAACACGTTAGGTGAGATCATTGAACGCTGAGTTCATCTGACATGGCTGGGGGGGGTTTAGCACGCACGCACACACACACACACGGTACTCCTGTAACAGTTATACTGGGTGTTTTTTTAAAGAATGCACACCTGTGCCTCATGTGATTAAGAATGTGCAGGTGTGTTATGCATGAGGCAGCGCAAAATATAGCTTGTGCACAGATAGCTTGGCTTAAATTCCAACAGATGCATTGTAAACTCCGAATGCACAGAGGGTTTGTTTCTGAATGGGTAGATCTATTGTGGCTGCAGCTTCTGTCTTATTCACATGTATGCGTGCACCATATTTTTTTTGTTTGTTTCTGGCATAGTGAGTGCATGTGTGAGAGACTGACTGAGATGGAAAGACAGCCTGGGGAAGCTTGTGAAGAGAAGGCTGCAGAGTGAAACGGTGCTCAGATTTCATCCAGATTAATCTGGAAGCTTTGTAATGAGGGGTCTACTGTATATATTTAGCCAGTGCAGTGAGATGTAGGTCAGACAGACAGGCAGGACAGGCCAAACAACATGCCCAGATTGCCCACACTGAAGTGACCTTCAGTGGGCTGTCAATGATCCGCAACAACAACTCTCTATCTATTCCTGTTGACCTGTGACAGACCGATATTACATGTTACTTGTTTTGCTCCATCACAAGTTCAAGACCATACGTCCCTCTTTGTGGATCTTGGAAAGTCCATATCATACAGCTTGTCCTTACAGAAACGTTACTTGTTGATTAAAAAGAAAGAACAGAGAATGAATTATTGTCAACGTTCGCTCCGTGTGTTGATACTGGCATTAGTTCAAATTTATTCAATGCAAGAACAAAGCACACTCAGACACATTTCTCAGTCTGTCTTCTGCAGCACTAGATGCCGAACAAAATTAACTAAACACTGCAAAATGCACCGCAATTGTTCACTTTACAATCCGTAATGTGACTTTATTGACTGCAATCCTTTATAGCAAGGACAGTAATGTGCTACCGGCCTCACCCCTCGCAGCTTTGGTGTAAATAAGTAACTGCTATTAATTTTGCAAGCACGTGACAGATAATATCAGATTAACACAGCTGAGCTGCTTGTATGAGTCTATTCTATGTTTTTTTGTTGCTTTTTTTTTCTTTAGTGCCTCTCATCGCTCGGTTTGATTGTATAAAACATGGACGTAGTTTCTGTGACGTCACCCACAGGTTTCTGAAGCTCGTGTGGTGGCTCTGGCTACCACTATCTTGCAAAGGCAAAGAGGTGGAGTGTGGGTGGGGCTGGTTGCTCAAACAACCTCTGATGACATCCACCTGTCAATCAAAATGTCCACACTCTTAATTCTGCATAACTTCAAGCCTTAATATAATCTATGAAATAAAATTCACCCTCAGTACAGTTGTCATGAACGGGGAAATTAGCTATAGAGACCAAAACTGTTTTTTGTACCAGTCTGTAAACATGTTTATTTCTGCTGTGAAGTTGGACATGGAGACTTATGGAGACTGACTCACTTCTGGAGCCAGCCTCAAGTGGACGAGAAGAAGAACTGCAGTTTTTGGCACTTCCGTGTTGGCTTCTCTTCACAGATACAGAGGTTGTCACTTTGGTTTAAGGTGCATACGTACGAGCAGGATTTTGTGACATCACAACGAACCTGGGAGCCAATCATTGCTCAGTGTCGGAGGAGGGAGCTGATGCTGTTTTATGGTTTTTTATACATGGTTACTGAACTTTTAGTGAAAAAGACATATCTGGTGTGACTGTTTTCATCCAAAGCATTGTCTTCAGACAACTGTGGCTCTTCACAGACAGACTCATCAATCCAAAATGATATGCCACTTTACATTTCAAAGGTCTTTCGCCCTCGAAGCCTGCTCCACTGTAATCCAAGCGTGACGGAAATGGTGCCTTAACAAATCACAGACACTCTCGCAGATATAAGATCTATTCAAAACAAACTGAAGCCCAGAAGGAGGAGGAAGAAATATGTGTGTATGCTTCATGGTGTATCAGTGTAAACCTAAGGCGCCACGCCCTCTTTCTCATATACAAACACTGTAGATTTCTCCCACTCTGCCTCATTCTTTCACACACACACACACACACAAACACACAAAAAACACCACTTGTGTGTCACCACAAACACCTTCTCCTCAATTGCACTGTCAGATTGGTTGTCACAATGTTCCAAATATCTGCATAATGGCAGCACTGTTATTTAGATTTATGACTCAAAATTCAGAGGAAAGAACACGCTGTACTGACTCTGACAAAGCTCTCAAATATTCACCATGTAGTTCTGTTTTGCACTCATGGTTCGTTCGGGTAAAGGCACACTTTGTCTTGGTGGTTTCTAAATTGAGACACCCCTCCTCCTTCATACACACTACACTCTACCCCCACCACCACCACCCCCAACCCTCTTCCCTTTCTCTGCTCTCATATTGTACACTAAGTATTTTGTGTTCCTCTGTATATTCTAGCTCAATTATGTAATTTAGCACCCGTGTGTCTGTGTGTGTGTGTGTGTGTGTTTGTGTGTGCGTGTTCAGTAGCCATGGCAACAGCACAACATATCGGCGACCACAGAACCGCGCTGGGGCCGCTGGCACTGCCAGCGTTGTGCCAAAGACTAATCCATGCCAGAGGTGACATGAGTGAAGGAAAAGTGAGGCGGGTGGAGACAACATGACACACACATGCTAAATCACACACACACACACACGCACACACACACAGACAGGCACAGACACACCAGCGTATTACTCTCTCCTCTCACTCCTCGCCTTCCTTTTAAAACACAAGCGCACACACTGGATATCCTCCCATTCTTCTTGGCTGGAGCCTCCCATGGCAGTAGCAGTAGGAATCCATTCTCCACGGATGCTGGGACAGCTGTGCTGATACTGAATGAGACACAGTTGGTTTGTGCCTCTCTCTGCATGCAGCGCGAGATAAAAACTACATGCTACTTAATTCAAATCTACATCCACCGCTGCCAAAAATGAGCCCGGCTCATCTCGTCTTTGTCTTCGCCACCAAAGAGAGCTCTGAATTTCTTTGCGAGACCAAAAAAACGTAAAATCGCTCCTGCTGACGCACGGTGCCCCCCCGCCACCAGCTGATAATAAATGCAGAAAATGTATATCAATCGTCATAGAAACCTTCACAACCCTCTCTGTTATATGCTTAGAATGAATCATCTACAATGCTGGAGCTGCAACGATAGCAAAAAGCGAACATCTGAGGCTCCTCGTGTTTTAGGCCGGTGACCTTTGTTGGCACCGAAGGAAGGAGGACACAAACACACAAAAAATGCCACCTCAGATGAGCCAAGAGTGCAATGTGTAAAACATTTAAGATCTTTTAATGATGCTGGTTGTTCCAGTGGATTGGCCTGTAACCGGCTGCGTGGCACGAATGAATAAGTAAAAAGGAACACGGTGTCCCA
The DNA here is from genome assembly GCA_036365135.1 of Miichthys miiuy. Lineage (NCBI taxonomy): Eukaryota > Metazoa > Chordata > Actinopteri > Sciaenidae > Miichthys > Miichthys miiuy. Next base: position 2,690,686 of record CM071614.1, read on the forward strand.
GGCAAAGCGTCTGGCATTATGACCTCCTGGTGTCCCGTGATGAACGGGGGAAAGGATCCGGCGCTGCCTGCGCAGCACAAAACAGCAGCGCAGCCAATCAGGGGACTCCGATTTCAAACCCTTCTACTCCCAGCCTGTCTTCCCCTCTTACACGTGTGCACACACAACTCAGTTACAAGCGAGCACAATAGATCAGCCCTACCTGTCAATCAAATGCACTATGAGTTCATTCTTCTGTCTGCCGGCCAAAAAGCAGAGTGCTTTACTGGCTGCCGGGGTCACGAGATCCCAAACTAAACTTCTCCTTGCTGGCATCGCTGTAGCTGAATATATAGAATTAAGACAAATGTTTAAGTCTGTATGCAACTGAAGCAGAACCAGCAGTGATACTTAAATTTAGGCCTATCTGAGAGCAGCTTTTAACTCCTCACAATGTGACTTTGGTGCTTACTTTTAAAATCAAACTGCAGCAATTGGCTTAGAAAAAGGATAAAGGTGAGACGCAGTCGCCTGGAAACTGGCATCCGGGCTAATCCAGCGATAACCACTTCACAGGCCCAACTGGCATGAAGAACACCTCAGCCAAAGGTTTGAGGTGTGTGTTTTGCATGTATGGTGCATGCGCACGCACGTCGGCGTGTCTTTAATTCTGAAAAAAATCCAACGTTTTTCTGTTTATTCAGACTGCGGTTCCATCAGATTTTAATCGTCCAAACAGCTGTTCCAACTCATTTTGCAGGCCTTGGGAAGAGACAGAGAGGGGGAGGGAGAGGGAGAGGAAGGGGTAAGGGCCACCTCACCAAATATGTGTGAATTTAAAATTAAATGCTCGAAAGTCCTGACACTGATTACACTCATTTAATCACATGCTTCCCCTCCTCTCCTCTCTCTTTATATACCGCTTTGATATTTTCAGTGAAAACAGCTCTCCGATAAGGAGGACGAGGACTCTGCTGGTGACGTAAGAAAAACATAATCCATCCTCATATATAGAGCCGAGAAACAAAGTCTGGGAGGAGGACGGAGCCATGCGTCATGTGACCCGAGACACTGAGGTGACTTTAAACTAAAAAAAAGCAAAACAGAACCCCAGAACAGAATCGGTCCACACACTCTCTAAGTTCGTCAAGGAGGTCGGGAAAAATGACCTGCCCGATAATTAGCCTGCACCGAGGCTGATGGGAAGTTGAGGCCTGAAGGGAAAAAGTTCAATTATAATTTAACTGACTTTTTCAAATGTAGGCTGGTGTTTTATATGGAAGCCCTCAGCGGTCAAACATTCATATATTTTACTTCCTCTGTTTTCTCATTAATTTCATCTGTTTTCTCGAGATCTTGAGTTATTTATGTCATTATCTCGAAATAACAAATGTTGTTATGCCGAGATGACGGGATACATTTTTTTGGGAGATCTCGAGATAACAAGACTGTGTTTTTCCTGAGATAACGACAAAATTAATATGAGAGCTAAAGATAATGAATCAAACAGGATCGCCTGAGATTTCCATCACACACGCCACGCCGTGCTGACGTGATGATTCATATACTTTTTCTCCTTTTGACATTGTAACATGAATGATGTTTCTGGCATTGTTTTCTCGATATCTTGTATTAATTATATTGATATCTCGAGAAAAAAAAGTTTTGTTATCTCCAAAATTTGAGAAAATGATTTTGTTATTTCAGGATAACAATATTATGTTATTTGGAGATAATGACCTAAATAACTTGATGAAATGAAATGAACTCATTATCATGGAAAAAAAAGGAAATAAAATGTACCAATGCATGACAGCTTAGGGCTTCTGTATTTTATTTTTTTTTTTTAATGCATTCCTTTTTTTCCCGTCAGGATGGTAATATTTGTGACGTCATCCACCGCTGCACCAAAAACTACGATCTGACATTTGTTATGCAAACATTTGATTTTTAAAAAATTTTTTTAAAGATTTTGCAGCGTGACTGCAACGAAAAAAAGAGAAGAAAGAAAGAAAGAAAGAAAGAAAGAAAGAAAGAAAGAAAGAAAGAAAGAAAGAAAGAACGAAGAACAAGTTGTCCGGTCAGACCAGACTGCAAAAACACACACAAAGAGAAAAATGCAACTTTTCATGGTGTGTGTGTGTGTGTGTGCAAAATAATAATAACAATAATTTGTTCTTTTCTCTCTCGTGCACGGGCCTCAGAATATTTCCAGCTGCAGGTCAGCGTGCAGCGGCCCCGCACGAGTACCACAAAATATAATAAATAAATAAATAAATAAACATTACGTCAGGGTGGAATATATGAAAACACACACACACCTAATGCGGAATAAATAGGGACTAAATAGGACTTACCACTAAGGCATTGTTTAGAAGGTGAGTAGGGTAATACTTTAGTGTTGAGAGGGTGTTAAGAGGCGAGGAGAGCAGGGGTCAGCGTCCAGGCGGGCAGAGGGGAGGGAGGGAGGGGAGGGAGGGAAGGAATAAGTTAAAATGTCGCACCAGTGAAAACAGTGTGAGATGACAACATTACGAGCTGCAGAATGCTACCAAGAGAACACATTGAAAAATGCAATGAGGAGGTGCTGCGTCACTGCGGCCTGCAGCAAACGCAGAGAAAATGATGACATCACCGAGTGGAAATCATGAGAGGAGATCAAATCAAAGAGAAATAAAGCCAATAACGTCAGTGTGAATGATCGGCGTCATGTTTTTGAAATGGATGCATGAGAAATTAAAAAATATGAGACGCTGCAGAGAGTTCCAGCTTCTCCTCACAGACCTGAGATCTGTGTCTGACTCTCAAAATGTCGGAATATAGATGTGAGTTATAAAGTTAGATCAACATGAACGACACACTACAACACAACACACTCACACACACACACTCCTCTCAAGGCTCTGCCCGTAATTTACTTCCATTACGCACCGTGCGTCTCATCCCAGCACGCTACTCTCTCTCTCTCTCTCTCTCTCTCTTCAGCAAGGCTTTTATCACAGTTAATAATTCATTTGATTGTTTACAATTGTTGCCATATCCGAGGTCCAAGCTCGAATTTTTAATTATTAACAGCAATTAAATAAACAAAATGTGCCTTTCCATCTGCAGACGGAGCTGCAAGGGAATGCTGAGTGTGTGTGTGTGTGTGAGAGAGAGAGAGAGAGAGAGTGTGTGTGTGAAAGAGAGGGCTGCTGGTGCTGTTTGCACCAAGAGGGAAGTTGTTTCTTCCTCAACACACACACACACGTATGAATTTTTAATTTTTATGACAAAGTGTGTGTGTGTGTGTGTGTTTGTGGTGTGTGGGTGTTGGGGGCTTTTCCCTGTGCTGCACACGCGCCTCTATCGTCCTCCTGCCCAGCCAATGACACACTGCAAGTTAGCATTATGTGCAACATGTGCACTACATTACACTGTATGAGCTTCTGTTGCCAATTAGTCTTGATTAAGGGAAATTTATGTAGCTAAATAAAAGCTTCTTTTTGTGCAAAGATTATCAGCTGAGAAAGAATTTTTGATCAATTGCAGATAAAGTCATCAGCTGCAGAAAGGCCTGCTGGGTAAATACGGGCAGGAGAAGTCAGGGCCAAGAGCCAATTTTAAAAATATAAATATATCTACAAGGAAATATCTGATTGTAATCTATAGATGATATGTGTGATGCTTGTAGTCAGAATTGAATAATGTGTGTCTATTTCCAGTCTAAAGTCAGCACACTGTGGCCTCTAACAGCCTCTTCAATAAAGAGAAGAATTAAAGTTAAATAATAATTCAAAATAAAATCACTTTCGCTCTCGTGGTGTCAGGACAACATCATGGTCCGAGCTGCTCGTGTTATGAAATAAAAACCAGACCCCCCCCCCACACACACACACACACTCCCCTCCCTCCTCCCTCCCTTCTTCGTCCTCTCAGCCTCTGGTAGCAGTCCTCAGATGATGAGGAGGAAAAGTCTTTTAATAAAACCACTGTAAAAATCAGGAATGAATTACACATCAAACACGCCCTGGCAGTCCACTGTCAGACGAAGCCAATGAGGGATAAACAAGTCTGCTCTCTAAGAGGACGACCCTGAAGACTTCCAGCAGCTGTGGCTGTAACATGGGCACGCTCGCTGCCACCGGTTGGCCTCAAAATGAAGGAAATACCTTCAAAAACCCTAAAGAGCTGGAAACAAGAGGCTTTTTGGAAATATTAGCAACATATTACTATTTTATTTTCTGGAGTGAGGACAGTTTGCCATGCTTTATGTATTTTATATAAATAGTCTGTATGTAACAAATCTTTTGCACGGCTGAGGCGCAAAAAAGCTGAGTGAAAAAGTTCTGCAAGCAGCTTCAGATTATTTCTGTTCTCCCCCTATTTATGTAGCAAAAGATGTTTTTAATCCGAGATTAATATTTAAAAGAATGGAGCATTTTCATGTGATGAACGGTGACTATGGAACAGTTTAAATTTGACTGGAGAGCAAATCAAAACTGCTCATGAGGCAACTTTTATTACAGACGCCTCACAGCTGAAGAGACTTATTTCACCACACTAAAAAGTAAATGACGTAAAAAGTTAATAGAGCTGCTCGGTGATCACTTTGGGAAATTTACTGACACTTCACTGTTTCCTCGACAACAGCAGCAACAACATAACAATAAAAACTCAAAAAAAAAAAAAAATCAGCACTTTGTCTTTTTTTTTTATGATAAAGTTTGAGTGAGGTGTAGCTCAACCTGCACCAAGATGTTTGAGGATGAAACATGATATTAAAATGTTTATGACATTAATGTTTCAGGAGTTTCTCTCACGGCTGTCTACGCTCAGGCCATGAACTAACAGAGAAACAGGAGCATGGAGAGACAGAGGATTAAATATGACAAAGAGAGAAAATCAATGGGAACCTGGAGCTACACACGTGTTGCATTCAAGTGCAAAAAAAAATCCAGAAAAGATGCAGAACCTCTGTGCTATTCCTCACAGTATATAGCACACACACACACACACACACACACCAGCTCTCTCCCGGTTCTCCCGGTCTCAGCTCCAAATTTACAGCAGCCCCTAAAGGCGGCGGTGCAATTCCTCTCACCGGCCAAAAACTCTTACGAGCCTCGACACTCGGAGGGGAAAAAAGTCTTCCAGCATTGGTCTTAAAACTCCGGTCCACACAGCCTGTCTGTCCCTGCGCTCTTACTTTCCCCTCCTCCTGCACGGCTTCCCCTCCTTCTTCTTCTTCTTCTACTTCTTCTTCTTTTTTCCCCTTTTTTTTTTTTTTTTTTTAATATGAAATACATTTCGGGAGAAGCGCCATTTTCTCTCCAAAACCATGTGCGATGGAAGCGCGCAAGAAAGTTTCCAGCGGCACAAACGCGCTCCGAGGCGGGACGAGCGTCGGAGAGTTGAGGATGAAGTTTGAGAGTGAGTCAGAGAGCAGAAGAGACGCTCCAACGCAACAAACAAACATGTCAAATTAACAGACAGCACAGACACAAGCGGCGCAATAAAAAAAAAAAAACAGACAAAAACACACCCGGCGTGCCCACACTACAGCGACCCACACAATGTAAGAGAAAAGACAGTTTACCTGTGTCAAGCAGTACGGGGAGTACATGGTTATTTTTAGAAAGGAGGATTGGAGAGCTTATTTAAGTTGGATGGAAGCTCGGTATAGTGCTGCATTGCAATCGCTCGCCGTCCTGTTTCTCTCACTCCATGCTGCTGCAGCTTACAGTAACCCCGCCTTGAAAGTGAAAGCTTGCACGAACTTTCAGGGAAAAAACTTTGCCTCCCTCCCCTCTCCTCCTGCACCGCTTTATCGCTCTCCTCTCTGCAACCGAGTCGCCCTTAAAAAAAAAAAGGCGGTTAATTTCCCTCTTTATTAATCACTGACTTCTGCGCACGTTCATCGAGGTGTCGCCTCGCACAACTTTTTGACTTTTTCCCCAAAAATGACATAAATCTTTCTTTACATGAGGCTCCCGCGCGACCCTCTGACGCGCCATAGGCGAAATGCGCGCGCGCCTTTACGTCCGTACACGGTAATAATGTCACGCTTTAGTTGCGTTCACTGACCCGTCCATTTCCAATAGTTATGGAAATTTAAACAATAATCAGCAGCGGAGGAGTCGCCCGGCGGCGCCAGTTGCGTTCAATGTAGATGACGTCTTGACTTGAAAGAGACACGTAAACGCATCACCAGATGAGATGATGGTGTAACGGCTGCGAGGACAAAAGAAAAAGAAGAAGTTTGTATATTTAGTGAGAGCTGCAACGTTTTCTAGATGATGTTGCAACACGCAGCAACGTGATTTGACAAAAAAAAAACAAAAAAAAACGAACGCTGCTTCATGTATAGATCATTCATAATCATGTATATACTAATGTTTGTATTTTATCAGCCCGGCTCCTTCCTGATGTGAGGAATCCAGCTCCTGAGACTCGTGCATTCAAATCTAAAGTTTGCACAGGATTACAGACCTCAGTTCATCTGCAGGCGTTTGAATCGACGCCTTATCTCATCAGGGCTGTTAAGGTTAAGACTATTTATTTACTGAACCATATTTGACCCAGTCTGGAACCCACAACTGTAGTTTAAAAAACCAAGTGAAGTGAGGCCAAGCCAAACAGTCAACTGCAGCGTTCACGACCGAGCAGAAAACCAGCAAACACTGAGGACAGACGTATAATCACAGCCTCTGAGCGCCATCTAAATACTCAATTGTGCTAAATTGGGGCAGAAACTCTGTCACACACGCAAACGGTAGTGAGTGATACACATATCACATAAAATAAAAGCCTCTTGGAGCGCGTCCTCGGGTGCGGTGCAGTGGGAATTTGGGTGGGAGTGAAGTCATTGTAAAGAAGCTGAAAGTTCGGGTCCTGACACTGGAGTCCCACAGATTTACGAGGCCTACTGCTTGTGCATGTCTACCGCAAGCCTCTGCAGGGCGAAACAAAGAGATCTGGGGCTCTGTGTGGCCAATTAAGTGCGCACGGCCAGAATACGCGAGCCAGAGACGCGAGGGAGGAAGGGAGGGGGGGGGAGAAAGTGTGCGGTCAGGAGTGTATGTGCGCCACAAAAGTGCAACCTCCTGTCCTCAGCGACGCGCGGGGTCAGAACACCAGCATTCCTCGTGTGTGAACATGATACACACACTCAGACACACCCTATAACACACACACACACACACACACACATGCACACCCACACCTTGTGATGCGCCTTCGGGCAGGTGTATTAAATCTACTTCTGATGGATATTCTCTGCAGAGGAGTCATTAAAAGCACCACAAGTGCAAAAGGTTACAGGAGCGGTTAGTCAGGGATAACCCCCCCCTCCCTTCTCCAACCCCTCCTCACTCCCTCCCTCCATCCCTCCTTTATAGAGTCGACTTGCATGCAACACACGCAAAACACTCCTCTGCCGTGGCTCCTTAAATGAGCCACACATTTAGTGGTCTGTGTGAGTAAATCTCTCATTAAGTAACACATGGTAGAGCCATATGCTATGGTTGGTGGCTCCGCTGCGGCTCTGCTTTTTTTCACACGCTTCGAATATACATATTTACCACTGCTCCAGAGTGGAATGACTCCAGCCATCAGCTCCGAGCTGCTGTACAAGTTTCATTAAAACTAAATAATAAGCCATCAGGAAAAAAAAATGATGTGGAATTTATTCCCGCGTGGACTACTTCAGGCTGTGAAAAAAAAAACACAGGTTGTTGGAGGTTGATATGAACCGCAGAATTTGCCTGAAACGATCACAACAAGCGATGATAGCACACCTGGCTGTGTGTGCGTGTGTGTGTGTAAAAGGAGACTGAGCGCATGGCCGATAAGCAAAAGTGTGGTCGTGTCTGTTTGACTGAGCAGATGTCAGATGCAGTGCACAGTTCACATACAGTGAATAAATCTCTGTCTGGAAAGTCTCATGGTCTTAAATAAGAAAAGTTTTCCAGAATAAATTAATTATTTTCTAATATTTTCTGGTACAAGTTCATCTGTTCTGTTAATTATTTTGAAGTATTGTAATTATTAGACTCCCTGCTTTCATTTTTAGATTAACTTTAGTGTCTCTTTCTACTTTTTGAAACCTGTCGCCCACATGTGTTAATATATCTGCTATACATATGTGATATACCTGCTACATAAATCATTTTTATTTCAGCATCCTTTGCTTGAATTTCCTTCGAGATAAATAAAGTCTCTATCTATCTATCTATAGCTTAATTCTTATTCTGTCTACATTTTATTGTTGTTTAAATACATAGATATATACATCTGCACATAGTAGCTGTAGCTGCTTTATATCTGTGTATGTACATTGAGAGCAACTGAAGTCAAATGCCTCGGACGCGTTCACATAGCTGACCAATAAAAAAAAAAAAAAAGTCTGTTTGAATTTGGAGGAAGTTCCACATCATGTTTGTTTTTACATCTGAAGAGCTCACTGACATTAATTTGTATGTATAGTGCAAAGTGTTTCTCGCCTCCTCTGATTGGTGGGTTCTCCCTGGTGAGAGCCTATAGTGTATATATATATATATATCATCATATATATATACACACACACACACACACACACACACGTACTGTCTGTCTATATATAACTTTGGCAGATGAGGCTCTGAGGACCAAAAACGTCGCCAATAAAGTGAGAAGAAGTGATGGACAGAGTGTGTGATTCCTTCTTCTCTCTATTTCGAGTATTTTCCAAAATCACGCTTCATTTTTTCTTTTGGTTTTGGAGCAGTAACATGTTTTGTTCTGTCTTGTTTCGACACACACACAACACACACACACACACACACACACACTCGTTTCTATGAAGCCCTGGAAACAAGTTGATTTCTGCAGGAGACAGATTGAATCTCACTTTTGTTTCTTGTTTTAGGATTCAAAATAACTTAAAAGGTGAGATGGAGACTTCGTCTTCTTCGTGACACACTCTTTAAATCCTGTTCACAACTCAGGTCCTCAAATCGACACTACTTGTCAACATCTTTATCTTTACTTCTAAAATTCAGATCTCCATTCAGTTTAATTTGACTAAAACAAGAACCCCTCACACACACACACACGTTCACAAAGAAAGAAAGAAAGAAAGAAAGAAAGAAAGAAAGAAAGAAAGAAAGAAAGAAAGAAAGAAAGAAAGAAAGAAAGAAAGAAAGAAAGAAAGAAAGAAAGAAAGAAAGAAAGGGGACCATGATGCACTTTCTACAAGACTCGAGCACCCCAGCAGCAGACCTCCTGGTGAGAAGTTGGAGGTGGACACCCTCCTGTGGATGTTCTTGAACTCGCTGGCCCCTGGAATCCAATACAGCTCCTCCACCACCGTCGCTCCTCCCCCTCCCCTTCTTCTCCATCCTCTCTCCTCTTAGCAGCGCGAGCTACTCAATTACAGCCATAATGGTTCATTTCTGTACCCCGAGACACACGATACACTGTAGCAACCCAGATTCTCTGGGAGACTTGGCGTTAAAGTCTTAACTCTGGGAAACAAAAGACTGTAGCCTAGAAAACCGGCTCCCACCTCATTAACAATCACATTTTCAGTCATCCACATGAGCCCCCACCCATTCACCCTCCCTCCCCCCTCCGTCCCCACTCCTCTGTTTTTATTACCATTTTATATCACGTCGATCGTTGTAAATCCACCGCCCTCGTTCTCTGGGTGGATTTTTTTTTCCTTTCTTTTTTAGAAAAGCTGCTCACTTTCTTTAAACTCTCTATCCCGTCTTGGTTTTTATACAACTAGGCATGCTGCACATTATCGTCATCATTTTCACTCCCATGAGGAGAGGGCGCTTCGGTGGAATTGCGAAGCCCCCTTTTTTCTTAAATGTGCGTGTGGAAATAATGATTGTAATGGTTTGCAGCTGAGTAGAGGGAGCTGTGAATGACATTATGATTGCGGTGCAATTACCAAGAGCATGAAAACAGACTGTCAGTCAGAGTAATGAGTAATGACTCAAATAACACATTTAACACATGAAATAATAAAAATAATAATAATAATAATAGATGCATACCCTGTATGAATCTGATACTACAAAGCATTCAGGCATCCCAGGACCTCTGGAGGGTTCTTCATTCAACAGAAAGGTTTCGGTTGCCTGAAATGTAACACAACAGTCATTTATTGATTAGTTGACACTGTCTTTATGATCATCAAACACACACAGAAAGCTGGCTGCAAAGCTGCAAACACACTCTGGATGTGAGAATCCTCCTCATACTGCCCGCTTCTCATATCCACCTATTTATTAATCATCCTCAAGTCCCACCACCGTGATAACTACTTGCTTTCATCTTTACATTCCTCACACACACAGAGTTCGTGTGTGTGTGTGTGTGTGTGTGTGTGTGTGTGCCGCCTGCCTGAACCCATATGTTGTGCAGGCCTGAGCCCCGGCCCTGCCAGTCACCACCACTTCAATGGGGAGCAAAGTGTTTAGCTGCCGTGCGGCTCACAATGCTCCGACACAATGGCATTTCCTGTCCCTGCTTGTTTCACCTGCACGGTCACTGTTCTGTTAGAGGCACACTGATTCAGCACAAATCATTCACACACACACACACACACATATGCACAGTCACACATATAACACATTCAGCATGGACTCGCACATCCATACGTCTGCCCACATAAACATTTGCAAACACGAGGCCCTTGGCTGCGACGGCGGCCTACATTCACAGAGAGATGCAGCTAAAGTATTTATTCTAAGTGTTTGTTTCTATTCAGCGCGGTTCATTTGTATGCTGTGGGACGCGCCAGCAGAGACTTGGGCTCTGAATGAGCATCCATTGCAGTTCTGCTGTCAATTGAGGCAGTCCGGGCCAGACAACATGGATGGGAGGGAACCACAGACTTGAGGATCTGGATCAGGGATGGGAGTTCTGGCTGGTTAGCTAGCCCGTGGCTATTACTTTTAAGTCCAAACTGGTACAAATTGGTTTTCGCCAGGCTGAATTTGAATGTCTGTTTTAGAAATCAGGTAAACCTGTTAGGCGAGGGCTAAAAATGGCGAGGCTCGTGAAAATAGCTGTGTGAGTTACAGGGGGGAGGAAGTTTTGCCTCACAATGAGAGGAGCTTTAAGTTTAGTCGCTGGATGGAGCAGAAGAGGGGAAATAATCCTGTTTTCCAGAACTTTACGTTCTCATATCTCAACATACCGTAAGCTGTAACAAACACAGATCCAAAACAGGAACAAACATTGCTCGTAGCCAGTAACAAAATGTAAAGTTATACTATTTAAACTGGCATCTGAGGTAAACAATTTTTTAGGGAATTCAAACAGACATTAGGTTACTTAAGCGTTTACATCTGCACACAAATACACACACGCACACGGTGACACGGGATTGCACTTGAACAAATACATGCGCAGACACATGCATAAACACACGGCGCTATAATAAGTCCCAGACTTGGGCTAACCAAGCTGCGGCTGGAGACACAGGCTATTCATATCCTCCAGAATGAGAGGTTACAGCCTGAGTCTTTTCCCTTTCCCTTTTTACTGTAACACAGGAAGGGCATCTGTGTGTGTGATTTCACTGTGTGATCGCTGTGGCAAGAGGTCCAAGCAGGCGATTCATTAACATAAGATTAACATTGGGTTTTGTTTAGCGCTGCCTCCCTCGCTCACAATACGTTCAGCGAAGGCCACATGAAGCGTTCGCTTGGTTAAACAAAAGTCGGAATTCAAGTCATCCAAGCGACTAAGAAAACACTACTCGTGGCATTCGGCCTCAGCATCCAACCTCTGGCCTGTCATCATTAATATGTGGGGAAACACTGGAGGAAAACCATTTGAAACCATTTGTCCCACTAAATGGTGCCCTTGTCAAGCTCCCTGGGCTTTCTGTTAAGCTCTTAAACTGCCCGGACCAGCTGAAGGATATATTTTACTCTGTTGATAATCACAGAGTAGCACGGTGCGTACACAAGTCACGCTGCTAGTCCTAGTTGCCCCTTTCTGACACTTTGTAGTCATTTTAAAGTTTGTGCTGCAGACAAGCCGAAGGTGAATAAACATTAATAAATCAATCTCTGGCATCTATCCGTCATATCTTTGCACCTCACAGAGGGTCATCGTTTGTTTCAGACTGATTGTTTGATGTAGCTCCCTGCAGCACTGGCCCCGTTTTCCCTCCTTTTTTTTAATGGAGCATGGTATCAATTATATATATGTGTTTTTCTATATATACGCAGCATATGCCTGATCCATATGGCCAGCCTAGAGCTGGAATCGACGCAGAGCCTTGTGTAATTAACACTTAAAAAGCTGGAGAAATCATTTGATGTCTGGGACTTCTTTCGGTGACCGAGCGTAATACCACACTGAGACGGTTGTCAGATTTTATCGATGGAGAGCGCAGAGAATTTCTTGATGACTGCAAACAATCAGAAGGTGGCCAAAGAAACAGGAGGGAACGCTGGTGGTCAGTGTCACAGTTCAGGCCTCCATGTTATGTCTGTATGACGTATTAAAGAGATAAAAGAACAATTTGGGAAATCGGCCTTTATGCTTTTCTTTCTGTGAGCAAGCTGATCGGAGTGATATGAATCTCGTGTACAAAGTAGCTCCATTTGTGACCTCAGAACTCTGTATGTTACCCTGTGTAACAGTCGCGCAGTGTTCCCAACACAAGCCTGAGGGGAAAAATCAAATGCTTGTTTTTTCACCTGTTATTCAGCTGGGGAAGCGGCTACAATCAATATTTTTATATGAACAATGGATCAAATGACTACGTGTAATGTGAAAGGGGTCGTTTGTAGTGATGAACCCACAGAGAGTTATCCTCTGAATTTGCAGTTCCGCTCAGCTTTAGAGGTTTATAGCATCTTTCAGTCCATTGTTTTAGTTTCACGGCTCACAACTCCACTGTTTTGGTTCACCCTCGCAGCTCTTATCATGTTTCCGTCTGCATCGAGCAGCTGTTTGCAGCAGAAAAGGACTGACAAACTGAACATATCGGCCCAGCTTTAAACATGACACAGAGTTAGTGACTAGCTGGTGAATACAGTAAAGCCTTTGGCAGCTTAAGAGCCAAACATTTCCCTCAGCAGTTTGTGGAGACAACATACAGCTTAAAAGGACAGTAACCTCTAAATTCCAGCAGGCACGGCTCGGTGACGTCGAGGCCGTGATGCCGTTTTATCCCGTTCTCCACGTGGTTTCATATCCGACCAGGAGCGTTTCAATAGCAGAGCAGTTTGCTCGCCAGACTTTGTTACCTGCTCAGATTTTGTCATTTTTCTTCGGTTTATGTGCCTCTGAAATGGGTATGCCATATAGTTAAACTGCGTCCCTTGCATCTGCACAGCGTGTTTTATTTTGGAAATTGACCAGACTCTCTATTCTCCGTGTCCAACTTCCGTCCAGCTCAATCTGCTCCATGCTGCTTGATGATGCATTCATCTAAAATAGAACCAGCCGTGGATTCTCCACAGAGCGCAGCGGAGAAACGCCTCTGTGACGCTCCTGGTGGAATCACAATCATTGTTTACAACAGGCACGCAGCTGGAAGGCATTGCAGTCATGCCCGGCGGAGTTTAGACATTCATATTGAACTTAACAGAAACATGACCTCCAGGGAATGCTAATGTTGCTCTCTGTCTGCTGGATATGCAAATTAGCGACTGCGTGCTAACATGTTAGCCGCATCGACCTAAACTGTGATCATATGTCAGTTTTGTGTTTACAGCTTGTTTCCTCTGCCTCTAAGAGGTCAAAGAAATCAGTTATTTCAGGTTTGAAGATGTAAAACGCTGCTGGATAACAGGTCAAATACAGGTAAACATATGGAAGGTCATAAAGGTGTAGTACAGACAATATGGACCTGGAGTCAGGAGGTGTTCAGCTAGCTTAGCATAAAGACTAGCAGCAGACCATCAGCTAGCTTGGCTCTGTCCAATCATTGACAGTAAATTATATTATAGTATAATAATTATATTATAGTATAATAAGTAGATAGAGTTTCAGCGAAGTGTCTCATCCTGCACTCTTTCTAATGGCCAGCAGGGGGCAGCTCCACTGGCTGCAACAACATGGTCAGACAGTATGGAGTCAATCTCCAGTTCCAAGTCTTCTGCCACACAACATGATGTTCATTTTGTAAATTATGGTCCCATTTAGAGTGACTTAAAAGATAAAGCAGAGTATGCCTATCACTCATATCAAACCTGACAGAAACGTGACTTCCAGGAAATATTAAAGTTCTCTGTGTCTGCTGGATGTTAGCAAATGTTAGCAAACACGTTAGCCATATCAAGTAATTCTCAATGAGTCTGTCCACTGCAACACCCCAGGATCATGAAGCTCAGATCATCATTTGAATCAAGTTTCTGTTACTGCACTGACTATTTTTCACTTCAAATGTTTTCAGAAAAATATTTTAGTCACTGTTTAGCTGAGTATGTTTGTGACCAGGAAAGCTGCCATTTTTTCCTGCATAATGCCAAACTCAAGGCCTCAAAAAGTTTGTCCATAAACCAATGGGTGATGTCACAGTGGGTTTACACTTGGTCCAAAGTTAAAAAATACAACTTCGAACACCTCTGAAGCTGTCTGACGGACTCATTTTGTTCATTAAACCTGTACATGAACAATAAAGTCAGCGTAAAGACAATTCTGAGATTTCTCTTTATATACATTAAATATGGTGAAAATGCATTCACCAGTTTTCAGTGCAGGATTTTGTGGGCGGTCCTTAAAGGGTGGCTCGATGACACGCTGAGGCCACCCTGAGCATACCCCTGCACCCCTAGCAGACAGATAGAGATGAATTCATCTCACTCAGAGTGTTTCAAAGTTAGTCATGTCATTTTCTGAACTCATCTGACACGTTTCAGTCGCTTCAAAATGGCTGCTCGACTGCTCCCATGAGTGGGCGTGGCTTCAGCAATTCAGTGGACACGCCCCCACAGTCCTGGAGCTGAGAATTCATTTTTACCTGATTTTGACACCTAATTTCATAAACTTGTTGATATTTTTAATCATTCAAATTTGGCTGGGTGGTTAATAACACTTTCTTATTTGGTGTGACAAACTCAGAACACAAAATTATTCTGAATTTAATGTTAAACGGCACAATGGTGACAACCTCGCTGCCACAGAGATACTTTGGAAGGCTGCACACTACGCCCAGGTGTTTTCAAGCATGAATCTCTGCTAAAACCACATGAAGTTGTTTTTTTTTTTTACATTTCTGTGCTAATTAATGAGATTTAGAGCTGTTATTTTTTAACTTTGAATGGAGGCAGGTTAGCTATTCCCCCGTTTCAAGTGTTTATGCTAAGCTAAGCTAAGGGTTAAGCTCAGTCTTGGAAAGAAAAGCAAACAAGGGAATTTCCCAAAATGTTGAACTGTTATGTTACTTTCCAAAAAAAAACAAAAAAAAAAACATTGACTGGCCAATGTACTCTCACAGGGCATGGAGACAATAAAGAGTTAACATGAATGTTGACCTCCACAGTACCTCAGCTGCACTCTGCCCGCTCACTCCTCTCCCATGTATATAGAATAAGTCAGATCTAAAGAGGGAATGCTCGAGTTGGCTGCCTTTCATGGCACTGGATATATCAGAGCACATATACATATGGCCCACCTTCCCCTGTCTCTCTCGTTCTCTTGATCATACACAGACACACACCAGCACACAAACCACCTGGGCTTCAATATGGATACACAACAATCTACGAGGGGCAGGTATCCTCACAATCCGATCCTTCTACT
Organism: Miichthys miiuy; assembly: GCA_036365135.1. Taxonomy (NCBI): domain Eukaryota; kingdom Metazoa; phylum Chordata; class Actinopteri; family Sciaenidae; genus Miichthys; species Miichthys miiuy. Next base: position 2,706,406 of record CM071614.1, read on the forward strand.
GTAGCGTCCTAATCATTTGCAGTTTCTAGAGCATCAGAGACTTCTCATCTCCTGCAAAACACGACTGACATCCTACCCAGTCCCACTTCATTCAGTCTTAATTGTATCCTCATTCTTCACCTGGTAAGAAGCTAACAAACCTGTGCAGATGTGGCAAGCACATCAAAGCGAGGGAGGGATGGGAGGGGGAACTTGTTTGTAGAAAAAAATGTGTGGGGGAATATGAAAGGGATTTTTTTTTTTTTTTTTTTTTAACGTTGTGTGAGTCCAAGCCAGCGCCACCTCAGGGAGAAATGCTGGAAAAATGTGATATTTTACACCTGCATCTCAGGAGGTGAGGAATGAGACAGGGAGCAGGGGAGGCGGTAATTAGAGGAGTGTGCGCGCATGTGTGTGTGTGTGTGTGTGTTTATAAAGGATTTTTAGTATGTTTCTGGGGCTTGCCACTGGTTCTTTTTCAGCATTCAATTTGGTACGATGCATTGGATGCCAGATTATTAAAAATGCTAAACCTGGTTACGAATGCTGGAGAAAAAGTGTTGAAAATTTAAACAAATATGCTAATATTGTTACAGTGATAAATAGCTGGCAAGCTCTGTTTAATGAATAATGCTATTGGCTCTAATTCCTCATTAAGGCCCTAAAGAGGGGAGTGAAGAGAGAAAATACATGTATTGTTGTTGTGATTTTTTTTTTTTTTTTTTCAAATTAAACTCGGAAGGCAGAAGATACCAACACCTTTCCAAATTAAGTAGATTCAAATTACTCGGTTACACAGCTGGTGTTCAGTCTGGGATGTCTTGTGAAACCAATTAATGTGAGGGTTAAGTCTTGATAAAGTAATTGAGGCAGGGTTAGAAATGAGATGGAAGAGTTAGGAGTGTTATGTGATCAGCCTGTACTCGATGAGACAAAGTAAGGCTTTCTTTATACTGCAAAAATGTATCTGTCTCAGAAGTCTTAGCGTTCTGCTTTTATTAAAACAAGTAAATGAACTCTGTCAACTGTCGTCTCGCAGCTCTGCTTTATTTCAAGATATAATCACTCATTTAAAGACTTAATAAACTCACTGAAACAAGACATAAAGACGGACTGCAAAAAGGACCCGCTGCTTTCAAACTGGCACAAAGTGTCTCCACTCATAAGTTAATGGCAGCACTCTTGACACTTTTTGAAATTACCATTCATCTTTTCAAGAGTAAATGCTCCATAAGAAGAGGAAGCACTCATAAAAACGGCTTTGTTTTAATTTATGCTTCATTTTAAAAAAATGTGACCCCGAAGAGGGCTGAAATATTGGCAAATTAAAAATACAGCTGTTATACTTTAATGTTTCTGTTGGCCTGTAACCCTGTGAATTATTAAATGTTCTTCTTTTTAGGTGTATTTATAATTATTGTGATGATGTCATTATAATCCACCTACACCCAATAACCTGAAAATTAAAGGGCCACTCCACTGATTTTACACATACAAATCAGTTTATTCAGCCTGGATGTGAAAACCTCTAACTGTCACCAGGGTTGTCTTGAATTAAGCTCAAGACTTTAAATATTTCACTTAAAGAAACAAACCGGGGTCGCGGAGTCTAGGAGATGAGGGCGTACAACAGTAGGGGAAGGTTTAATGAATCATGCAACTGAGTTGCATTATGGGAATCATAGGCTTTTGTGAAGCTTGCTTGTGACTAAGTTAGGATATCTCGTCCTCCGCTGCTCCAATTGTGACCACTCTTGTTTTAATCTGTCTAAGAGTGCAAATGGAAATCACTGCTGTGCCCCTGAAGTCTTGTTTTTTCTGCTTGGCTTTTAAAAAGACACATGCAAGCAATTCATATCCACGACTCTTCGACTGTCAGCGACGCTTTCTGTCTTTTTCTTTTGATTAATTTTGTGCAACGCGAATATCACGTCAGAGAAAAGTCCCACGACTACGCTCTCTGGACGTATCCTCGATGCAGCCACTCTGCTAAACCATGCTACAAAAGTTACAACAGCTTAAAAACCAATCGACCTGACAAACCCCGTCTGAGCTCACCCTCCTAATATTTACGCTGTTTGAGCGTATATCAGAGTTTCCATCTTTAAACTACAGCAAAGGCTTACACACCACATAAGCTATCATGGGCTGCTTGAAGCCTTATTTATTTTTCCAGGAAAATGTCAAGGCCAGGACAAACATAATAGCATAATATTCTGTATACAGTGAGGGATGACATCACTGGCAGCAACAGCCAAGAGGGAGATCACACAAGACTGGAAAACTGCTTGTCTGATCATCATGAGGCGGGCTGCGCACACACACACACACACACACACACACACACACACACACACACAGTGCAGGATACAATTACCCCAACTATTTACACAGCTATTTATTTACCCTCCATGATTGCTGTATGTTTTTATGCTTCTATACTGTAAATCACACATATGATGGCTATTAGAGAGCGGTGGATTAATACTTACACTTATATATTTAAAACATGACTAATACTGCTTATTATAGAGCTCTAATATTTTTGTGAACTGTAATTCGGGACCAGACGTGTCATGTTTACAATATCAAGATGATGGCTCACGTTTCCTTTCTGCTTTCCAACATTGGCCTATCTGGAATAAATCAATAACCTGCATGCCACAGATAGAGATTATCTCTGCAGGAAAGTGGAGTTTAAGTGTTTATATGTGCGTCAAAGATGGAGCATCAGCCTCGGGCGATGCAAACGGAACCCTGAGACTGATTGACAGATGCCTCCAGTGCACTCTGACTAACTAACATGCAACTGAAATATTTGGCACAAATTCACAATATAGCATTTCCTTAAAAATAAAAATAAAAAGAGGTGTGTTGCTGCTATAAGTAGGAGAATAACAAGTGGAGATAATCCCATGTGAGGCCTGTCCTGAATTCTGTATCATTTTTACTGATGAGCTTCTTGGGCAGCTGCCATGTCAGTGAGGAAGCTCGTAAACAAATAATTATTCATACTAATAATCTTCCATATTCATGTGCAAATGGATTCCCTTCCTGCTATCTAAGTAGCTTCAAGGTTGTATGTGGGAGGTTCCCCTAACTATTGCCTGACTTGACTGATTCCATGCCAAAAATAAAATAATAAAAAAAATATCTAAAGGTCAAGGATGTGTGAGATATATATCAGAATTGTGTATAAAACAGACTTTTTATTGCTGATTTTAGACCATATGAGTGCTGCATTCAGATGCATGTTTTTACAACCTCACAGGGAATACACTTGCCAATTTAAACAAATATCCTGTGGAGGGCAAATGGGGATAAAACAGGAAACAAGAATAGATTTTCTCATGGAAGAACTCAGCCAATTCAAATATATAAATATATAAAATATGCATATCATAAGGAAAAGTTCAATAAAATAAAATGCTGTTCTATTCTTAAGTCAACTAAAAGCGAGCACACCCTAAGGTTAAGCTTTACAAACTTTTTCTTTGTGATGTCACAGGATGTCTCTGAATTGCACATATAAATCACCTGCCTAATAAATTGCTCTAAACCGCTGTGCGTAATTACGCACAAATCAAATAGGCACATAATTGATGTTGGCGCACAAGAAAAAAAAAAAAAAGTTCCATCCTCTCAAAGCCAAATTTCCAAACTCTGTTAAACTTTTGCCTTTAGGTGGGACTCGGGCCTCTTTGAGCTCCGCACATGTCACCATGTCTAACCTTTCCAAACGCACCGCATCACGCTTCTTCATTAGCTGCTTACGCTGTATGACATGTGATAGCGCCTATCATATATGTGGCTAAAAATAGCCCACAGACAGGCCCACATCAGAGACCACTGCGATGAGAGGAGTCATGTTCTCCATGTGGATAAAACGGCAGAAGGCAGTGGGCATCGGGCGGTGAACTGAGAGGGCTGGACACTGATTTGGCCAAAAGGGGAGTTGGAGAGAAAAATTGGCAACATGTTTTTTAACTATTAAAATAATGTTTTTCTAACAGAAACATCATTTTAAATCTACATGCAACACTCCAGCAACGCAAACTCCTAATTCAAGAGTAACCACACCACAATACAACGACAGTAAACATACACAGGTAGGTGGAGGGACTTGGCACACTGTTTTGGTGACTGTTACCCATTAGCTACACAAGTAAATAATAACACACACAAGAATCATAAGTGGGTAAGTCAGCCCACTGAACTTGACTTTAAAGTTCTCTCTGTGTGTCATTAAATCTCTGAGCAACTACAATGAATCTGAAAGCTGACTGCAGAAATGAGCAAATTATTGGTTTACATAGCACGTACCATTGTGGTGTAGGGAAATGTGCCAACACTCTCAAAGACCCATTTTCCACTCTCAAAAAGTTCGGCTTCCAAAAAAAAAAAAAAAAAAAAAAAAAGTGTGTGGGAGAGAGAAGTGCTCGGTTTCTTGTTCAGCTGGGCCTTATACCGGAAGCAAAAGAGCCCTAAAGCACGGCCTGTTGCCCGGTAAACATTTTTTTTTGGTAATTTGTAGTCAACTCTTCTCGAAGGACGCGAAGGAGGACGGAGCCGTATAATCCAAGTCGTCTCTGCTTCCCGACTTCTTCACGCAAGGTGTTTGTGCTCGCTTTCAACTCGTGATATTTCCATGAAAATCGTCCGCGTCGAGGCTCTGCTCGTGTCAGCTCTCTGTCTCTCTCTCCAGTCTGTCCTGGTACCGTAAAACGTCCACCGAGTCGCCGCGCTCTGCACCACCGACACAGTCACCAGTCTGAGCCCCCCCCCCCGAGTGACAGAGCAGGAGTCTTGGCTGTGCACCGACAGTAAGTAGCTTGCACTCTCTGCTTACGCGCTCACCAAATCAGCTGTTGCTCCTGCAGAGGGGACGACGCCGCGCGCTTTTCTCCCTCGTGCATGCTCCGGCTTTGCTGATATGAAAATGTGGAGGCTTTCTTCCTATCCCACCTCACCTCACCTCACCTCACCTCACCCCCCACCTGTTCCTCAGTGTCCGGACAAAGTTGCGAGAGATCGGCGTTCGAGGCGAAACTCACCATGTGGCAGCGCGGATGTCGCGACGTGAGAGTTGATGAGAGTAGCGGGACGCGGTGGGCACTGCCAGCCGGGACTGCCTATAGGCTGAACCCACGAACACGGAGGTAAAAAAAAATGTGCGTATCTACCCCCCACCCCTCTCTGCGTGACACCGAAGAGTCAAAACAAAGTAAACAAGAGAAAGTGAAAACACAGCGTGGCACGCATTCACGCACGCATCCAGTGAGGAGGACGTGCGGTGTCCTGCGGCCGCGGCCGGAGAAGCGGAGCGGAGGGCTGGTGAATTATTAATAACCAGAGCGGTTCACAGTCTGTCGTGTTCAGTGAGTAACCAGGGCGGCAGCTGGGGGGTTTAGAGGAATTAAATACGGGCTCAGAGTAAACCGTGGACGCGGGGGATTAGTAGCTCTCACCGGCAAAAGTGGAAGGGCAGCTCGGGGCCGACGGAGAGGGGAGGGTAGGAGGGGAGGGAGCGGCGGTGGTAGGTTATGATAAATATTTTCTGAGCGTGTGAAATACAAAGAGAGGAGGCTGTGCAGCTTTGGAAAGTTTATGTTCAGCCTGAGATGTAGAGACGTGGATCCGTTTAAAGGCTGGAAAAACCTCCAGCTGCTCCTAAAAAAGCGACAATTTCACATGAAAATAATGGATTTTATTATTCAAACTGTTCCAGCTCCTCCACGCAGAGCTGATTTAACTGTCGTGGCACATGACTGGACACATCTATATGATGTTATATAATGTGAGAACTTTTCAGCAGCCATCAGTCTGTCACGTGTCCAGACTTATTTTAGAGATTTGTAACACCTTTGGATCTGTTCTGTTTTTTTGGTTTTTGTTTTTTTCCCCCCCCAAAGCGGCGCGCTGCAGGACGTTTAGTTCACCCTCACACCCACAGACAAACTGACACAAACTGTTTATTTAGTGCTGAATAAAACAGTTCGTTCAGAGCAGGTGCATGACTCCCGGCTGGAACACGAACACAGTATTTATTCACCACAAATATCAAATGATGGCGGATATCGAGACACGCCTTCAGGAGACACTGCACTCATGAATAAATTCACCACCAAAGTAACGTTTTGACCTTTTATGGGAAAGGAAGCACTTGACGGAAGTGCGCAACCGCAGACGTCACCAATAAAATGATGACGAGCAGCGTCAGGACGGAGCCCACCTGCCGCCACATCCAGGCCGTGTTGGTCCAACTGCATCACTTCACAAACACACAAATAAAAAAACTCATGGACTCCTGAGGTCTGCAGAGAGAGGCATGCTGGGAGATTGTTTGAATTCACCACAGCCTCAGATTTCTCTCTCTCTCTCTCACACACACACACACACACACGTATTTTAAAAAACAAAGCATCGTCGGATTCAGATGGCAAAATTATGACAGCTGAATTATGGATATTTTATTGGCTCAAACGAAAATATTTAAAGTTTTTATGACGTCATTATTTAGTCAACAGAGCGACACATGAAATATTTTATTTCAGTTTTTCCATTTTGTATTTTTTTCACTGCAGAATCTGTCGAACTGATTTCCTAAAGCTTTATTTTATCACATGAGATAATGTTATGACGTTATTATAATTATGTGACGCCATCATCAGTGAGGGCTTCATTAAATCTATCAGAGCTGTCAGTGTTTTCATTCGGCAGCAGGCTCCATTTTATATTTATTACATTTAATAAAAGTCGTTTGTTTTTGCTCATTTAAAAGAAACAAAAAAAAAAATATTAAGTGACTATTTTATAGTTTTTTTAACGATTTAAAGCGCGAAATAAAATTCATACAGACAATTACATGAGAAATAATTAGTGTAGGCCTCAAGTATTTCATTTACAACCAAATATTTCATTTAATAAGTTCATGTGAATTTTAAAAACAAAACAAAACATGGGCTATGTAAGAGTGCAGATAAATGTGTTGATATTGGTATTGTTATTATATTTTGTTGGTCTTAAAATATTTAATATTATTTAATATTTTTTATTCTATTACTAATAATAATAATAAATAAATAGATACACAAATAAAAGCTATAATACAAGCACCAGGAAGTAATTAGCTAATCTGTTCAATTGATTTGATCTGATGATATTTTCTCGTCATCAGGCGACACAAAGGCCCAAATTCAGATTTCAGTCATGACTCAGCACACTGTCACTGTTAACTAACACCAGACTATTTTTATAAGAAGTAAATAAAAATGAATTATAAAGGAAATTTTAATATATGTAAGTGTGTGTGTGTGTGTGTGTGTGTGTGTGAGTGTGTGTGTGTCTTTCTTATGTGAGCGGCCTGCAGCAGCCTCAGTCTGCATCAGGACCTGTCCGTCTGTCTCTGGGCCTGTGAGACGGTCATGAATTCGTTTGGATAATGTTTGTTTTTGGTTTTTGTTTGTTTGTTCTTTTTTTTTTAGATGAGCGCGTGCACGTCACTTTCCTTTAAAATATATTCAAGTTGGACGATCACGAAGGTGCACGTGCGAGTTCTGTTTAAACAAGAAGCCTTTTTTAAATGTTGCACAACGCAAGACAAACATGAAGAAAACGTCCGTAAAACACACACACACACACACACACTTCTTACTGCTCCAACATTGCCTCATGTCACGCTCGGTTCAGTTCGGGTCGGACTTGACCTCATGTGTGACCTCATAAGTTACTGTTTTAGAGTCTTCAGTGAACTTATGGCCTGTTCAGCACGTCAACACGTCATTACGTCACAATAATAAAAATGTTTAAATGCTCCGACTTCATTTGATCAGGACAGATGTAAATAAATATGCAGAAGTTCTGAATGAAAAGAATCCGTTCAGAAAGACTCAACGTGCCTCACATGTTGTCAACAGATAATGATGTTTGTGTGAACAGACACGTTTGGTTGAGTACGTGCAAGGAGGATCAGGGCGTCACGTCTCTGACCCTAAACTAGGCCACGGTATCTAATAGCATCTCCCAAACCTTTAACGCGCTTATGTCGCCTGGATACCGGAGGACAAGTTGGACAATCACGGGTATTTTTAGGCTCTGAGCTGCACACTCTCCGCTGACTCCACATGTTCCTCTAAACTTCTTTTTATTTGTTTGTGATGTCACTCTCTGGAGCGCACTGAGACCTCTCCAACACTCTGAAATGCGTCCATACTTTCCATACATCCTGGCTTGCAGCGGGCAGTCTATATTCGTCCCAGCTTGCGCTCATTTACAAACTCCTTTCTTTTGGTCTCTCCTCTCCCGCTCCTATATACCGTCTCTCCCTGGAGGTTTACACAAACTGTGAAACAAAAGTTCCACTAGGCAACGGCCTGTCGAGGAATGCTGACCTTGGCACGGCCAGTGGAACCGGCCCGACTCGCGGCCATTCTCTCGTTTCTTTTTGGTTTGAATTAAGACGCATTTGACCTGCGCCAACTTCCAAGAGGTGCCACGGTGGTTGCTGGAGCCATGTAGCTAGAGGCTGCTGCTGCTGCTGCTGCTGGCCTGCATGGACTGACTGACTAAAAAAGAGCTGCTGCAGTCCTGAAATGAAGTTTAGAAAAGTTTTTTTTTTTTTAAAACAAAACACTGCAGCAAAGACAGAATGAGTTCTCAGCTTATAGGATAAAGTTACAAGATGTGAAGGACACCATGCAGGGCAGGGATTCATCTTAAATTCACTGAGTGTCTATAATAAAAACAGCAAATAACAAAGAAGGAAAATCAGATGAGATCAGTAAAATGACCACAGGAGCCCTGATTTAGAATATTATAATGAGAATTAAGAGAATAAAAATCAAGTTAAAAAAAGAGCCAAACTAAAATAAGCAGTGGTGGAAGTAATCAGATATTTTACTGAAGTATAAATACTGCAAAAAAATATACCCAAGTAAAAATCTTAATTTTACTATTATACAATAAAAACAGCATGAGCAGCAACATGTAGTAACAAAGTAAATGTATTAGACAGACAGAACAACCCTTGATCACTGGATTATGATCAATAATGAATTAAAGTGGATTTTAATGTTCTTCTAATATTCTCTATAATCTTTAACTACATTACATTTAGTCATTTAACTAGCTTTTATGCACAACAAAGGAAACAATCAAGGTACAAGATAACTACAGCTGTCTGATAAATGTAGTGGAGTAAAAAAAAAACGACAATATTTCCCTCAAAGTCTGCTGGAGTGAAAGTATAAAGGAGCTGAAATGAAGTACAAGGGCCTCAAGTTTGTACTAAAGTAAAATACAGTATGTGAAACACATTAAATGATATTTCCTGACTGAAAATGAGGTCACTGTGGACAGAATCCTGAGAGAGTGAGATAAGGTACACTCACACTACAGTGCTGCAGAAATGTGACATTCTAAAAAAGAACGGTGTGTGTGTGTGTGTGTGTGTGTGTGTGTGTGTGGCCCAGACACTTTCACCGATCACGGCACTCACAATGAAATACTAACTGTGCCAGAAAACAACAAAAACACAACCAAAGGACCAGAATGTCCTCCCGTGAATGAAAGCGTTAAGTATCTTTAATAAACATATTATATGGAAATGTTTCAGTGGAGCAGGAGCTGCAGACAAAATGATGAGATAATAAAGCACAAAAAGCTCAGAGTTTAAATGAGTGAAGGATTCTTACAGTCTCAAAGCTCACAGTATAGACCTGGACAGAGTCCAACGAGGACAGAATCTCATTAATGATATTCTATATGAAGTGTATGGAGTTCTCTGGTTCTGGTTGTAGGATCAATGCTACATTTAATTATAGATTTATCTGAATGTGTTTGCAGAGAGGTCCATCCTTTGAGACTAAAACAGATCATTCTTTAGTTTCCTTCTTTTCAAAGAACTTCTGATGTTGAAACAGTATTTCATATTTCCCAGCGTATAGACTGATTCATGTGAGCGGGACTGAATCCCAGCGGGTCTCTCAAACAGGTCGAGTGCAGATTAGAAATGCTACTTAATTACCAAAAGACCCCTGAGAAAAGGTGCTGGCCCTTTGTACATCAAGGTAGGAAACACTGTTAGAGCAGGATTAAACTTAAAGTCACCTATCTCAAATAGTTCGCTGTTTGGGGGACAAAGCATCATGGGAGGAGGGTTCTGAAAACGGATCTTTTGGGACGGAGAAATAGTCTGAATTTTGTCCGTCTACGGCAAAAACCATTTTGTTTTATTGTCAGGCAGCAGAACCAGATCCTGCACCCTGATCCCTTCCCTGACACACAGTAGATCACATTAGCATAAGATAGTGTGGTTGCTAAACACACACACACACACACAGCAAATACATCCACCTGCAGGCTGAGCGGTGAGATTAACAACACCTGATGGAGAAGGATGATTGGTGGAGCCTCGGGCCTTTTCAAACCTCTGATTGGTTCAACAGAGGACCTGGCTAACTGATGCCTGGAAGAGTGTGTGTGTGTGTGTGTGTGTGTGCCTGGATCTCTCAGGGTATCCCACACTCCCCTGCCTTATCAGGCAGCTCCACGGCACCGCTAGAGGAGTGCTGCTCTCAGGAGGGCAGGGCTACCAGCACGCCGCTTATCTTCTACCGGCAAGGAGGGTTTATAGGTCTGATTAACTCGCTGTTTGTATGTGTTGTGTATGAGAAAAGAAGAGAGTGCCGGGGTGTGTTATTGTGTGCGTAGACTAATGTGTGTTTGTGTATGCGGTGGCGGTGGTTGGGCAAGTGGATGTGAGTGTGAGAAAGGTGTTTACTCAAGTGCAGTAAGCTCCTGGTGAACCACACGGCCGAGGATGACACACACACACACACACGCACACACACAAGCCAAACCCCTTTCGTTTTCCTCGACAAATCGCGGCTCTTCAGAGGCACCCAGGAAGTAACACAAAGGCTCTGTCGTAAGCCGGACGAGGGGGGGGGTCGAGTGTTGAGAAGAAAAAACACACAGCGCCCTTCAGAAGTAAAGTCGCCGTGATGCATTACAAAGCTCCAAACTTTCAAAAAAACCTCCCCACTTTGTAAAAATCTATATCAAATTGCACCATTTGTCATCGTGATGATTGGAGAGCACCCCCCCCTCCCTACCAGAGTGGAGCTCAGTGATATGATTTGCTCTGGTTTGGGTCCAGCCGGTACCACCAGAGAGTGTCATCGTCTGAGGAGGGAGGAGGGAAACGAGGGGGAACACACACACACACACACACACACCCTCCCCGTACACCCCTTCATAGGAGAAAACAGGGCTGCTATAATCTCTTTTCCTGGCTCTCCATGAAAGCGAGAGGGAAGAGCCACCAGAGCCTCGGTCCGCTTAGATCTGCTGCCCCTCACCCCCCTGTCTATCTTCTATCTGCTATCTCCTCTGCCGATCCGTCCCTCTCTTGTTCCCGCTCTTCTTCATCACCCCCTCACTTTAACTCACTCATCCAGGATCTCCCCGCAGCCGTGCTCTGTCGTTTTAGTTTGTTCACTGAGCATCATATCTAACTCCTTCAGTTATTGATGTTTAGATCTACAGCGTGTGCCCGCACTTCTCTTTTGTGTTCCTGTCTTTAGTCACTTTTTTAAGCCATGCTAGCGACATGGCTGTGTCAGTCTGTCTGTCTCTCAGTTGGCTGAAAATGACATGAAATATCTCAACAGTTATTGGATGGATATCTGTGAAATTAATGACATTCACGCTCCCCAGAGGATGAACCCCGACGACTTTGGCGATCCTCTCTAGCATCACAATGACATTTGTGGTTTTCGAGTCAAATATCTCAACAAATGTTGGAAAGATTTCCCTGAAATTTCACCATCATCAGGTCAAAATGCTAATTTGACCAATACACCGCCAGCTCCAGCTGTGCTTTGTGTTTATTATTGCTCAAATGCAAAACTATGATGGTGAACAATAGAATAAACCTGATAGCATCATGTTAGCATTGCCACCGTGAGCCTGTTAGCATGTAGCTCAGAGTGTTTTGAACTTCGTGAACACTTCGTCGCAGCGTGAGATTTGAAGCGAAGCCTTCAAAGTACAAAATGTTCCTTCCTCCTGTTTCCCAAATTTCCCAACCCGCTCCCATGCCCTCCTCTCGCTGCGCTCCCCTCTTTCACACCTCTGAGGGGGGCTATCATTTTATGGATCTTTGCCACTCAGTCTGGTCCCCCACCCCTCTCGCCGTCTGCCTCCACTTCCCATACTCTTCCATCACTTTTTTCCCTGACTCTCCCTATTCTTCCTCCTACTCCCTGTTTCCTCCTTCCCTCCCTCCACCCCCCCTGTGCCTCTCCTTTTTTTTTTGATGGGTGGAGTCTCCAATGTGGTGCCATTTTCTGTTTGCTAGTACATACAAGAGGACATGAATATTCATGACTAAACCACTCTGCACCCTCCACACCCCAAACCACCACCACCACCACCACCACCACCAACCCCCAACTCGGCCCTGCAGTCGAAGGCAACACTTGGTAGTGGCACATGGCGAGACAGCTGTTGCAAACCAAGCCAGGCATCTGTGCAGTGAGAGAGTACGGGGGAAAGAGAGAGCGAGGGAGAAGCAGACACTGTTCAAAACAGATAAAGAGGACAGAGATGAAGAGATAGAGGCGAGAAGAGAGAGACAGATATATGTGGAGATAGAGTCAGGGTGGTATGGAATGGGCAGTGGTTTGGGGGGCATCTGGGTAGAGGAGAGCCAGACAGACAGAAGGAATGGGGCGGTGGCAGGGTCATCTGGGTGAAAAGGAAGGGGACGAGCCAGACGGAGGGAAATGGGCACTGATGGGAGGGTCTGTCTGGGGATGGAGAGGGAGACAGATTGAAAGAAGATGGGACCGAGGGAGACAGAGAGGGAGGGAGGGAGGGAGGCAGGAGTGGGCATCTGAACGTAAGAGACAAAAACCTGGAAAGCGACAGCAGGGGAGACGAGAGGATGGAATGATGTCACACACCTGACTTTACGCTTGAGGAATAAAAGAAGCGAGGTCGTGGCTGGGAATTTAGAGATACAGAGGTCAAAAGTCAAAACTTTCAAACAGGATTTCACGCAGCCAAGAAACTTTTGACAAGCTGCCAAACTCGAGTCAATTTTCTGTGTATTTCACATCCTATTTATTCATTTAACGATGGGGTTTTATTATCCGTTACTTTTACGTTGCTCTTGTCTCAAAGTCGTCTTGACACTGCCAGGTAGATTTTCTTCTGTCTAAAAAAAGCTCTAAAATCCATGATGTGTAACGTGTTTGTGAGCACAAAATGTGAACTCCCTCTTCATCTCTTTAAACCCTTCAGATTTACTGAAATACCACCAAGGACATGACCGCCGTGTCCTCAGCGGTAGCTACAGCTCTGGTCACAAGATGATTACAGGGAAGGAAGACAAAAAACATCTGTTCCACTAAATCTCTTCTTTTTCTGTTTTTTTTTTTTTTTTTGCTTTTTTTTCCCTGTGAGATACTGAACACTTTTTTTTTTTCAATCAGAGAATTCCTTTAATGACTGAAAATGATTCTTTGGTGAAGCTGTGTTACAAGACCTCCAATCAGGAGTCACGACCAGACGCAGAAAAAGACGATCACCATCATGAAGTGTAAAAAATGGTGGGCATCGTGGTTTTCTCGACTTGGGATTCAAATCTTTTAACAAAAAAGTGTACGATACAGAGCAGGGGTGTGGGATTTGAAAGCGTTTAAGAGGCAGTAGTGGTTGAATGAAGCACTGTCCTGTTGCCTTGTGGGAATTGTAGGATCCAGCGTTTTTGGCAATTGACCCATAACAGGGACTTAAGGATATCTAGACCTCTGCTGTCTCAGTTTTAAACAATCTTTTTCAGATCTGTTCTCCTGCTTAATGAAAGTAAAATGCTAAACTGTTGCAATCGTCCTTTAAATGACTTTATTTTAAATGTGAGTAATCTGAACTAACCTCCCGCTGCGTCTCGCGTTTGTCTCAGAACAAATTCGGCAACACAAAAAAGCACTGAGTGAGTTGTATGTTCAGCAAACTAAAATTCTGAAATTAATAATCCCCCCCTCGGCTTTGTGTATCACAGAGCTGAGACACTGCATGTCCACAGACGGAGGGAATGTTCCTTTGCCAGCCATGCCCAGCCTGTGCCCCCTGTAGCACCCTGTAACCCCTCCACCCCTTCCTCCCTGCTCTCCATCTCCTGCATCCCTGCATGGGGCCCCAATGTGCTGGCTGCCATCCTTCCCTTTCTCACCCTCCCCTCACCACCCCATCTCTCTCTCTCTCTCTCTCTCTTCCTCCTCCACCACCACTACCACCCCCCCTCCTCCTCATTCCCACCCAGGCAGAGGGTCTAGCTCTGCCCTACATAGCAGTGAGCGCAGCAGGCATGGCGCTGAGAGGAACCCTCGGGTTTACAAACTGTGTCAGGCCTCGAGACACCTCTGTGATCAACACCAACCCGCCACATGAGGGGAAATAATAAACGCGAGTGCTACCAAGAGATCGGAGTGATTGATGTTGTCAATATGTGAAATCTGGAATAAATTAGAACTCTGATCTGATCCAGAAATGTTGTGTCACTAAAAAATAAAGCCGAAGGTCAAAATCACAGAAAAACAGCAGCTAGAGCCAAAGCTTTTACAGAGAACACAAGCTGAACTCAGATGTTGTGTTTCACTGTGAATTCAAGTCAAAAGGTCGTCGTAATAAACCGCTTATTAAAGTGTAGGAAAAAGGCAACAGTGTCCACACAGGTGAGGATTAACTGTAGCAAAACATCGGGGTTTAACAAAGTGCTGATTATGAGGAGGAAAAGTGTCTTTCTGTGTGAAGGCAGAAGTGTATCGTGGCCTTGATAAAATTCTGAATCATTTCCTCTGGTGGCAAAAGCAGGTTTTAATTAAAAAACCCAGATCCTGTGGGATAAGCCCCAGATATCTTTGATGAAGTCAATCACCCAAATGATCTTGTGATTAAAAGAGAAAGGAGAGAAGCAGAAAAACTAAGAAACATCTCTGTCACTAGCTTTCGAAATAGAAATATATTGTAAAATATATATCACCATCAACGCTTCATTCAGGTTTACACAAACTGACATATGACTCTCACATGTCTGCACTGTAATCTCAACAAGCAGCTATCAAAGTACACCTGACTGATCCACAGTTGGCCTTCTTTGGCCTTAAGCACCAAACACCTTGTACACACACTTGTCGTTTCAGATGCACAGTGTGGAAACATGCAGCGTGCACATCATGTCAACGTGTCACATTCTGCAGCAGCAGACGGACATCTCATCCAAAACAAGACGGGTTGTGAGTGAGTGCAAAAGAGAGCGGGAGAACGTCACGAAGAAAAAAAAAAAACAGCACAGAGACAGACGGATCGATCGGTACAGAATGAGGGAGAGACGGGGAGCATCCATCCTACCATCCACCATGACCTGGCAGAGAAGTCATAACACAGCTGCCACCTGAGCCCGGGGTCACTCTGCCTCTCCCACGCCATTCCACACACTGCCACGCCGCCTCTCCCGCGCCAGAATCCTCTTCCTGGGACTGCTGATAAATATATAAATATATATGAAATGAGGGGAAAAACACGGATGGAGTCACCAATCAGGAGCTATCTGTTACCAGGATGCTGCTGCGGTGTGAGTGATGGAGGATGTGTGTATGTGTGGGTATATACAGTATGTATGCTCTGGTCTGTGTGTGTGTGTGTGTGTGTGTGTTTTGGAGGGAGAGGGGGACACAGACACAGAAATGCCACGGAGCGCTCTCCAAGCAGCTGTGCCTCTCGCTTCGCCAGTCCAACTGATCCGGCTGCCATGTGCAGACTTACCGAGCCACCGACTCTGCACCCAATACTGAGGTGCACACTGAGGCGCAGGCTCGTGCGACCGTGTGGCACATGCACGTGGTGGCACGGTCATATCTTCTCATAATGTATATTTCCTAACAATTTAATGAGTCACAATGTCGGTCATAAAACACTGGTTTCTATCGGCTGTGCTCTGAGCTGATATACATTTTCCAGGAGGCCCCGGGCCAAGCTCAGATGTCTGAGCCAGGTTACTGAAGAGCTTCCATCGTACGCTCCACATGTCAGACTGAAAACAAAGCTTGTTATGTGCACCCTGTTATCAACTTCTTATTTTCCTCACTGATGGTGCTCAGTTACAGCACTTCAATTCAACAACCCTGTGATGCATCTGTCACTGGAAACTAAAAGAAAAAAAAAGACCTTTTTGGAATGTGTAGTTTTTGATTATAATGAATAAAAAAAATTGCATCTTCATAAATTTGCATTAATTTCATTGAATTCCACAGAAGAACGTGTGATGCTGATGTGTCATTTAACACATTTTTAATTAAAAAAACAAAAACATTTGAATGGGTTTCTGGTCGTGGTCAGTACGCACAGCTGTCTCCTTCGTGGACGGATACGATGTCTGACTGGGTGAAGCTTTCCTCACCTGCTCTCAGAGATCTGAAGAAGCTCTGTGATCATTTGGTGACAGTCATGTTCTGACCTCCATCTCTGATTCCTCGCCCAGCAGCTTTAGGAGCAGTGGACGTAGCAGCTGCGTCCACACTGTGGATAAAGAAATACAAGAACAAGAGCGCGCATCAGTATGTACAGTTTATACATATACAAATGTAAAATGATAACCCATGACACAATCAGTTTACTATGACCTATACAGGACTAGACCATGGACGTTTGAGTCAAAGACAACACAGAGAAGCAGCTTGAGGTCTGCTCCAAGGCGTTTGTCATTTTATATTTTATTAGGTCAAATTATTAATTCAGTTTCACTGTTTAATCTGTCTCTTTTTTCATTTTTGTCTTTAAGATGATAGATGAAGGATTTTTAATGTGTTTTATGTAAAGTGGATGATTGAGTCGCCTTGTTATTGAAAGACATTAAATGAATATAAGCTCATCATGTTAATACAGCCACAGCGACAGTCGAGCGATGCTAGCAATAAAGGAGGCTAATATGACTGAAATGGCAGATTACATAATTGTAATAAATGTGTGAACGGGATGCAAAAGAGCTTTTGAACAGAATTTTATTCTGAAATGATAAATATGATAATCAATGTATCAGTGTTAATTGTTTGGTCCCAGTAAATACATGGATGAGAGCTTCCTGTGAATTTCTATAGAACATGCATGGAGGTCGTTTTTGACCCACTTGGAGGAAAGTTTGAGTAATGGCAACCAAAACATGAAAAAATAAAAGAGGCATCTAAAACATCCAAAACTGGAATTGTGTGTTTTGTGTGAACACCTTCTCTTTTGGCTGCCATGTTTTTTTTGTTTTTTTCTTCTTCTTCTTCTGCTTCTCTCTGTACTGACTGCTGTGTGTTGCACCAATTCTGTGGTTTGCAGCAGATCACCAGTAAGACTACAAAGCATCTTTTACTGTGGCCACCTGCGCTAAAAATGGACGTTTACACAGGGAAGAAAAAAAAAAAAACGAAAAAAACTCTCCAGCAAATAGTTTGCAGTCCCGCTCACATCATGTTTCTCTTCTGCTCGTTGTGTGCATGCAAAACCAGAGGGAAATCTGTTGCTGATGAACATAATAAAAACAAACGAAAGTCATTTTCTTCTGTGGTATAAACAGTTAGTCATTTCACATGAGGACAGCATTATTGTGGATTTTATTTAGTCATGCTTATTATAGAAAATAAAAAGAAACGTCTGAGAGCAAAATTGAGTTTGCCCTTTTGTTTGAGTTCTGTGCTCAATCCAATGGAACGGCACATTTTATCTGATGCATTGTATCTATTTGATCAGTCCGCCTGTCTCTGCCTGTCCGCTCGCCAACACATGATGCTGTCTTCATTTATTTGTCTCCCCCTGCTTATTCCTGTCTCCACGTCCACTTTGTCTCCCTGTCTGTCTGCCTGTCTGTCTGCCTACCTGCCAGCCTGCAGATGAGACACCAGCAGACCTGTATGTTTATGTATGGGTTCATTAACAAGCATTGACAGCTTGTGAAGGAGAGTGCCATTAACATTGCATGTATTCCCAAGTGGTGATCTTGCCGTGAGTGTTGCGCTCTGTCTCGGTGTTTTACATGCGTAGTGGGTGACCGTAGTGAGCGTGGATGGGGGGGGGTGGAGGTGTGGGACGAGTGGCAATTACAGGCCCAGTTATAGTGCGATAGCCCGCTCGACGGGCCATGCTTGGCACGGATCCTTATTTTAAGGGAATTTAAAAGCACTAGACGGAGCTTTACAGCGTGACCCCGTCTCTCCACCCGTCCATTCATCCGTCGCTACCTCCCAGTCAATCCTGTTTTTAATCTCGCCAGGCCTCAGCGGGGCCTAAAAGCACAGGGACCGGGCGCAATGCCTAGATGACCCTAGGTAATATGGAAATGGATAGAGCAACAACCACACACACACACACACACACACACACACACACACACACACTCACGGACCCACTCTCTGCTCACTTCAGCGCACATATGCAGCCCGTTGACTCTTAATTTTCCATCGGAGCCGTTTCACCTGGAATATTTCTGCCAACAGAGCGACGCACTCTCTGCCCCTCCGCGGAGGCCTTTTGCCCCTCCACCCCACCCCACCCACTACCACCACCACCCTCTGCTCCAGCAGAAAGGCCGGTGTTATGTAACTGCACCAGATTCCCTCCTGCACGCTCACAAACCAACCACAGGTCAGAGAGCTCACACTGCACTTCGAAAAGTTTCTAAAAAAGACACAAGAGTCAGTGCATCACGCCGTCGCACTCCTACTTTGATTCGGGCTGATCTGTGATGTGCCTCGCGTCCTTTAAGTGTTCACAAAGTTCTGTTCTGGTGAAGTCATTGTGGACTTGGAGCCCGCTGTGTATTTCTGATCATCCAGCATCATTTTTCCACTCACAGGAGAAATTTTGCGCTTGAGAGACAGGATACACTAAAAACTCCAAAGCTGACCCCTCTCCCCCGCTCTCCCTCACACACACACACACACTCCCGTCGTAATTTGTCTGCCCACTGGTTTCACTTATTACGTTTCAAAAGGTTTCTGGGCAACGTGGTTTGAGAAAGGGGGAAAAAAAAAAAAAAAAAGAACCGTGGCATTTTTTTGGCACACCGCTCTGCCCGTCTTGCCCAGAATGAGGAGGTTACCATGGCATCAGTGGGCACCTCATAAAGCAGACCATTGTTGGTGCTTGTGTGTGTGTGCATGTGTGTGTGTGTGTGTGTGTGTGTGTGCCACATTGAGTTGCATGGCAACAACCTCTGGGCACCACCACCACTAGCAAGAAGCTCAAATCTCGCACAGGGCAGTGCCAGCCTGCAATGCAACATAAACATGAACTTCCCTCTGTCTTTAGTCTGATTTATTCTCTACCTGCTCCTTCAATCGTCTCACATTTCTTCACACACACACACACACACACACACACACACACACACACACACACACACAGTTTCCCCCCAAAATGTCTGTCAGCATATTGTGAGGAAAGTAAAAGATCCTGTAATTGTAGCCCGGATCATGATTTATCATCCCCAAACACAAAAGAAATGTGCAGTCAGAGGTTAGCAAATCACCAATGATCTGCAGTGTATTTTTTTTTTTGTGCAGCAGTGTGCAGATTTTCATTAAAGCTCCAAAATTACAGAGAAACATGCGCTGCATGCTTAAAGAATGGCCACCATAATTAGAAAACGAGCCCGCAATCTAAAATAACCTGAGGGGGGAAACGGAGACGCTTTATTTTCTTGTCTTCCCCAGTCAGATCCATTAGCGGAGAAAGGCTATCATACAGGTTTGTTTGTAATCGTTTCAGTTCCAAATAGCCCAAAACACTAAGTTACTATGTGTGAAAATCTGGACACAATTTGTGGTTACCTCGAGAAAAAAAAAGAAAAAAAAAGAAGAAGAAGGAAAAAAAAAGGAGAAGTGAGAGGAGGGAAGGAAAGGAGCTATTTTCAGTTTGTGAAAGTTTTGGTGGGAGTTGAAGGGGCGCGTGGGTGACACCAAACCTTTGACAGGTGGACGCTCCCTGGCTCACTGCGACCTTTGTGTCGGAGTTTTGAGGCCTGCTGGATGTGTGCAAGAGCGGACGTGTGGAAGGAAGACGGGGACGTCTGCGGTGAGACGCGGGTCCTCTGGCACACTCTGCTGGTGTGTTGGAAGAACTGAAGACACGGACTGCTCACGCAGCTCTCGGACGCATGGAGAGGAGAGGTTTGTGGTAAAACAAACGTTTAACTAACGTATAATTAACGCACGGCTTAATGAGTCATCATAATGACTTAATATATTCTTAATATTAAGAAATGACCTCGTTACTTTGAATTCATGTGATTAGTTGGTGCTTAATTGATGCTGATACATTCATCTGTGTTCCACCAAATTATCTGAAATCTAGTTAAACAGCCATGTCACAGTGATCGTGTGTACATGTTATGTTGTCTTATTATTATCATGTTCATCAATTAAAAATTAAAAAAACAAAGAAAAGCTCATTTCAGAGTTCTCATAGAAATATCGATCAGTTTTTTAATCCAAGTGCTCAGACGCAAACATCAGCTCACTTCAGCACAAATATCCAGAGACACACTGTGCTTCTTGCAAAAACAACTAAACATATATATAATAATAATAATAATAATACAGTAAAATGCTCCACCCTCCTAGCTTGTAAACAGAGTACAAACAAAGACTGCAGGCTCCTGTATGCAGAAACATTTACATATTTGCATTTGAGAACAGAGATTAAAATAAAGAAAGTTTCATATTTCTAACAATAAATTCAGAACAGCAGAGATCACAGACATACATCTACAACTGAGTTATTAATTCATAGGTGTTCCATTAAGCATGAACTAATCCCTGTATTATTATTATTTTTTATTTTTGTATTATTTAAGCACATGTTTTGTGCCTTTATAATAACAAAATCAGTCACACAAAGTTACTGAGTTTGTCCGTTTCTTCTCGAGCAAAGTTGTTATGAACAGAGTCAGACTGTTAAGTCTCTGCCTTATTGGAAAATGAACCATATTTGACAGTAATAACCTTAAAATGTTACATTAATACATTAACAAGGAATCCAAAAACAGTCTTTGTGACTACACAAAGAAAACACGGAGTGTTGGTTTAGCTGTGCACCGTAAAACATGTTTTTTTTTTTAGTTAAGTTTTGTTGTTTTTCGACATTTTCAAATGTTTTTTGTTTTTTTCTAATGCCACAACTGGTTTTCATTCATTCATGGTTTGAAATTCATCAACTCACAGACTCTGAAATAGCTCGAGATGGCTGAGTTCACTGTGAATATTTCATGTCAAAGTTACTTTACTGTCACAGAATGCAGCTGCGGACTTTTTCTGCGTTTGAGCGGCTTTATGAAAACAAAGTGTGACAGAAACGAAACGACGCAGGTTTGATTTGTGAGTTGATTCTCTGTCTGGAAGGAAAGAAAAACACCAAATACTCTGAAGAACGATGGTGTGTTTCGCTCACGTCCTCTGGCGCTGATGTAAAGTAGCGGTGATTAGCAGTAAACGGGCTCAAACGTGTAAAAGTACCAGTGTGGTCTGTGAAGAGCGACCTAAGAGGGTTCAAACTGATCACAACTTATATACGCAGCCACCTGGAACAGACTTCCTCTCTTGCCAAATACATGCCATGTTTAGCCCGAGCCTGGCTGCTCTGAGTGTGTGTGTGTGTGTGTGTGTGTGTTGTCAGGTCTGTTACTGTGGTGCTCGTTTGGTCCTCTGCTGTTGTGCAGCATGTGGCCCGCAGATTAACGCTTTAAATGAGACTCTCCTGTTCTGAATGCCCCCTCTGTTTGCTTACAAGGCCCGGGTGAGACAGAGTGGAAGGATTTGAGAGGGGTTTTGTATCTCCTCCTGTTCAGAGGGGGGCATCCTATTATGAGTGAAAAGCTAAAGGGAGGGCATGGTCACAAAGGGTTAAAACCTGAGAGTGTCTCTTTTTTTTTTTTGGCATAAAATGCAGAATTGGCTCTTTTTTTTTTAAAGACATGTGGAAAACGGCTCCAAACAGATTTTAGTGTAAGACAGGTGCCAGCTCTGCCATCTGCTTTCAGTTTTACCTCCCTGTCTGTCTGCTCTCAGCCGATCCCCTCCTCTCTCCACACTCCTGATTCATCCATCTCTCTCTCTCTCTCTCTCTCTCTCTCTCTCTTTTTCCCCTCTTCCACCAATCAGATCAGCCTGACAGCCTCCCCATCATGTGTTGGCACACACCCTTTAATTTCTTCCAGGTACCTTGGATGAAATTAAAAATGGAGAGAGATCAAATCAAAAGGGAAATTTAGCAACTTCACGTATGACACGTTTGGAAAATATGAGGTATTAAATGTGCAAGTGTATGCATACCACACACACACACACACACACACACACACACACAGAATATAGAATATAGATGGATTAGGGATTGTTGAAAATTATTAGGGAAGGAATCAGAGTTAAATACAGGCGGGGTTATCTATTTCTACGTCTGGGAGCGCATTCAAACATTTTTCCTGGAGCAGAGGGAGGTGTCTGAAGTTTTCCTCATCACCTGATTTATGTCAGACTTCGTCCTTCACCTGTTTATTGTAAAAATAAAAAAACACATCATTTAATTATAGCGTCATTTTACTCCCCTCATTCAGCAGCTATAATTACACTTGTTTATTTTTATTTTTGTTTATCTTCTTATGTTGCTAGAAATATTTTGTCTTGAGATATTAAGGGGACGGGGTATTGTAAGGTTTTTTCTAACTCAAGGGGTCTAAAGAAAAAAAATTCAATGATAATATTAATGCAAGGCCCTCTCACCACCGCAGTCATTTTCCTACAGTCCCTTCTTTCTGTGGGCCGAATGAGAACAGGCCGAGGGGCCCGAGAGGTCCCTGAGCTCGACCCTCAGAGTGTTAACAAGATCATTTGTTTAGCTGAAAAGTCAGTAAATATGTCCTGATCACACTTGATATTTTATTTTCATTTTACTTTCAATATAATTCAGTCGCACAGTGAAACAAATTCAGTGTTTAACAACAGACCAGCACCGCTCCAAGAAAATGACATGCTTAATGGTTTGTGTGCGTCTGTACTTCAACATGAACAAAATACTGAAGTTTAGTAGCTTTAAAACAAAATGTTAACTAAAACTATGAATACAGTTTTTCAGTTTTTCCTGTCTTATGTGATTCAACTCTTAAAGTATTCAGATGTTGTTTTTTGTATTTAATAAACGAGATTCAACCATGTGAATCGAATTGAGTTATTCTGAGATTTAGAAAATGATATTGTACAGCCATCAACAAGCATTAATGTGGCAGCTAAAACAAAAGAAATGTATGAATATGAATTCTTCATATTTAAACAAGGTTTCATCATTCAAAAATGTAAAGCATCACCATCACCGTCCAACATCCAACTCTGAAACACAGAAAAGCGTTTTACTCTTCGTCCACGGAGTGTATTTATTTGAGTTCTTTTAATGCATGCAGCTCGCCTCCCTCCTTTCTGTAGAACGTGATTTATTTTATTTTTCCTTAAATGGTGTATAGATTTTCTCAGTGTTACTTTATTATGTCTCCGATTTGCAAATCACGAGGAAACTCATAAAATATGCATTTTAAGTTGTCTATTAGGAAACTGTAAGACCGAGAAGAGACAGCTGTTTCCAGGTGTGGGAACCTCTGGAGCTGATGTTCCAAACATGAAATACATCACAAGCATGTTGCTCAAACTTCTCATGTTCAACGGTCCGCCGCACAGAGAGAGAGAGAGAGGGAATTTAATTTTAGCACAGGCATGTTTCTTTTTTTGGAAAAGATGCAGTTCTTTGTGAAAAATATCAACTTTAATGGCCAACTAGATGACTTATGAAAATACATAAAAGTGAAAACACATTGTTGGCTCCTGTCTCCTGCAGCTTCCCATGAGAAATGGGGGCCAAGCCTCATTTAAAGTGCGGCGCCTGAGCCGTGTCGCTCAGTCCAGAAATGTGGGGCTTTAACCTGGTTGTTTTTTTTCTTCCTTCCTGGAACGAGGCCGCTTGCTAATGAGCCCGTCAGGACAAAGGTGAGTTCTAAATGAGCGGAAAGAAAAGTAAACAAGCCAGGTGACAAATTGCAAATAAGCGAACATCAAGTAGCCTAGATGGGAGATTCTGTCCACGCATACACACTCGCTCACAGGCAAACCAGTGGCTGTCAGTGTTGTAAAGAGTTGTTGAGGCTAGACTTTTTTGTTTTGGAGACTCTTATAGCATGCAGGTGCTCTTTTCAAAGGCAGCCCTCTCTGCCGGGCACTTCTTGGCCGGAGTTGAATGTTGGGCTCCCAGGGTGTTTGTTTGGGTTCTGTTTTGTATGCTTGGTGTCTATGTCTGCTTGATACCTATTCCTCTTTTCTTCTCTTATTTAAGCGCACATTTTCTCAGAGAACGCTTGCAAAACTTTCCAAAACATATAACCTGTTCACAAAGAGCGGAGGTCACTTTCCACTCATGAAAAAAAGAAAAAGAAAAGAAGCGACAGCAGACTGTTAGCATACAAGTTCACCAGCCTTATATAGTCATGTAGCCGCCCAGGAAGAATGTACGCTGCGTATAGATCATTACTATAAATCTACATGCTACTGATTTCACTTATTTTCCTCTACAACCTGCTGAGGTAAGATCTCAATAAAATAGGTGTTCAGTTTCATGCTACATTTAAATCCAGTGCTTGTTTTTTGGCCCTCAATCTCTCACCGTGTATGTGTGTGTGTGTGTGTGTGTGGAATCATGAGTGTGTCAGATGGAGCCCGTTGTGCCAGGCAGCCGGGCAGCGGCGGTGCCACTCTGTGTGGTCAGGGCACAGTGTGTCCTCTCAGCTGCTGTTTCGAATTCACAACTAACTTGACAGCAGCATCCTCACTCATTCACTGCAGCAGATGGTAGCGAGCTTGCTGTTTCGCGCGTGTGTTTGCCCATTTCTTTTGGAGGAGGCAGCTGTGGGAAGCAAAAGCTTTGCCCACTGCTGAGTCCAGCTTCAGGCGCTGGGCGACAAAAGAGGACAATCGCAATAAAAACTCTGGAGTCAGTGAAGATCACAGAATCTGAGAGAGGGATGCTCGCAGACAAGGCTTGCTTTAAATCTCCCATATCACTGTGTATCATCCAGAGAGGCCCCAGCCAGTTTCATCAGAGAGTAATCCTTGAGATTATATCCCTGCATGGTGGACAATGAGCATATTGTTGCGATCTTGTTGCTGTAATCCAGCTCAGCACCATATGCAATAGACAGCAACGCTCTCTAGAGAGCTGCTGCGGTGAATAAAACACTGTCCGGTCTTTGCACGGCAATCCATCTGCCAGCGGCTCTCTGTGTCTGAAAATATCTCCACCAGAATCAACTGTGAGGCAGCATATTAAGAGAACACTCTCAATCTGTTTCTGTTCACTTTTTATTCTGAATGATGCACAAATGCAGCTACAAATTCCCCCTCAACAAAAAAAAAAAAAAAAAAAAAGGACCACAACATGGTGCAGCCATTCAAAGTCTCCCGGGGTCTAATATGAATATGATTTTAATTTTGGTCATAACCTCGAGTGCACAGACAGGAGACAGACTCAAAATGAGGATGGGGTGAAGCCATCTGTTTTGTGGTACAATGAGAGAGACACAGAGGAAGAAATGTGGAGGAGCCGAGCAGGGACGCTGGAAGTCAGTCAAAGTAGGAGGCGCAGAGAGAAAGTCAGTCTATGTAATGACATCATGCTGATGTTAGCTGTGCGAGAGTCACGTTTGTTCTATTAATTTGATTTGCGCTCAACATTTTGCACCAATCCTGGAACATTTTACGTTAAACCAGGAAGAAAAGTCAAAGACCAACATGCTGTAGGTCACAGCAAGTGCACTGAAGGCGAGGGGAGACGAAGAGGGACCGTAAGGAGTCACTGCGCAGCAGCAGAAATCGCACGTCGTATGTAGCTGACTGGACTGAACTCACTCCAGGGGTTTTGTCTGACAGGATGATCAGTTCCCTGACGCCTTTGGTTACTTTGGAAACTCTGAACTCAGCGTGTTTGTTTGTGAGCAACAGAAAAACCTCCAACCCGCTGTGAGGTATTACAGATAATAATAACAGGAATACATATTGATAGTTACCGGGCAAAAAGAACACCCCACAGAGTCTCTTGTTTGTAGCACTTGAAGAATGTTATGCATTCGCATGATTCTTGTGATTTTGGGTCGTGTCTTTGTGTTTGAACACATAAAACAACTGTGAATGTCAAAAAACGAAGTAAAACATCTTTCCTGGTGGGCAGCACATAAATAAACCAGTAAAAAAAACATTACAAGTTTAAACTTTTTTTTTTCTAAACTGATGGTTTTTATTATGTTTGATTTTAAGGGCTTCTGCAGCCCCCCTCAGCACTCCTACTTCCAGCGTCCGTGGAGCCGAGGCTCATAAAGAAACAGCAGACTCAGGCCAAATTGTCAGTCAGTTAGTAGATGAGATGTCATGCTAGCCAGACACGCTAGACAGGCGGGCAGAGTTGCCTGAGGAGGAATCCTACTATTTAATGTGCTTCTGCAACCCAGCTGATTCACCACTACACCATCCAGTCTAATAGGTTTTGTTCTGGTGAATCACTCCAGGTTTCCTTAATGGAAAAGCCAAACATACTGCTCTAACATTGGGTGACAAGGGCACCTTGGGTTTGCAGATGTTCACGCAGATGACAGATGGCGTCGGCGTAGCTAAGGGAGCAACGGGAACGATGTCTGCGCCAGGCTGGTGCCACATGCACCCCACACCCCACCCCACCCCTCCTTTTCCACCCACCCACCCACCCCTTCTGTAATGCAGAGTCTACCATCCCAAAATTTGCCAAAATGAGGGGACATATAGCTGCATGAACGTGTCCGCATATGTGCGCGAATATATATCTGAACGTGAAAGTGCGCATGCAGTGACTCGGCACCCTGTGGTCAGGGTCTGCACAGCGTCTGGGATCATCATGTTCCAAGTTAAATCAGGCGGCAGCTTGGACTTTGTTCCCTTTAGTAGCTCAACTTTCTCACGAGGAAGTCACAATAAGATCCAAAGCCCCTTTTAGTTACTTTTGCTACACTAGGCACAATTTCTCGTTTTCTCACGCAGCAGCTGTGCAGTTCAAAACGACAATGGCGGCAGATTTACCGTCGTATTTCCGGAAGCATCCTCCTCGTTTTGCCAGCTGAAATGACTCTTTAGCACTGGCCAATTTTATCAGCTGTAGCTAGTGAGCTAATTAAGCTAACACTAGCTCTAAGGGTTAAAAATGCTGTCTCATGTTTGAGGCTTTTTTAAAAACACGTTATCATGTTTAAAGGCTCAGGCCAAAGCTGCACTGTAACCCTTTATACTCAAATGAATTCATTAAAATAAGTAAGGAAAACTTCAAATTTGTTTAGACGTTCGTTGTACTAACTCAAACATGTTGAGTGCCAGTAGTATTTTCTTTCTTTTGAGTTTAATAAACGAATAATTTTCGATTAACATGAACTTTTCTGCAGATTATGTAACTATTACAGTTTCAACATATTCATGTCCTATTTTGACAGAATGAATCAACAGCATGTGTAAATAAGATACTGTTAATGAGAAATATTGACTCAACATATGTTGCTACACTTTTATAGATCAGCATTATTCTATTGTAGACGTATAGATACAGTTTTATAAATGTAACAAGAAAAGGTAAGATCCTTCTTTTAATTTAATTTCAACATAAATGAGCCGCTTTGCCTGCCCTGTTCACAAAGCTGACTTGTTAGTGTTTTCAATAAATTGTATGATTCACTCGAGAGAAGGCTTACAGGATGAGGATTTACTGATTCGTTTGGCAAATGTAACCCAATAGAGTTGTGAATGGGGCAAACTAATGTAGTTAATGAAATGCACCTTGGTCTTGGAAGCAATACTGCTGCAAGTAAGCTAGTTAGCTGGACATGCTAACGTTTAGAGCAGATAAACACAGTGATTAATTAATTCTTTACATTTTTGTCTTTGTGCTTTTGATTTCACCCTCCAAACTCCTTGAACGCAGAGCGTTGATCTAACTACAGCCCCACGCACACCACATTGGCATATAGAACAGTCCAAAGCTTGACTGACAGGTTTGCCCGTGCATGCCTAGTTACGGTTACTAAGCAGATGATTGGACAATCGTTGTCAGGGAGAGGGGTTTAGCAAACGGTCAGTTTTGTCCTTGGACCCTGTGGCTTTCGCTGAATCTGGAGGAGGAAAAAGCGTCTCTCTTTCTCTCGCTGAGGTGGAGATCTCTAAAGGTGGCTCCGTTTGTGCCAACAAGGAAATGAAACTCGAGCATTGTAAAAGTTTCTGTCATATTATCCCCTAACTGCTCTATCAGTGGTCACTACTCTGGTAATTTGGCAGCAAGAAAGCATATTCAGTGCTTCTGGCAGGAGATTTCATAGACACCAATGACATTTTACAACAATGCCAACTGGAAGTGCAAACAGTAATAGCTCTGTCGACCAAGTGATAGCAGTAGCACTTATAGTCCGACTGTATCAGTGGAGAAAGCCTAGTGATTAGATCATTTGGTGCCAATGTGCAGAATGAGACATTCAGCGTTTTGTTTCAGATGAAACAATACTGGTACATTAGTATAATGTAGAATAATCTCTCACTTCAGACTCAATTGAGATCTATCAGTAAAAAGAGGAGTGTGATTTAAGCATGGGCTCATCATGCAGACAGATTACGAGCCCTGGAACCCCGGGAAGCCGCAGAGAAGGGGAGGATGGCTGTGAACAGGTAGAGCTGATAATTACCTCCATTCATCTTCACTGGACCCCGGCACTGTTTTATGAAGGTGCATCTGAGTGCGGGCCCACGTTTGATGAATCTCCCCTTAAAATTAGCAGTCACTGGTGGATCGAGAGCCTCCATCAGTCCGTATGCTCCCATTCATCATCTCATTAGGACCCTCGGCTGGGCTGTACAGGCCTGAGGACTCCCAAAGAGAAGAGAGAAACTATGAGCTCCATCATAACTACAACATTTTGTTGTTGTTTACAAAACTGTCAATTTTTTTTTTTTTTTTTTATAAACCACAATCTGTTCAATTCCCAAGACCCATTTGATCATTTGCAGGAAAAAATCTTAATGTATCAGGGGCAGACAGTGGCACAGTTGTTTACTATCGCGGGAATCCAGAGCCATTACAGACTGGGAACAAATGCCAAATCTTTATGTAAACCCCCGTGTGTCTGTATGTTTATAGGAATGTGTTTCTCTTCAGGTGTTTACATGAACGTGACATATAAAGATTTGTGATGCAAGATAATTTCATTTAAAGTGTTACAGCCATTATGTGGCAGGGAATGCAGCGGGAGTTCGGGGAGTCCCAGCTCGCTGTTCTAACTGCACTCTTTGCTGCAAAGCGAGCAGAAATAAAAGCTCTCTGGTGGTTACGCTGCTCCTCCATCACCCTTCCGTCCAGGTGGATGAATCTTTTCGGAAAGCCACAGTTCGTTTTTTTTTTTTTTTCCACAAACTCAGTCGAGAATGCAGCAGGGCACTGAGACAACCCCCCCAACCACACACACACACACACACACAGAGAAACCACACTCTAAACCCCCCGTCGCGCTCCAAACGCATCACTAACTGGATCTCCATGTGGTACATCCATTACCGTAAAATACTCTGCTGCTCCCCACTGAAAGCTCACCATCCTCCTCTGCCCTCTGCTTTGCCTCTCACACACACACACACACACACACACACACAGCCCCTCCACCAACCCCAACACCACCACCGCCCCAGCCCCCCTTCATAAGACCGCTTACGCTGGCAGTTCTGAATTGGTCCAAGTCCAAGTTTAACATTAGTGGTGGGGGGTGCAGTCGGGGTGTTTAAAAAGCAGCCTGCAGAGAGCTGCGAGAGTGAGCACAGCCGTGACTTACAGTAAAAAAAAAAAAAAAAACTGTACATGACTACACTCCTTCTTGCTTTGTTGCGATCACGATGGCCTTTTTTCTAGGAACCACAAATTGAGAAATCAGTGATGGTGTACAAATGTGCAGAGCTTACACGTTTAAGCTGAAGTCATCTATGAGAAATTTAGACCCGTGTCGCCAAGGATAACATTAGTTACCTTTGGATTATTCATTTATGTGTGATTTCTGTGGAAAGCTGTAATTTATCACCGGTGCTGTGGGGACTCGTCTTACCAAGGAGGCGTTTCTTTTTTTTTTTTCTGTCCTTTCTTCTCTTACTTTATGCAGTAAAGCCACAGTCTGATGTCATTACCAGGAAATGGAGATATTTTGGGGGGCTCAGCGCTCTTTTATTTGGATTTTGTCCTCATCCCTTGTTCTGGGGAAATGCTGACAAAACGAATTCTCCGTGCCAAAATTCTGAGTAAAACCCTGTCATTGTTGAAGGCCAACAAAAGAGTGGTTCATTTAGACTCAATTTATTATGACTTCTTCTCTGTGTCAACAAATAGGAACACTGGCTGGGCAAACTGCTTCACAGAAAAGACAACACCAGACCATGGCTCAGTGTGTGTGTGAGAGACAGAGCGAGAGTGTTCCATGACAAATAAGTATTTATCACGTATCACTTGATTAAAAATATATAAGATTTCTGGTGCGGTTTGTCACCACAGAAGCTAACATGACATCTTTTCTGCCATCCTACTTAAGCGGCTAAAGCACAGCTCATCAAGCGTAATAAAAGGATTAAATGGGTGCAGCGAGGCAAAGGTCACTGACATGGGACCACAGTTGCAGTCAGCATGAATTTTGCATGTGTTTATAAGAATGTGGAGGCCCTTTAAAATTTAAAGTTTAATTAGATGGCCCACGATGATAGTGCTTTTGTCGAAGGTGTCTTTAGTTTCTGAGGAGAAGGAGTGCATCAAAGTACACACAACCACAGAGAAGTCAAGGATGACCGGGCTGCAACTAACCATGACTTTCACTATTTGCCCAGCGTTTACTCAATTAATGCATTACTCACTTGGTTGATTCACTAAGTTTCTAGAGTTTCATAGAGAGATTTTTAATGTTGTGTTTTTAGTCTATAGATTATTACTCAGATATTTTCATGAACAATTACATAAAATAGAGAAAATCAGCAAATTCTCACATTTAAAAAGCTTTTTGGCATTTCTGCCAATTTTGAAAATTGATAAGTGATTAATCAGTTCTCAAAATATTCTGTTGAATAACTAATGGACTAATCATTTAGGTCTAGCCTATGCAACAAAGTCTAACACATATTTCCATATGTTCCATTTGTGCAGGAGTCCAGGTGACTATAGGAGGCATGTTACTACAAAAGAAACAACATGATAAATTCTTGTATCATCGTCAGTAAAATCAGGTCAAATAGAAATTATAAAAACAAACTTAAGATTAAAGCTTTACCTTTCTCTTTTTAAAAATGGTATTGGTGACTCTTCTTGTTTTAATGTTCAAATAATAATGTAACTTATTCCAATTCCCTGGCAGCACAGACCCAAAGGGAACAGATTTAAAGGAACAGGTACTACGTTTAAAGGAACAGGTACTTAATTTAAAGGAACAGGTACTACATTTAAAGGAACAGGTACTTAATTTAAAGGAACAGGTACTTAATTTAAAGGAACAGGTATTACAGGTAATTTAAAGGAACAGTTCTAATTCAAAGGAACAGTTCTTAATTTAAAGGAACAGGTACTATGTTTAAAGGACCAGGTACTTAATTTAAAGAAACAGGTACTACATTTAAAGGAACAGGTACTTAATTTAAAGGAACAGGTATTACAGGTACTACGTTTAAAGGAACAGGTACTTAATTTAAAGGAACAGGTACTACGTTTAAAGGAACAGTTCTTAATTTAAAGGAACAGGTACTATGTTTAAAGGACCAGGTACTTAATTTAAAGGAACAGTACTTAATTTAAAGGAACAGGTACTACATTTAAAGGAACAGGTACTACAGGTACTTTGTTTAAAGGAACAGGTACTACGTTTAAAGGAACAGGTACTACGTTTAAAGGAACAGACCACTACATTTAAAGAAACAGACCACTACATTTAAAGGAACAGACCACTACATTTAAAGGAACAGGCACTACATTTAAAGGAACAGCCACTACATTTAAAGGAACAGGTACTACATTTAAAGGAACAGACCACTACATTTAAAGGAACTGGTACTATATTTTGATTTTAAACCTCGACTAACTCAAGTTGCCATAACCAGCTCTAGTCTGCTGTGCATGAATCTCCCCAACCTTACAAAGACGGTCTCTGAGACACTCAGGTGCTTTGTTGTTGATTTATGATCTATCGTTGATTCTCTCCTTCAACGGTTTGCCAACATGTGCTAAAGGGCTCTTCAAGCTCAACACAAGCCTGACTAACCTCTTCTGACAGATCTGTCTTTGAGTGACCAGATGTTGTCTTGCACATCTGACCAACAATGGAAGCCAAAGTGTTGTACTGTGCCTGCTCCTCTTGGAGAATACCAATACCTCTCAGCAGAACTACTCATTATGTTCAATACAAACGTATTACTCTAGACAAATAAAATGCTTGTGTAAAACACATGCATTTCAAGAGGTAACATAATTCAGGTAAGCATGTTCTATATAACTTCTCTAAACATGTATTAATACAGCCTCCTACTCACACACTCACTCAGAAATAGACCTGTCATCTTGCCACCATCCCCTTATCGTCTAACTGCTAACAAGCCTATTTGCCTGTGACTGACGTTGATGTGATCCCTAAAGCCCCGGGCTTGGCACCAGATCGCTCCTAAGCCAAATTAAGCCTCTGTCATGCCCACCCCCACCTCCAGCCCAGTGCTACCCCTGCCATGGGAACCCTAAATCTTTAATGACGATGGAGAGCTCTGCGCGCTGCTCCCACGACACAAAAGCGATGACATCTGTGTCTGTAAGTGCTGCACTCCAGAGCAACCCCATTTGTTCTATCTCCGCTTCTTGAAAAGAAATCAAATATAAAAGTTGAGGGAGGGTGGAGGAAGGAGGAGGTGGAGCTAAGGAGGTTAAAACAAAAGATCCTCTCTTTCAAAAGGAGGTTTATTTCCCTGCCCAGTGCTCCTTAAATGTTCAAAGAAGGTGTTAAAAGAACCTCAGCTCCCCTTCTTGCTCTGGTGCTCTGGATACGGCCCACCTGCTCAATACTACTTCCAAGTAAACATGGATGTTTAGTGAGTAACATCCACACTGAACTGAACTCCTACAAGTCAACGTCAGTACCTCGGAAAGCAATGAATTCAGCAGATAGAGACCTTTGACATTTGGCCATCACAATTCCCCAGACTCACGGTGAATCGAAAAAAAATGTATTTCTTCGGAAAATACTTAAAAATGAAAATGTCTGAAACTGATGTGACGCAGCAAAGCACGAGGACAAAGACTGTTTGTTTAGTTATACTGCCTCAAAGATCTGAGACAAACCTACAGATGACACAGGGGATGATTTGTCCACAGCTGACCTCCTTAAAATTCTTTATCTATTCTGGCTCAAGCACGGTTATTACTCATCTTGGCTTGAAGAATGCAGTCTGCCTCATTTCTGTGTTCAGTCTCATTTCATTGAGAACTGCAACTAACAATAATTTATCATCAGTTCATCTGTAAGCTGCTTTATGATTCCTTTTTAGTCTTCCTTGTTAGTTAGAAAACTGTGGAAAAAAAATCGTCCATCACAACTCCCAACGCCAGAGTCTTCAAATTGCTTTTTCTTTTCACATGGTCAGAAAATATTCAGCCTGCAATCATATAAAAAAGAGAAACCTCACATTTGAGAGGCTGTAAAAAGTTAAAGAGTGGATTTTTTATTTTAAAAAATGAACTATATGGGGTGTTGTTTAGCTCAGTCAGTAGAGCAGCCGCCCCATGTGCGAAGGCTCAGTCCTTGCCGCGGCAGCCCAGGGTTTGAATTCCCGCATGTCATTCCCTGTCTCTCTCTCCCCACATTCCTGTCACTCTTCAGCTTCAGCTGTCTCTATCAAATAAAGCTCAAAAAGGCCAAAAAATATATCTTTAAAAAAATAAATAAATAAATGAACCATATCGCAATCATCAATAAATTTGTATCAATCAGCTAATTAAAGCTAAAAAAAAATAAACTAATTACATACTTTTGTTTCTTTGGATAGATTAAACATTTGCATGGAATTGAAATATAGAACTATTCTATATATTTATATAACACAGTATATATAGTATATGTTATATGCTGATTTTCCAATCTAATCACTTTAATTCCCCATGTAAAGGATTTAGTGGTAACTAGCAGTGTAGTTGCTGATTGCAACGGCCTCGCCTCACCCTCTCCTGCCTTGTGTGAAGGAGAAACTACGGTGGCTGATGTAGAAATAATTTAACCATGCATGTTAAGGAGAACTGGATACAGCGCTGGAGGCAGAGCTCTGTTTATTCTTATGGAAGCTGCTCAGTGATGCACGAAGCCAAAAAAAGTTTGATTTCAGGACATAAAATGGCGTATGCTTCCCCACTGTAGGGCCTATAGCAGGGGTGTCCAAACTTCTTTTACAGAGGGCCAGATTTGACAATGTGAAGATGCCCGGGGGCCAATACTAACATTTTAAAAATGAAAGAATTACCAATAAAAGTTACATACAAATGCACTGTTCTGTAACAATTTTATTTTCATTGTCACAATTATATATTTTTTTTAAAATGACGATGTCACCAAATCTAAGGCAGTCAGGCGTGAACAAATCTAAAAAGCAGTTCTTCCTTTCTTTCACATCTGGAGTCAGATAACAGAACAAACTGTATGGAATACGTTAAACTTGCATGAAGTGGATACAAATCTTGACCTCATGTTCATTTTAAACATGACTTATTATGAGTAATGCAAAGTCTGTTAACATTTAAGTTTAAAACGTATCCCTCTTACTCTTGTTTAGAAAGTAATATTTTGTGTCACATCTACAGATATATAACATCAGCAGTTATGTCCTCAGAGGTTAACGTTTACTGCATTCAAATACTTCGTTATGTCAACCACAAATAAATCAAATCCTGAAATTACAGCCGCTTCTTTCAGAATGTAAGCTTATGGGGAAAAGTCTTTATTTTTATTACTGCCAAATTGTCTTCAAAATGGCGGGCTCGGGTAATAATACACTAATGGAAATATAGTTATGAATATTATAGTACATTTCTGTTGTGTTCTGTAAAACTGTCACACTGAACTTTTAAACTGTATTTTTGTAATGAAATGTGTTAAATAAATAAATTGCCTTCGTGAACACGAACAAGCATTTCAAACTATCCAAACATACCGGAGTTCATGGAAGACCCATCTGCCGTGATGAACAGGCACTGCGGTGGTCACCTCTGTCTGTTTCAGCTCCGGGTCCTTGTTGTAGGGTGAAGAAAGATGGCGGCGTCCATGCTGTGCAGGAGGACGGCGGCGCTGTGTCGGACGTTAACGGGACTTTCTTCTTCAAAAACGGTCCTCTCTGCGAGCTGTCAGGGCGGGCTTCTGTCGCAGACTGCGTCTTACAACCCCAGACCTTTAAAGCTGAACCTCCGTGAGCCGTACGTTCCAGACAAGGACAGCGAGAAGACGCCGGAGTGGCAGAAGACGGCCCGGTACGACAAGAAGCTGTTCGGTCGGTACGGTTCGGCGTCGGGTGTCGACCCCGCGTCGCTGTGGCCCAGCCATGAGGAGCTGGACAAAATCATCGCGGAGGAAACCGAGTGGAACCCTCCGTTAGAGGTGATGCTGAAGAACATCGAGGCCAAGGAGAAACAGGAAACAGAGAAGCGGCTGGCAAGGTTAGTATGCTACTGTAGCTAACGTCAGTGTGTCAATTTTCGGACAGGTCCTGTTTACTCTGTTTGGTTCTGTGTTAGCGTGAATATCGGCGGTGTCAGCATGTGTCACATCTCACGGGTTAACGTGAACTAATGGTCAATATGTGAAAGGCGCGAACGAGGGCTAAAAACAAGGAGAACATGAACAGGTACGAACTGTATACAACATTGAACTCAACACCACCTGATGAGGGATGACAGCTAACTTCAGCTATGTCATCACAGAACTTCAGAGCACGTTTACACTAATGAATCATGTTGGAGGCAACTACAGCTAAAAACAAGACATTTAAAACTCTGAATTACATTTCTGTATTTATCCCTTTGATGTCCTGACCTTTTTAGTCTCCAGTGTGTGTATCACGCTACAAAAATGCTGTATCCTACACTTCCCATAATGCACTTTTTCGATTGGCTGTCACTGAGGGTGCATTAGTACAGGTGTGTGTAGTGTAGGGCTGGATCTTCATCTTGTTGTTGTATACAATGTCACGGTGATGTTTGTAGATTTCTTTTCAAACATCCAGTACATGTTCCCACAGTCCGGGAGAGACATTAAAAAAAAAAAAAGAATTACAGGTGATGTGGTTCTGTTTTTTTTATGTGGAGTCCTTAGGCTGAAAAAGGTTGAAGACCCCTGTTGTAGAGACATAATCTGATCCCAACTGGCCATCCTACACCTATGCATCATTCATCGTGGTAACATCCGTTATACTAATCTTTTCTCCTGTCCACTGCAGAGAGAAGCTCATAGCAGCTAACATGGCCA
This sequence comes from Miichthys miiuy, assembly GCA_036365135.1. NCBI lineage: Eukaryota > Metazoa > Chordata > Actinopteri > Sciaenidae > Miichthys > Miichthys miiuy. The sequence continues at coordinate 2,743,025 of CM071614.1, forward strand.
AAATGCCCAAGATGGTGGCTGACTGGCGCAGAGAAAAGCGTGAGACCAAGCAAAAGCTAAAGGAGGAGAAAGCCCGCCGTGCTAAGTTGCTGGCCGAGGCCAGAGAACGTTTTGGCTTCGTGGTGGACCCCCGCAGCCCCAGGTTCTTGGAAATGGTCGCTGAAATAGAAAAGGAAGAGAAGAAGAAGAAAAAACTAATGAAACGAAGATTGAGAGAGGAGCAGACGGCAACCGCCACAACTCCTGCTACATCCTCGTAGTCCTGGACTGAGTCATTTCAGAGAAGTTTGAGCCTCCATGTCGTGACCTGACTACATCTTTAATGACCCGAATCAAAGAAAACATTTTTTCTTTTGTAAAAAAAATATCCAGTTGTTTGTCCTATTTAAACATGTTCATTTTCTCTGATCTTGTATTAAATGTCACTGAAATAAATTCATCTCTGTACCAGTGCATTCTGTCTATTACTCACAAACTATGAAATTTAATGAATTCTGGTGTCATGACAAAACACATGGGGTTTATTTTTTTGTAGAATTTATTTATGTAAAAATATTTTTTATACATTTGAATGTAGTTTTTGGAAAGTGCACGCACTGATCCAGATCTGCCTGAACACACAGATGGTGAAGGTGAGTTTAGAACAGCAGTAAACAGTTGCTTCAGCTCTTTAGCGTGTTTTAGCCATGGCGTACCGTGCTCTCATTTGCATTAAAACCAAAGAGAATGACAAATGCATGAGTTTAAAACACTTAAAAAACTTGCACATAAAAAATTTTCTGCAGCTGTGAAAAACCATCAATCATCTCAAGATGTTCCAAACCAGCACAGTACGCTGTTTAATGTTAATTACATAGAAAGTTATTACTATACACTTAATTAAGTCATACAAATTATTACATTTGGTATTTATAGTGGCTTTAAATTGAATTAATTAAAATTGAGTGTTCTTTCATCAGTGTAAACAATAAAAACATTGTCCTTCAAATAAAATAAGTCTACACACTGTCCCTCAGCTCAAAGCGTCAAACTCCACTCGACACTTGTACACACCAATGGAAGTCAGTCTGGCTGGTAAACCTGAACACACTGATAAAATACCCAGTATTCACTTGTTAAAAATGGATAGTGACACTGAAAACAGTCAGAACTGTGATGAAAACAGTCCAGTGTGGAGAGCCTTTCCAGCCGTGATGAAATGTCCTTACAGGTGAGTGTCGTCCTCTTCAGGGTCAGCCTTGAGTTTGGCCAGAGCGGCGTGTACCCTGAACTGTGTACGAGACTCCATCGAGTACTCTTTGTAGTTGTGCCTACGAGTCAGAAGAGTAGAGCAGGTTAAAGTATGACAACACGTGTTAGGTGAAGTGGACTATCACTAGTGTTTTATACACTGATTGCTGAGATGCCAGCCTTTGCTTTGCACATTTAACGTTGGGATTTTGTTTTTTGTGAATTCATTTTTGACTTAAAGTAGCAACCTGCAAAAAGTTGCCTTATATCCACTATGTGCAGAGGGTTGATCGTCAAGATGTGCAATAAAACTAACTTACATGTAAAAGCCAAGAGCGACCTCTAGTGTTTCTGTACTGGCTAAACACAGACACGGAAGCCCTGCACACTGTAGTGCTACTATCCTGTCCCAGCAGGCTTTGTTAGTGAAAGAATTCTGATCACAATAAATAATAACAGAGCTATAAATTATATTTGTATATTACATATATTGACTCATTCATACCCAGATTAATGTGTTCTTTCTTTGAAAGATAAATGTTCTTCAAAGGGCCCTCTGGTTCTGCAAGAAGCTACGAACAGTCGAAGGTTGAATGGTTCTTTACAAACTTTCTGTGAAGGACTGGTTCTTGAAGTAAAAAGAAATATCAACAACTGTGTGGACAACTTGATTTGAAATAAACCATTTACCCAATAAAATTTCCAGAAGAATGTTCTTTGTGGACCCAGTTGGGTCAAGCTCTTTGGAGCATCATTTATGAAACCTTAAAAAGGTCCAGTGTGTAGGATCATTTTTTTATTTTGAGCGTAGATGAGAAGATTAATACCACTCCGATATCTCTGAGTTATTATGAAGCTATAGCCAGCAGCTGGTTAGCTTAGCATAAATACTAAATACTGGACACATGGGAAAACGGCTAGCTTGGGCTTTGTCCAAAGCTAACAAAATCTGCTTATTAGCACCTCAAAAGCTCATTATTTAAAATGTTGGATTTTAGTTCACAGTGTACAAAAAAACTAAAGAATTAAGACAACATGTTGAAATTTTCAGAGTTTTTGGCTGTGGTGCTTTCCTTAATCTTCAACAGAGCTAGGCTAGTATGTTTCAAGTGTTTTTGCTGAGCTAAGCTAACCTAACCAGCTGCTGCCTCACTGTACAGACATATGAGAGTGGTATCCATCCTTTGATCGAGCTATCTGCAAGTCTACAAATATGTCTGTTTCAAACTGTCTTTAAGTAGCACTGAATTACAGTCCACAAGCTATTTTTTTGGTCTATTTGGTATTTGTAGAATACTGGCAGCATTTCAACTCTAAAGCTTTGCATATCTGTATTACATGCAAATATTATATATGAGTACAAGAATGAAAAATGACATATTGCACCATGTCATGTTACTGGATCTGTGTGGCAGGATTAAACCATGTCTTCGATGATGCATGGATCAATAAAGCTGCTATTAAAAGGAGTAACTTACTTGGCCTTGTGCAGTAGTTTAATCGCCTCGTCTCTTCTGCCTAAGTCTATGTAGAGCAGACTGAGCTCCACCAGAGTGTTAGGCACCAGGTAGTGGTCAAACTTGATCTTCTTTTCACTGAGGACACACAGACAGAAGGTGGATCCACATTCACTGACACATGCAGTTACATTACACACATGTATTTGGTCATTACCCTGTACTATACTGCGATAGCCTCAGTAAAGCATGAATGAAGAAACACACAAGACAGTGTGATTTCTGGTAATGTCATGTTTGATCACTATGTAAATACTCACTGTATAACTTGATGGGTGAGTTGAGAGCATGTTATATTTGCTCAGGAAACATTACTTTGTCAATACCTGCAGTTAAAAGCTCCAGGAGAAATAGCTTCAATTAAGATTCTGAGAAACTCACCTGGCAAACACTTGGCTGAAGCTTTCCTCTGCGGCCTGGAGGTGACCCTGGTTCTTAAAACACAGACCCTTCAGCAGGTTGATCAGACAGCGGTCATCCACCGAATACATATTTTCTGTTGAGGAGTGTGCAGACGATCTCATTTTTATCTACAGTTATATTTGAGGGTAGTTCTGGCACATGGTGTGGGAGATGTTGTATTACCAGGAGATTCCTGCAGGGAGCGCTCTGCATCCACCAAAGTCTGCATCATGCCTTCAGTCAGTTCTGGTCGTTTGCTGATCATACTGAACCCGTTCCACATGTACATCATCTCCTATAATCAAAAAATGAATACACTCGGAAGTCAAACATACTGCCCACTGTGTTAGTTTTGTGTCTATGTGTGTGTGTGTGTGTAAAGTTTTACCAGCACTGGCACCGGTAGCTTGATCGGTCTCTGAGCCTTGTAGCGTCTGGCTTTACGGATAGCAAACTTCTCAGTTGGGGGAGACTTCCCTGCTATCTTCTGTTTTAAGGTGGGCACTTGTCTGAAGACACAGAGAAATAATAAAGACACACATTAGGAATTGTGTCAAACTGGCATTTATTTATTATTGGCCATTTGGGGGCAGTGCAACAAGCTGTAAACACAAAAGTGATACATTATAGCTAACACATCCAGCGTTTACGGAGCAATATTAACATTCATATCTCAGTCCATATGGCGAGCTGAAAGACACTAAAACTCTAGGGGAACTGAGTGTGTGTCTATGAACATCCTGTTTCACAGGACAAAAGAATGCATTTGTGTATGAAACATTTTATGAATTCCTTTATAGCATGGGCTGTGCATGCTATATGCAAATAATCCCATGACTGGTGGCGGCAGTCTATCAGGATGATAAGGTCCAGTTTGATGTCAGAAGGCTGCTGAAGGAGCAAAGTTTCTCTGTGTTCACCTTAAAGGTCCAGTGTGTATGATTTAGTGGCACCTAGTGTGTCAACCAACTGAATACATCACCATCTCTCCCAAGCATCCTCAGTTTCATATCAATTCATAAAGGCCATATCTAGATCTGTAGTTGTAGTTTGTCTGTTCTGGGCTACTGTACAAAAATGGCGGTTCAACATGGCGGACTCCATGGAAGTGGACCTGCTCTTACTGTAGATATAAATTTAAAATTTTAAAAACAATGAAAACTCATATATTCGAGTGTACACTAAAGAAAACATACTAATAAATATTATATTTAATTCCTGCAAAGAAATATTACCACATCTTACACACTGGACCTTTAAATCTGAGTTTAAGACCTGGACGTACAAGCAGGACTTTGTGACATCACAAACAGGAGGCCAGTCATTGTCCAATAATCTTATAAATAATTAAGAATTGATGAGGTAATGAAACTTTTCTACAAAAAAAATCGAATTATTATTCAAAATATTTTGATGTGTCTCAAAATATGCCTGGATGGATGTCTGCAGACACTGACTCTAATCTATAATCTATAATCTCTTTAAGCAGATACGCCTTTTAATCCTCCAGTTTTACACAAAGTACACAGATAAGTTTGGGAACAATGAGAACTGCATACACTTAAAATACAATTATATCATGAGCGGTGTGTCACAAAGACAAAAAAGGTGTGTGTGTGTGTGTGTGTGTTTACCTAAAGAGATCGACCTCGTCCTCCCCAAAAGGCCTGGCTTCATCTTTAGGCAGCATGCTGAGGTAAGCGGCTTTCATGTAAACATACATGGCCTAACAGAGAACATAAAGACGGGGTTTATTTCACAAGATGCTTTGACAAAAACCATCTCACTTTTGTGTCCACCATTAGCCTGTCTCTGGTTCTGTACCTTGGACCAGCGGCTCTCTTGGCTCAGCAGGTCTGCGTAGAAGTACGCCATCTTCCACATTCGCTTGTAGGTGAAGCACCACATCAGCTCCCAGTAGCACATGTGGTGGAACTGCTTCCACGCCTGCTGGGCCTTGCAGCCATCCTCAAAGAGTGCCACTGCCTGGTAGCACGGTGACATAACAGCAGACAGCACATTAAATAAGCATAAAACAGGTAAGTTTATGTAAGGTGAATAGTGTATTAGATTAACATTGGGCTATGCAATCACAAACAAATAAAACAGAAGTTGTCATTCATTCAAGCCATGTAACTGACACGTTTCATGAAACACACCTCATCAATGTTCCCCTTGATCTCTTCAGTCCTGCCTGCAAAGAAGAGGAATATTGCTCCCTGGACACAAGAGAAAAATACCAATTCAAAAACTTTGTTTTCAGCCTCCAGTGTTCTCTGAATTACGCCACAATCTACTGTGTGTTAAATCCTCATCAATCTGCAAGCAGATCTACTGTATGGTAATTACTCTTGTGGTGTTTAACCAAGACATTTCCACTTTGGATTGGTACACAGTTTGTCAGAGCTCTGAGTTTATTCTCTGGGATGGGCAGCCATGTAGGTAAAAGGTGGAGTAGAAAGAGGGAATGTGAGTCAGTGGCAGGAATGATAACAGGCGCACAAGTGTACTTCAAATGAAGGCGAGGTGGTGTCGAGAGTCAGAGTGCAGAGGGGACTGCGTGAGTGGAAGGTGGAGCAAGTGTTGGATGGAGCTAATCAAGGTGGGGATAAACGTGCGAGTGGACAATAGAGAGGCGAAGGAGGGATCCTGGAGAAAGCGCTGACGTACAGCGAGAGGCGTAAAAATAGGACGATTAGAAGAATGACGTGAAGAAAAGAGAACACGTGTTCTCCAAACATCAATGAAAGAACAAACCACAATCTGAATTCATCTGCAATAAAAATAGGAATGATCAAAACTTTGTTCTTATTTTTGTACTTCTGGCTACAATCTCTATCAATTATGACAATTTTTACAACTCAAAGTAACTGCTGATGTGGAAACGTGCGAGGTCAAAGTTGTACCAGGAAGTTGCTTTGTCTGAGTTCTTTTGATACAAAAAACAGAGTTATGCTGTGATCGAGTACTTCAGTGATCGATTACTGCGCTTCCATAAAGGAAGCAGCGATAACCTAACTGTTTTCTATCAAGGTTCAGGAACAAAGAACACACCTTGTGAACTCCTTCTCTTTCTTTTTTATTCAAGTACAATAACTGCTGGGGTTCCAATCCCACAGAACGATGAAGAAATTGCTCCCCCACTAGACGACACCGGTCCATTCCTCCATTTCTTCTCACCCCCAATGAACCTACCCTTCATTCCCTTTCCTCCATCCTTCATCCATCCTATAGTACACCATCTTGGTTCACCTTCATCCACAGTATGCAATAGACTTGTCTAAATCCATATCCATATTGTCTTTGAACAAGCTCGCTCGAGTCAGCCGCAATAGCTCTCATTCTATTTTCTCTGTACTGGACCTTTTATTCCATCCCGACATTTTGTTCAGTGATAGCACCCTCCATTTTTAGACTCTCCAGCTCGTGTCTGAAAAGGTCAGCAGTGTCGACACAGTTTGGATACATCTATTAGAGATAATGAGCTCCTGACATCAGCCTGCGAGACCACATTTGCAGCTGAATAGGACACATTAACACCTTCATTACCAGACAGAAAGTAAGAGGAAACGGATCAAACACACAGATGATCCTTATACTGCCACTCACCCGTGGGTAGTGGAGCCGGAAAGGCTTCAGCAGGCTTTCAGCTTCAGCTACCTCTCCCTCACCGGTGCCTGAGAGGTGAGAACAGATATGATATGACACGAGTAATCATGCAGGAATATTCCTAATTCACATGAAAATCAAGTGAATCTCGGGCACATGTATAACACGTGGATGCGGTACAGAACTACCGAGTATGAACGTGAGAAAGGTGTAGTAGCAGAGCAGCAGCAGAGCGCACAGCATGGAGCGCAGATTCATCCCCGTCGCACCGTCACGCAGCAGGGACAGACCGTATTCCTAAAAAAACAGGAAAAGAGCCACGAGTTTGTCAGTTAACAAGCTCATATGGAGGAGGCATAATGGAGGAAAGTTATATGATCACCTTGTCTCCAGAGAAGCCTGCAAACTCCAAAACTTTGAGTATCCGTGGAGGAAAGAGAGAGAGCGTCTGTGAATGAAGAAGACCTCGTAAACTGTCTGGTACAAACACGTTTAAACAACGTACAGTCGACTGACGGAGTTTAAAGATTCGTTTGTGACGTACCAGGTTAAACGCTCCCATTCCAAACGACACTCCTCCCTCTAAGTGAACGTGGCTCGCTCCTTTGAGACAGTTGGAAGATTTTATGAGGGAATGCAGTTCTCTGGATGATAGAAGGCAACTATGTCAATTGTTTGTCATGTCATGTCATGACTGTGCAAAAAAAAAAGAAAAGACAAACTTGAAAAGGTACTCCAGTGATAGAACACTTCCACAAAGTTCAGAAACATATAGCTTATCTCTGGTTGTTAAGTCCTTTGTGTAGGTCAACTCCAAAAACAAACTACATTTCCCATAATGCAACTCAATAGCATCTTTTTTTAAATTCCACTAAATGCAAATTATTATTACGCCTTATGAGCCTGTTTGTGCTGTGCATTGACGCAATATGCTGCATTGGTATCAGACTACAGAGCGTCCACACCTGAGGAGATTTTTGTTATTGGACAGAATTTAGTCCATCTAAAAGGTTCGATTTATTTTAGCACTATTTAACTGGATATATTTCCTACTATAGAGAATTCATCGACAGTCAGTTTAAAGTCTGCAGTTGCAGCCATGTCAGCAGCACAAGGAGCGAAAAAAAACAAACATATATTGATGTGATCACATAAATAGAAAAATCATCTCAGCTTCAAATTAGTTAGACATGAGGCGTGCTGAAGGTTTAACCTTTGGGTTAAGACAAAGTGCATCAGGTGCACAACGCTGTGTGAGGCAGGACGTACTGCACCATCCCCGGGTGAAGTACCAAGTTATAAGAGTCCCATTATACAACAGTCGACCCCTGATGGTACAACCGTGCAAACATTACACTTTTCTTTCTTTGCTGCAGCTTTGGACAATATAATAATGTATACACAACAGACGTCCACTAAATATACATCCTCTTTATGCTTCATTACTCACTTGTAAATTAGGTAACTGTTTCGTACTTTGATCCCTCCTTTGATAAAACTCACCATGTTCTCATCCTGCAAAATAAAAAGAAATGAATAATAAGACGTGCACGGATCTCGGATTTAAGATGATGTAAGTGGAAACTTCTCACACACGGTCCTGAAAAACTGAATGTGGACTCTTTGGTGTGCTGGTGGTCGTACAGACATGCGAGTTGGTTCTGTGTGTACTTCACCTGTAGGAAGGTGAGAGCAGCTCTTTGGAGTTGGCACTCTGCGTAACACGCTTCAGCATGAAGCTGCACTGCAAAGACACATTCACACACGCACGCACGCATTAAATAAATGACATGCAGTTATCTTTCCACCCGACTGTGTCACATTTGAAGTAGATGGGAGTGAATTATACAGAGTTGGATGGATTTAAAAATGGAGCCTTTTACCTTCAGTGAGCGAACCCGAACCTGGAGATTTCCGTCGAAACCTGAAACACAAAACAATATTTCAGCAGCCGTACGACACGCTACATCACTACTCCTGCTTACTGCATCTTTTCTGACACAGCAGTCATCCACCAATTGTCCTTTTTTGTCGCTATCTTCACAGCTGCTATAATGACTTCTCTCATGCAAACACAGTCAAATTGAAAAGTTCAGAAACAGGACATGTAAATGCACTCATAAATTTATGGCTCGAAGACCGTTAAAGAAGAGTTAGTTAGTGAGACATCCTGACCTCTGGCAGACCTCCTGGGCACTCTTCATGGTATTTCCTGCGTTGGTGATGTCATCGTGCTGGAAAGTCATCATGGCCTGCATTTCCAGCACGGTGGCGTAGATAAGAGCGTGGTACATGCTCTCGTTCACTCTGCATGGGAAACATGGAAGTCGCAGGATCAACATCATACACGCTGCACTGTGAGCAAACAGAGGTAACATCAGGAGAAGAGCTACTGTGTGACCTGCGCATTTTCCTGTAGGGAAAAGATAAGAGTAAATATGGTTGGCTTTATTCTTCCCATCTCCTCCAGTGTCACAGCCCGTCTTGTGCGCTAGTGTTTATCTTGCAGGGCTGCTGCTCTGTTGGCTGTCGAGTCAGTCAGACCATGGGCGTCAGCTTCAGTAAACAGCCCATATCCTGGAGAGCTGCAGCCTACCAAGGCCACCCTTGTGTCTCGGCTGGCAGGAAGAACTTCACAGCTGACACCACACAAGTTTCACCTCAAGCTAAATACTGCTGACACCAAACCGAGAACACACAAAGTGCTAAAACACACCACAGAGACACACGCTCAACACAGGAACAGCTGATTAAAACCTCTGTGACTCAGGATTATTCTGTTACCTTGGCCGCAGCCTCTCCAGGCTCTCGTTGAAGTGGTTGTTAAGGAAGAGATCCAATGCCTCCATACACTCATCCAGACACTCCTTTAGGGTCATCTGCGAGGAGCTGACACACCGACATGGGTAAACACACACACATCAAAATGCAAATGTACTAAACTGTGACCAACTGTGAGTCTGGAGGCAGAGGGGGGGGGGATGCAAAGTCAACAGCAGCACACTGATAAACACAGGATGTGTGTGTGTGTTGTGTGTGCGTTTTGAGAGGTTCATGACAGACATTTGAATAAAGTTAAAAGGTCAGTCCAGAACATCATCATGCAACACTAAATATCGAAGTGTTGTCAGTGACCTCAGACCCTGCTGTTGTCTTCATGTGTGGAAAACAACAACGACCCTCACCAGCAGCCCCTTTAACTCACCTGGCACTATTTTCTGAGTGAAGTACGCCAAGAAAAGCGGACTAAAGCGGTTTATTGGCGTTTCCTTGCGCATGTGAGGGTGAATTATTATTATTGCTTATTTGATTCCTGTTCTCAGAGCTAAACAGAATCACCAGCTGATCCAGGAAGCGAACAAACCTGAAAACCAAGTCCAACTTTTGAGCGCGTCACTGAATTCCCAGTGCGTGTACTCACTTTTGTGCAGCATTTGCGTCTTTCCCATTGGACATGTTGTCTGTGCGGGCGGCGGCGTGGAATCCCCCCCGACACCTGTTAGGAGCTCGTCGGTGATAGCAGAAAAATCAAGAGAGTCATCCACAGCTCACACCGTGAAAAACGGAGCTTTAGAAGCAGAGCAGAAGTTTGGCGTCAAGACTTTCCTCTTGGTCAAATACGCGTAAAGTGCTCCGGGGCGCGGGGGATATGCGCGCATCTGCGTGGATTCGACAGTTTGAGCAAACTCACGCAGCAGAGGGGCACCTGACTCCTCCTCTGTGACATCACTGCCACGCACACATTACACTGTGATCACAGGATCAGGTGCAGCTCAGTCAAATCCAGATCCGGACAGATTATTCTCATGTTTGGGGAGATTTTGAGTGCAGTGCGAATTCTTATTATTTGATGGCTTAGTTTCTTTTTTTTTCCAACCCGCTTCCTCTATTTATTGTCAAACTTTAAGACTGTTTTTTTTTTTTTTTTTAATTCTAATTTATCAGTTTTGCTGAATGACATGACGTCAGGGTGTGGAGAGTAAGTTTGGTAGGATGGAGGGGACAAAATGTGAAAGTAGAAAAAAAATAGAGTAGAAAAAATGAATTTCATTTAATGAGTAATTACTTTTGTGTCACTTAGCAGCTGATTCGAAACAGCGTAGAACTGCAGTCACCCCTTTGTTCACGTGCAATGTCAAAGTGCAGTCACTTGGGGGCACTGTTGATGTATATATGTTTGGATACAACATGGTTGTTAAAAATATTTTTGTGTGTAATATAAATATTTCTTATTAATTACTTAAATTACTCAGTTCGACTTTATTCATACAGCACCAAATTATAACAGAATCTCAGTTATCTCATGACACTTTGCATACAGAGCAGGTGTAGACTGTACTCTATAATATTATTTAGACCCAACAACTCCACCATAGCAGTGAGGAAAGACATGACTTCAACAGGCATGAGCTGGTGGATGGACATCTGACTGATGAGAGAAGAGAAGGTAGTATTTGTAGTGACATCAGTGATCATCATGGGTGAGAGTAGACAAACTCCTGGAAGATAGTAACAATGAGACATGACTGTGTACAGATGAAGAAGAGAAGAGCTCAGTGCATCATGGGAAGTCCCCTGAGGCCTATAGTAGCATAACCAAGGGCTGGTTCAGGCCTCACCTGAACCAGCTATTCAGGGTTAATAGTACAAGGCCCATGGACCTGTACCAAATCACCTACGGACCGGTACCGGTCCGTGGCCCGGTGATTGGGGATCTCTGCTGTAAAAGACTCACATTAATGGTGACTTGAGGTTTTTTTTATATCTCATAATACAGTTGTTTATAGGTTGCATTTGAGTAGGAGAGATACAAGAAATATAATTCTGAACAGAAATTGATTGATAACTTTATATTCTGCTATGCAGATTGTTTTTTTTTGCTGGATCCACATCGATTCGGACGGTGTTGATATTGACCAGGGGTTCCCGTCTGAGGCGATGCACAGTCCTCCATCTTCCTCATCTTTGTGAAGAGTCACACCTGGATCAGACAAGATCTGAACAACGTACCGCACACATACACACTACCCGGGTACACATACACTAAATAGACTCTGACAGACATGGATTATAATTGCACTTTATTGAACTTTGAACTTTGCTATCAGAACAGATATAAGCTGGAAAGGACACTTTATTTTGTTTTTTGTTGGTTATTCAGAGGATTTTGAATCTGAATGGATTTCACTTTTTATTGTTGTGTAAATAAATATTTGTGACATCTTGGACTCCTGTGCACTTCATCTCCACTGACTGAACTGATCATCATGAATAAAACTCTCCACAGTTGGTGGTCCTCTCTGTCAGCCGGCAGAGAGCTGCACTCCTTAGTTTAGATCTATAAAACACTTGTAGGAAAACAGCATTCAGGCAGTAGCATCAGAAGCAGCTGCTGCTGCTGGAGGACGTTGTTGGATCTGTGAATGGGTGGAAGAAGCAGGGTGGCAGAGGTTTCAGGTGGAGAGTGGACCCTAACCTTGCTGGTCAAGGATGTAGGTGGAAAGATGTGCTGCAGCTGTCTGCACATGGTTGTCGGCAGAGGCAGTAATCTGCCATAAACTGCAGATCGTTGTTGGCAGGTGGAGGTTGCATCTCCTAACCAGAATATGCAGGTGGAGGCAACAGTACTCTCTAGTGCCTCTAGTCTTAACAAATGATAGAAATGGATTTAGATTTGAACAGCAGACAGTTTTATTGCCTCACAGCATCGACAGCACTGAAATGTAAATCTGAAGAAAGGAGATAAAAATAGAGCTCTTTAAAATAATAAAGGAAGGGAATAAAAGTCCCCGTTGAGTCCAAATCTAAACTTGGATGCTTCTTTAAATTAAAGAGTGTGATTCAAAGGGTTCAGTTCCTCATTTGTACTGAGTGAACTGACTAGTACTACCAGTGTAAAGCTGTGAAGTTCTCTGATGTCAGTGAATGAAGTGAGTCAGACATCCTGTGTGCAGATCCTTCAGTCCATCTGTATTCTTTGTAAATGTCTGTGACACATTTACAAAGAATACAGATGGACTGAGGTGCTGGTGTTTGTCAGGAAGTCTGTAGCGCCTCGCGGTGGTCGGAATGTGATGCTGCACTGACATATGGATCGTCTTTAAGAGTCCACCTGGAGGAGTGCAGTCTGTCACCTGCTCTTTGTGTAAGCTGTTAGCTCCTGTTGAGTTCATTCTACTGCCAAAGGAGCCAGAATCCAGAGTTATTCATCAAAAACCAGAAGATCAATGAATATCAAACTACTGTTAATTAAGTATGAAGTATAACGTCATCCACTTGTTTATTCTCGAGTATTTTCAGGTCTTTACTCTTGATGAAGTTGACGTGTCGTACTGTATGTCCTCATAGTCCACAGACTGGCTCTTTAACAGGGACTGAATACTTAAATGCACATACAAAAGATGTCATTTCCACATGACGTCAACACCAAGACATTACACAACATTCAATGTTGAAATTCCATCAGAATCATCACTTTGGTTGAGGTTGAATAATTTGTGACAAAGGCAACATTGATTCAGTGTTGGTCTGCTATCTGGGGATTGGTTTAATTAATGTTATTTCAATGTTGGTTCAATGATAAAACAGCAATAGATTTTAAGTTGAACTAACGTTGATTTTATGTCAGTCCTGATCTATTTTTCATCACTGAAATAACTTTTATCATTTCAGGGTGCAAACCTGATGAAAAATCTATGTTATATTTCAGTGTTGAGCAACGCTGATTCAATGACAGTTTCGTTGATGCATCAACGTTGATTCAGTGTTGATTCAACGTTGATTCAGTGTTGATTCAATGTTGATCTGCTATCTGGGTTGTTAGCTGTTAGCTTAGTTTCAGCCTGCTGGTAGCTGCAGTACGATGGTAAATTCACTATTAAAGAGCACTCCAACAGTTCAGCTTTACACTCCATGTCTTGCTTCTTCTTTGTCAAACTCTGGCACCTTCGTTATTCACAATACGACTCAACATTGCCTCCACCTGCAGATCCTGGCAAAGAGATGCAACCTGAACCTCCACCTTCCAGCCGCAGGTGCTACTGGAATGCTAATAGTAGCCTCGAGGCACTAGCCACAGGTAGACATGATGAGCAGGCTACAGAGATTTGGTGAACACTTTCTAACTCTACCTCCAAGACTTTCTCTCCATTTTCAAACATGTAGTCTTCAGGCCAAACCATGTGACCTCAAACACAGAGAGGAGACTTTTATGCTTTTAATTCTCAGGAAACGCAAAATAATTCACAACCGGTGTGAACTTTTGCACAAATCATCAGTTTTCATTCATTGGGACATTTCAGCAGCTCCACCTTTCATCCGTGTCTCATATATTTCAGCAGTTATACATGCTGTACAGTGCCAGAAACCAGTGGCCAGTAGCACTGAGTGATCATCAAAAGACTGATTGAAAGCACTTGATTAAAATAAAACAGCCATGGCTAATCTCAAAGTATGACAGTATTAGACGGAAATAAAGTGTGCTGTGCTATATTAACCAGTGCACTCCAAAGATCACTCCAACACACACACACACTCACAGCCTTCTTCACGTCAGCTGCTCCTTAAATTCATGCTGCAGATGCAAAAAGCCTGCTTATCTAAAAGTAAGGCAGTTGCTCCAAGTTACACATTAACACATGCTATTTTACTCAACTACTTAACACTTTTACTTAAATAAACCAAGACAATTATCTTGATCCCATTACAGATAAACAGTAAATGTGTTGTATGTTATCTTGTATCAACAAAATCCTGAGGGAATTTCCTCAGAGCTCATATTTCCACCATAACAGAATCAAATTGGCACCTAGTGGCACTAATATCCAGCCCACTTCATTTAAACTCAATAGCTGAAAATACCACTGACAGTATAAAGAATGGAGTCTTTTGTCTGAAGTGTGATGTCACCCACAGGTTTCTGAAGAACTGCTTTGAAGCTCAAAATATGTAGAGCTGGCCGCCGCCATGTTGGCTGTCCTGCCTCATCCGCCTGCCGACTAATCTAAAAATCGGCAAAGATGTGGATCATGAGGCTGAGGCAGGTTGAATGACACCTGGTCGCTGTAACAAGCCATCTGCTCAAATGTCCACGCTGTTAATCTTGCATAACTTTAAGCCTTAATATAATCTGAACAGGTGAGTTGTATATAAATTCACCCTCAGTACAGTTGTCATGAACGGGGAAATTAGCTATAGAGACCAAAACTGTTTTTTGTACCAGGCTGTAAACATGTTTATTTCTGCTGTGAAGTTGGACATTTTAACGTGGGGACTTATGGAGACTGACTCACTTCTGGAGCCAGCCTCAAGTGGACGAAGAAGAGGAACTGCAGTTTTTGGCACTTTAGCATTGGCTTCACTTCACAGACAGAGGTTGGTACTTGCTTTAAACTTTCATGTGCTTGTAGACAAACATGTTTGAGACAGAAGAATAGTTTTTAGCTTTCACCTAGCTTGTAGGTTCCACTTCAACATTTCTGTAAAAAAAAAAAACTCACCAGACTCTACAAATACTTTGCACTTTAATTCAAAATGTATCACTTTACAACATACATACAAACAATGAATCATTTCTGTTGCTATTTTCGAAGCTACGTCATGACAACACTTACTATAGCGGTACCTGTGTCCAACGCGCCAGCCTTTGTTTCATTATCACAATGAATGCAGGTATCATGTAATTCCTCGTTGGCCGGCCATGCGTCACAGGTGGCTCTGCTTAACATTTGAAATAATCTCTGTTGAAGTAGACAGCGTGTGTGCTTTTCCCCATTTTACAAAGTGCAGCGTTCTTATGAAATAGATAATGTACATTCATATATGGCATCTATTAGATAGATTTAAATGTAGTAAAAATAGATTTGTTATATCATTCAGTCATTCTGATTGCATGAGACTGGCATCAACCGGCATGTTTTTTTTTTTTTTTGTTTTTCAAAATAAAGGCACAGCCCTTCACTCCTCAAGAAGCCAAATGGAAGGAGAAAGGTCGAGTGATTAAAAAATGCTCCTTCTAAAGCCTTCGCCATGTGCTTGTTAGGCGCTCCTGGATTTTATTCTGCAGTACAGGATCATGGAGACAGCCATGGCACATATCTGCAATCCAAAAGCAATGTTAGTCACTGTGAACAGAATAAAATCCAAAGCATGTTTTTCATTACTAAGTGTTGACATCTGATAATAGATGCACTTTTATTATCTCGCATTCGTGCCTGACACAAATAATGAGTCATCAGATGCTGAATACAGCTTCGTTTACAGTCATTTCTCCTCTCTCTGTCTGACGCCCTTCAGCCTAATCTAAAGTAATCTAAAGAGAGATGAAGTCATACCTCCAGAGCTGCGATTCCTAGCGCCACTCCCACGATAACCACCGTGTTCTCATCGACCAGTTCCTTGATCTTTGGGAAGCAACCAGTCGTCTGAAGGAAATAAAGAGCAGAATGGACATTTATTCATTCAGATTGGATTTGAACCATGCACAGGGATGTTTTTGTTGTTACTACTTCCAAAGCGTATACTGTACCAGAGCCATTGTTTGGTTACACTGGTTGTAACTGTTTGAACAGCACTGCGGTGGGTACTGCTGGTTGTGGCTCTCATAATATGGAGATCCCACGAAGTCTGATGAGTTGTAGAATCCACAACAGTTTAACTAATGTGGATACAAAGAGAGTTCATGTTACACAAAGAATCAGTGAAACGGTGCGAGAGAATAAAATGCAGTTACATACTGTGCTCATTGTCGTATTCCACAGCCCCGTGATGTCAGGATTTTTCCCATAGTCCTTCTTGATGTTCGCAACTGCTGCTGTGCCCAACTTGGCGATCAATTCGTTTGCCTAGAATGTAAGCATATGTTAGCTTTGGAATCTAAGTACCACAAGGCAGCACTTGTGTTATGATATTATGACATATGAAGTTATGATAATTAGTTATCAGTTCTTTAGTTTACTCACCAATGGTCTGAATACCAAGATCACCACTGCTCCTGCAACCTCTGCTATGAAGACCAGCAGGACTATGATAAAAAACTAGACAAAAGATCACAACATTTTATTTGGTTTTTGTGTCACTGTATGAATTCTTCATCAGTCTAAAGCCACATTAAGTGCATTTCCTCCCACCTGTTTTTAACGTGTGCATTAAATAAAATGGAAACAGACTTCACTTTACTTCAGTCACAATGTTCATTGGCAGGTCAGAACATCAGATCTGTGAAGCCAATGAGGACACTGAAACTTTCCTCAAACTAATACATGAAACAAACATTTTGCACCAAATTTGGATGGAAACTATTGAAACTATGCTCATGGCAACAAGATAGCGTGCACCAATGACTGGTCCTAAAATTTTATTATTACTATTCATCTTTAGATAAGAAGATTATTGCCACTCTCATGTCCGTACAGTACATGAACCTACCACCCGCAGACAATTAGAGGTATGTCATTTGTCAACAACATATTATGAAAGAGCTCATGGGATAAAGAAGCTGTGTAAAATATGGTCAGAATTAAAGTTCATGAATGTATAGATATTCAACAGAATATCAGTGTTGCCACTATGTCCCATGAGTATAGTATTTATTGTGTTGTAGATATATCTACTGATATTAGCATGCTAACTGACTGTTGACTATGGCAAACACCAATGAATATCTATCCCACAAGCCGATCCCTATCTGACTGTTTATACAGGAAACATGCAAAAATGAGGAAGCAAACGACTCTCTGCTTTGCATTTTACGGGGACTTGTCGCACAGGTAACACAACATCACGTAGTCAAAAACAAAACTACTTGGTTAGTTTTGGAAAAAAGATTGTTGTTTGGAGGAAACAGGTACCAGCCAGGGTCAATAACAACAGGAGCAAAGGATGTAGTATAAAAAGTCTGGGACAGACGAAGGACTTTCACACAGGAGACCGGGGTTTGATTGCCGTATAAATTCTTTAACACGTGATTTCTTTCTATATCCTGCAGTTACATCCCGAGATTGTGACAGGAAACAGAAATACTAGTCTAATGTGTGTAGATCCGATCACAGTGTGTTCTTCTGCATACTAATTAGGTAGAGTTAGTTTCAGTTCAGTCAGTTTGCAGGCAGGAAAGATGCCCGCCTGTCTGTCTTGTTTCATATTTGATTAGCACTGCCTAGTTTGACCCAAGTGTTGCAATGAAAAGGGACACGTAGTCTGCTGCTCAACAGGTCTTGACAAACATTAAACCTAGGCTATAATAACTTTTAAAATATACACTTTAGAATGATGATTATGATGTTTAGATTTTATGTGATCATATTTAGGGTACAGATGTACCCTAAATGGTACTGATCTTTTCATCAAACTCTCAATAAAGAAGCAGACAGCAACCTACCAGCAGCAGCATGCACTTGGATTCTTTGACAGCTCCACAGCAGCCTAGAAAGCCGATGACGAGCAGCAGTACTCCTATAGCAATCAGCAGGTAGCCCACATTGAGCACCTGACTGAGCTCTGGTGGAGCATTTTCAATTTTTCCAAGAAAATTGAGGATGGAGCCGCTGTCCACCTTCACCCAGATCCCAACACCCAGGATGGCAGCTCCGGCCAACTGAGGGAGAATGACAGGAAGAGAGGAGAAGAGGAGAAACAGGTAAGTATTAAAGGTACACCTTAACACATCAAGGCCAGGCCATATAATGGGGAGTACCACACTCAGCCTACGAAAAGACACGGACATTTACCAAGCTAGGACGGTCTAGAGAAAGATGAGTGGCATTATGGGAACTATGGGATCTTACGGGATGACTAAAAGACATCAAAGATATAAAGATACACTGTACATCCATCTGCAGCTTCTGATTTGACTATGTTTAACCAGTCCAACTTTATGAAAGTGCAATACTACATTGCTTTGAAACAAACATTGTGCAACCATAAAATAACATAATAAATTATGTTGATGCTTCATTGACTTGTAATCAGGTGAATGGTGTCTGCCATTCTTTTGTCTGTTCTCACACTAGGTTGGGAGAAGTACGTAACGCTTTAACACTGAGGGCAACTAATCACAAAAATATCTAAATAAATTCTAATAAAGTTGCTTTAAAAATTCAGTCTCGCAGGTGTTCAGGTGATTCATTTCTGCGTCACAAAGTTGTCACTTTGCACTTTGCTTGCATATTTTCATACATTTGTCACACAGCAACCTTTCTTGATACAGAAGATGTCAAGAAGGTCAAAGTGACAGCATTTTCTCATTTGAGGTATTTCCAATGAAACGTTCAAACTTACAAAGATAATGCCATTGAAGACAAACATCATGAACTTGAGGAATCCAAAACATCCCATTTTTGCTGCTGACTGTTCGACCTATGGACGAGGCAAAGGGAAGAGAAGACGTTATTCAGCATCATTAGAATTTTACATGGCATTTTTTTACTTTAAATACTCATTTGCACACACGTCACACTCGTGCACTCGAAAAAATGAAATGTTGACTTTAATTAAATTTATTCAAGTCAACAGGTTCCATGTAATTAAGTTATTTAAACTCAAAAATGTTATGTTAGGGGTTCAATTGCATAACATTTTTCAGTTCAAATAACTTAATACAATTACGTGGAACCTGTTGACAAAATTAACTCAATTAAAGTCAACATTTCATTTTTTTGAGTGTGGTCGCAGATACAGGTCCCTGCACTGTAAGCGAGCACGCGATGAGTTTTGTACCTGCTGCCATAGCATCTCTTAACAAAGCACCCTGGTAACTGCCATGTGCGGAGAGCTATGGGTATGGATTAATGTTTACTTCTGTGGTTATGTTGTATCTGTGTATTTATGTATGTATGTGAGGCTTTGTACAGACCTGTGTGTTTCACTAAGCCATCATGCACTGCCAATTAGAAGACAAATTAACAGTGGGACTGTCCCTTTTCCTCTGTGAGGTGGATGGCGGAGGAGGGGGAGGGGGTAAAACACCTGCTTCTTTCCCAACTAGTCACCTTTTATCCTTTGTGAGGTAATAACTAATCTTTCTCTAAACACTCAAAGTGCCCTGGGGCAGTTCATTTACTCTCTTAAGGACATGTACTGTACACATATCACATTGCGCTGAACTGAGGGCTTTGTTTAGTTTAGAGTTAATGGGAGTATAGAGGTGACGATTGAGGAAGTATTCCTCTCTGTATGATCTGGGAAAGTATTTTAATAAGCCGGTGAGATGCGGATGAGCCAAAGTCTGCGAGTTACACGCTTTCTGTTTTGGCGTTTTTTCCCCTCTTTGCATTTAAATGTAGAACATCTACATACATGAAAATCCTGAAATTTAAGCTCATGTGGTTGAAGCAACACAGGCACACAGTACAAAAACTACAGTGTGTGTATTTGCATAGAAAACTCAGTGGCCAGCCACCTTAGCCATCACACACCAGTACTCTGGAAGAGTCAGACTACGATGTTCATGCCACACGTGTGCACACACACGTTCCCTTTACCGTTTTTTTTTACAAGTACACACACACAAACGCGTAGTATTTATCTTCTCTTGCCATTTTGACTCACAAACACAGACACACACACACACACACACACTGTTTATCTCCAAATCTTCTCCTCCCACCCCCCTTTACAACCTCTACTGTTCTAGAGTCCCTCCAAGATTGTCACTTCCAAATGTGTGTGTGTGTGTGTGTGTGTAGACCTCCCAGATGGGGAACAGTGGCTTTTGTGTAGCGTGACAAAACAGACAAATTGTTATCCCCAGTGACAATGACTGAGCAGAACCCTATTGTGTATAGCACCAGGCTGAGAACTGAGAAGTGGGATATCCCTCGTGGCCTTTTTCTCACTACAATTTCATCCTTTTCTACTTTGTCCTTTAAAGTTCTTTCCATTCTCTCACACTTTTCACACATGTCTGCTGAGACAAACATGAAATTTAACACCAGACAACAGGAAGTGGCTTGTCAGCCCTCAGTGTTACAGTAAAGCTGGTAATCATCAAGTTAATCATACATAAGAGGAGCCAGGATGTCCTCAGAAGCATAATGAGTTGGTCGCCTTGACTCCTCCAAACTTCTTCTATCTAATGACTCCTGAGATTTTCCCACTTCCTTGTGGTCAATGATTGCACTCATGATATCAAGAAGTCCGCCCAGTGATGTATTAACAAGCTCCGAGTCACATGCGGGTCTCAGAGACTGAGGGAGGATGTGGCGTGCACATCTATCTATGTCTGAAGGTGTCATATTTAGCGCCCTATTGCATGTGTTAAATATGAGAGCAGATACATATGCTGGTATCAACAAAACGTCTGAATCATCTGACCAACTTCCATGAAAAACAAAGTCAAAGGACGCCATTGAATAGAATAATTGCAGGCAGGTCTCAGGAGACAAAGGATCATTGTTGGATGGATCCCTCCCTGGGTTGGTATGGTGTTTGAAAAATAACAAAAAAAAAACCTCAGAACTCACACGGAGATGCCAACATGTAACTTTAAATCACACTCAGTCAAAGTGAAGTCGTTCTTCAGCTTACCTTTCACAGGAAACACTCACTTCACTGTGGTGATGGATGCTGCCGTTGCGGGAGCAGACTGGCTGTGAGATAACAGCAGGACAGGAGTGTATTATTCTTCTGTGCTCTGAATATGACCCACAGTAGTCTCTCTGTGTCTCCTGCTTCCTGTGACTCTCTCCTTCTGCTAGACGTGAAAACTCTCTGAGTGTTTTTTTTCAGCTTTCTGCTTTTATTTTTAAGCCTGCTGGCTGGTTATAAGCACTTGGTGAGGGAGGAGGGGAGGAGCAGGTGGGAGTGACCAAAGCTGGCTGAGTAATAACACACATCACCATGGAGTCCAGTCTGGTCACTCCTGAGGGAGGGAGGAGGGGGAGGAGAGATCACCTGTGTGTAGCCACAGCAGCCTCACATATGTGCCTCTGCTTCGAGGTGTTAATTTCAGTCCAGACAGCAAACATGACAAAACAACGTGAGCATCTGTGATTACAATCACTTAGAATGAGCTTCAGTCTCAAACCTTTCCGTCTGCAGGGAAGCAGTGAAAAAAGCAGCACATTAATGACTGGATCATACTCATACTGTATGATGTGTTCCACTCTGGTTTCTCCAGTGAGCTCAAAGCACATGCAAATGACAAAAGATAAGCAAATCGAGAAAACGGCTTCATCAACCTGCTGACACATGCACAGCATTTTGGAAACATGCTACAAGTGCACACACACACACACAACACATTTTTATATTACCAACACATCACATGACCTCAAGTGTACAAGCTGTTGCTCAGAGCGATGAACCCACAGAGAGCAGACGCTGCAGCTCCCTTCACCTTCACATTCACTGTACTGAGGGAGAGCTGAGTGTGTCACAGCTCAGTGTTTGAGCTTAAAGCTCTCTTTTTTTTCTTTTTACCGTTATTACATGTTTTATTGTTATTTTAAAATTCATTTATTGTAAGATAAAAAAACAGAACAGGACAACACGGGGAAAAGAAAACTGGAAATACAGGACGATAATAAAAGTCTGCCCAGAAAACAACAGCACAAACTGACAGTTTGTCAGGTGTTGTGTTGCTCTGTAGTGTGTCTGTGTATATGAGTGTGTGTGCGCGCGTAGGGTGGATGACAGTGGAAAAGAATAAAAAAGCAAAAGGTGGTTGCGAGCCAACAAGAGCGGGAAAAAGAAAAGAAAAGGAGAGAAAACAGAAAGCTGAGTCCTCAAACTGATGGTCAGCCTCATTTCTGGCCACAACGTTCAACTTCTGAGTGAAAAAGCTGAGACAGAAACTCTGTGACCACCTGCTGAGCAGCAGACAGACACATTGAGTGTTAACGCAGAGGAGCATTTAGCAGCATGAGGAGCTGAGAGGAAGTGGACAGAAGCACAACTTCAGTGGAAGATGAAATTGTAGATCATAGATATTACTAACTTTAATATCACTTATCACACACTTGTATTGAGCTGAGAGGAAGTGGACAGAAGCACAACTTTCAGTGGTGCTTCTTGTTTGATGATGAAAAATGAATAAATGCAAATGACTGAAAGTAGTTGTGTATAAACAGTTTGTATAAATTTCACAATTTGTTACGTTTTTCAGCTACTTGGAACAAGATCCATTAAGTATCTTTCTATCATATCACAGTCTTTCTCAGCACATGGATTTTGCTGTGTTGTCATGAAATTGTAGATCATAGATTAATAACTTTAATATCACTTTTTGACACACTTGTATTGAGCTGACTGAATGACCACTCATGCTGGCAGGGTGTGTTTCTCTGCAGCAAGGTCAAAGAAAAGATGCTGTTTACCTTGATGACGTGTACAGGGCGTGCTGATTTGCACAAACCATTCTAGAGAAGAATGCTCTCTTTAATGAGTAGCCAGACAAACAAAGGGGATGCTCAAGCTCATTCAAAACACACGAGGTCTCCTGTGTGCATGCAGAAATATAACTCCAGTAGTCAAATCACCTCCAGGGCAAAACTCTACCTTTTCACCACCTGTATATATCCTCACCTGCCTACCGACGACAATAAAGAGCTTTCAGGTTTTCTAATGTGTGTGTCTGTGTGTGTTTTGTGTCCGCAGGCCAAAAACTGCAGTTCCTCAAACGTCCACTTGAGGCTGATTACAAAGTGAGTCAGTCACCATAAGCCCCCATGTTAAACATAAACATGTTCAGCCCACCTCAGGTCCCCCCACACTCCACCCTTTTTTACCACTTTCAGATTAACTGGGAGCTGGCAGGGACAGGACTGCCAAGATGGCAATGACCAGAGCCACCACACTGAGCTTCACAACGGCTCTTCAGGAACCAAAAACTATTTACAGAGACTAGGTCCATGTTTTATACAGTCTGTGGTGAATGTCACAGAGACTATCCATGTTTTATACAGTCTGTGGGGGGCGTCCCAAAGACTACGTCCATGTTTTATACAGTCTGTGGTGAATGTCACAGAGACTATCCATGTTTTATACAGTCTGTAGAGGACGTCATGGAGACTTCTTCCATGTTGTGTCTCTTATGTTGGTTTTACTTGCAATGAAATGCCAATAGAACTAAAATTAGCTCTGCAGACTTTGGCCTCATATTTCTTACAATGTGTTGTTTGCGTCATCTGGATGTCACAATCCTTTCACACATAACACAGGAAATGACTAACTGAACTTCAAGAGAATGGTAACTGTACATATATAGCGCCTTTCTAGTCTTACAACCACTCAAAGCACTTTTACACTACATATCTCATTCACACACATTCATACACTGATGGCATTGGCTGCCATGCAAGGTGCCAACTGCTCATCAGTTTGAGGACCTAACCATTCATACACATTCACACACCGATGGCACAGTTCAGGGGTTCTGGGGTTCAGTATCTTGCCCGAAGACACTTCGACATGCAGACTGGAGGAGCCGTGGATCAAACCAATGATCATGTGATTAGTGGACGACCCGCTATACCTCCTAAGCCACAGCCGCCCCAGAATGCAGGATAGATGAAAGCAGCAGAATACAGATGATTGATCATAGCATGTTAATAGCAATGTGGCATTTTGTTATTAAATTAAAAATGATTTAATTATTAAATTATTACATATTCAAATGAATCATCAAAATGAACTTTATATTCAGTAACATTTCACTCTTCAAATACAAAATTGAGCTCTTAATCATGACTTATCTTCAAACAACATTCAGCTAACTGAAAGGGTCCAATGTCATGTGAAGTGAAGTCATTTTATGACTAGCTTTCATGACACTTAAGCTTTTACCATTCATGCACACCCACCCTTTTTTAACAAACACATACACATTGTTGAGCGCATTATGCTGGAGGTGAGAACACGCTACATATTATTAACCAGTGACAAACAAATGCCTTCCACAAAAAGATACAATACAAATACGAGTCATATTCTCGTCTTAGTGATTCGTTAGTCAACAAAACTGGCAGAGGCAGAGGAAAAAGTGCATTTGCTTAGAAACTAAAACGCAGGCAACACACGAGAACACAAGCGGACTGAGGTGAACCTTCCTGAGAATTTGTCACATTAAACTCACAGGACTTTTTCATCTGTGCCTGTGAGTCAGGACACTGGGGTGATGAGAGCAGATGTTTAGGAAAAGGAAAGATCCAGACTTGGTGGCCTATGCAACAGATGCTCAATTTTAGAAGGACAGAAATAGAATGTCAGTATACAGGCATTGTAGTGCAACACACAACAGCTCAAACCTCAATTATGTCAATTACACAGCCTTAATTAGAACACACGTATGTAACGGTGTCTAAATGTTTACCAACCACAATGTCATCAACAATCTGTCTTGGTGGCATGTGTCATATTTAAGTCACACTTTATTTTTCATGGACCGTACCAGACTTTTGTCTGTTTTAACTCATTAAATACAAACGATGTGCCCTTTAATCACCAAAGAAAAATGTTTCCTGTCATGGAAAATACTGTAACTGACCGTTCAGTAAACCCCCCTTTAGATACTCTTGTTGTGATAAATTTGACTGATTTTTAGGTCCTTCATTTCAGACAGAGGTAGAAAAAGCCGCCTTCTCATTTCTAACCCGCAACTGTGTATTTTACAGGCTGACATGACACTCTCGAGATTTTATCATCATCATTAGAAGCTAGCTAGCTAGCTAACTAAGCTACATGAGTTGGCTGAAATGCGGCATTAATTGACTTTTTATGTTTTAAACAGACTCGCATTAAAATGAGAACGTCATAAAACGATTCATATGAACTTCGCGGCTACAAAGGTGAAAAGACTGAAGCTAAAGCTAAAAGTCAAGCTAAAAGACGAAAAGTTAGCATCCTTATCAGTTGGTGATCCACGCAGCAGAGATGGTTATAAATTAATAGTATTATTTTTTGTTTTGCAGTGGAGAGCTGGTTGGTCCTATTATTTTAAATATGATAAAGAAACATATATGTTCAGACTCATTTTGTTCTAAAGTAACTCTTAACATTAGCTTCTTAGCTTATACACGTTTTATTTGGATTCATAAGTTTAAAGGGGATGTTTTACTTTGAATATTAGAAGAGAACAGGGTTTTAGGATGGGAACTAAGTTTGGTGAACGTGACTCTACTCTGAGTCACGTGAGCTGGAGTTGCTGGAATGTAAAACCTTCACAAAATTAGCAAGTAGCCGGACTGAGTCGCTAATGTTAGCCTCACCCTAGACGAGCGGCTCCCGCACAGCAGGGAGACATTACAGTGGCTGTGCTAATATCAACCATAACCTGTAACACCATCAAATAATATGGTATGAAATACTGCTACCATTGGAAGCAACGTTGGGTTACAAAGGTAGGTAGTAAGCTAGTTAGCAGCCATACTAATGTTGTTTGTTACATTAGAGCAGATAACACGCTGTTTAATCTATTTTATACTTTTGCTCTTATGATTTTGTCTCTCTCACAGCCACGCAGCACACATCAACATGTAGAGAACGCACCAAAGCTGTGCGTAGTTATGGTCGTGAAGCTATGGGGGTTTAACAAATGGTCAATTAGACATCATTAATCAATCGTGGGTTCAGCTTTTCTTTCCTGCTTATAGCAAATATGTTCAAAAGCCATGTTTGGGCCCTGCACTGTGTTCTGCACAGCTATTAGACTGGCCCACTTCTGGCCTTCATCCACTGCATGTGTGTTCACAGGTGATGTTCATATCATCCTGGACATGACAGCCAACACAACAAAGGAAAGTCTGTCTCTTCACTAGAAGTCTTCCTTTGGTTGTCCAGGGGCCAACCTGTATACTTGTTCAGCTTCCTAACACCGGTGTCTGGGTGCCTCAGGTCGCCTGCTTGTCCGGGTGGCTCTTCAGCTTGTGGAATTTGACGCTCTCCAGCTTCTCGAACCTCTTCTCGCAGAACTCGCAGGTGAAGTTGTAGTGGGCCTCCGGGGTGTGTTTCTTCATGTGCCAGTTGAGGGACGCTCGCTGGCGACACTGGTAGCCGCAGATTTCACATCTGACGAGTGACGTGGGTGAGAGGACAGAAAAGAGTGTGAAGATGAGTATGGGCCATGCTGCATTCATGCATTTTTAACCTCCTCCTCAGTGTGATGGAATGAATTCTGGTCAGATAACCTGACACTGGCCACAAATGTTCAGCTCAATCCAAAGTGTCACAGGTTAGACCTTCAGTCCAGCACTCTGAGTGAAACGTGTAATGACAGGATCTGTTTTCAGCTTTAATAACTCACTGCAGCGGTGTTTCTCCTGTGTGCGTCCGCCGGTGAACCTCCAGGTGATTCTTGCGCTTAAATGATTTTCCACACGTCTCACAGATGAAATCTCTGACCCCTGTGAAAAGACTCTGTTACGTTTGTCAGTTCTGAAGAGATTCGAGCATGGCGCGCGCGTGTGTGTGTGTCTTTGTGAGCCCACCTGAATGGATGATCATGTGGCGGTGCAGGTGGTTTGACAGATAGAACTTTTTCCCACAGCCTGGATGGGGGCAGACCTTGGTCCTCCCTTTCCTGTGAACTAGGTTGACATGATTCTACAGAGAGAAGTGAACCAGAAATTAACAAAAAAACTGAAGCTGAAATATGAAGTATGAATGAAACTCAGTGCCGTTGTTGCTTTACCTGGTAGCTGCTAATTGCTACATAGACTTGACTGCAGCCCTCGTACGGACAGTGGAACATCTTGAGCATCCCGTCTGCCTCGATGACGGGGCCTCGCCTGTTTCTCTTTGACCTGACACTGCAAAAACACATGATGCAGACTTAGTTCATGATAAATGGAGAATAAGTGCAGCGGATCTCTGCTGAGCTCCTCAGACTTCAAACCTCCACATATTTCATCATGCAGTGCATGTATGTGGGCAGCTGACCTGCTCAGACTCCGCTGCAGCTCTCTGTCACTTCCCAGCTCCAACGCGTCATTGGTGGGCTGCAGCAGCTGTTTGTCGCTCAGACCTGCAGAGAAACAGTGTGAAAACTAATGACTCATGAAAGATGTCCACCCTCTGCAGTTGAAGAGTGAGTACTCAAGGACTTTTATCATAGTCAAATTAAGTTTGGCCTCAAGACCACTTTTTAAAGTTCTCGTCTTAGTCTCAGACAAAGAGAACTCTGGATTTTATTTCAAATCACAACCTAACATCACCTGTCTGTGAAAACACATCACCCTAATCCTCTGGAATAAAATCTGTATTCCTAAACCACAAAGAGTTTGTCTCACACACACAGCAGTTCATAAATCCTGCAGTGCAACGCTTACTGAGACGACTGGGATCACACCTCACCTAAAGAGTATAACACTAACTACTTAAGTAGGCTATATACTGGTCTTGACTTGCTCTCAACCACTCAAATTCTTGGCCTTGTCTCAGTCTCGACACAATCTGGTCTTGGTCTTGTCTTGGTCTCGATGCTCTGTCAATGACCTTCTCACTTGTCAGGTTTCCATCTGAAGCACAGATTTTTGTAAAGGAAAATGCAATTTACTACGACTGTTAAAGGAGCAGTGGGAGCTATCCTACAGCCGGGTTCCAGTAAACCACTGCAGGAGAGGGCACAGCAAGAAGAGCGGCACTCAACTCTCTCTCTGAATGTAGAAGACATGATGAAAACATGACAGAAGGTTACAGTCTCCTCGCTCTGCTATTCTTTGTCTCTCCAGTGGAAGTCACACGCTTTCTGTATGTCATGATCTACTTATCGTTACACCAACTTTTTCCACTTCAGCCGAGCATGAAAAACTAGATTTTGACTCTTAAATAATATCAGACGTTTCCACTCACTCCACTTTTTTTTTGCACAAATTAAAATTGGACATCCAATCATGTGGTTGGTAAATAAGATTTTATTTCTTAATTTTAACTTGTCACATCAGTCAGTACCTTCACATGCACACTGGTGTCCCTAATATGATGAATGGTGGTTTTAATGCTGATGATACGGCAGCTGGTTATTCATATCGCTGTGTGATTCTAACATTATCCTGGTTTCTGATTGGTTGTAACGGAGCGTCTTTGACTCAGCAACCTCTGAGCCACATCAGTCTTTCTTTACTGTGGTGCAGGATATCAGTATCTCTATTTCAAATATAATATTATATCAAATGAAGTCATTTATTTATCTCTGACAGTTGGTGCAATATCCAGAGGGTGTCAGATCTGGACAAAATGTACACTGACTCCTCAGCCGACAGCAGCACTGTAACATTAAGGTACAAATGCAAATGTCACTAAATTAGATGTAAAGCAGCTCTGGCCACATTAGTCAGCTGTTATGAAACTACTGCCTGCAGCTTTATGTTGGAGCTCAGCAGCTCATATACAACACTGTGTGGCCAGTGCTTTAACAGAGCACAAGTTGGCCTTTTTTTTGCCAGCTGTCAAGGCTCAAACATCTGGATTTATGTTCATAAAAAATCTATGGACTGACTAGGCAAATGAACCCCCTGTGGGTCACAAAACAGGTGGCAGCCAGTAGTTTGAATCAATGATATATTACCGGTCAGCATCTGGTGGGTAGTGCAGAGTGAGCATAAGGTTTATGACTGAATGAAACGCAGCATGAACTTTTTTATGACGTCTAATATCAAAGGAAACGTACCATACAACCCACCATAAACCAATAGATGTTAAATCATGTTGATGCTACACTGACTTGTAATCAGGTGAACACTATGTAACTTTGGGCTCCGGGTCGGGAGAAGTACGTAACGCTTTACAGCACTAAGTCACACACCACCAACTATTTCACTGATTTTGGTGAAACTGGATCATATTTTATGGAGAAAATGTTTTCTGGTTTTCCCTCTGATGTCCTCCGGCTCAACTCTCTGTGATTTACAGAGTTTCCTGATGGACAGTGAAGTGAACTGCTGACAACTGTAGCTGCTGTTAGCTCATGTTAGCTCACTTTGTTAACTCAGAGCACCAGGAAGTGGGTCTGACTGTGAACTCAAAAGCGTTCAGAAGCGTTTAGCCGCCAGACTCTGTTTACTTGCTCAGATTTGGTCATTTTCCTGGTTCATGTGCTTCTAAATATGCTTCTACATGTGTAAATATGCTGCGTAGTTAATTTGTTTTGCTTTTGTCTGTTTACAACCGGCAGTTTGCACGGGGTGTTTTATTTTGAAAATCCACCGGATTCTCTATGCTGTTTCTGTGTCTGGCTTCCTGCCACCTCGAGGTGCTCTGTGTAAATTGACGCGGGCTGCTGGTGGCGTCCGTCAAAAATAGAACAGCCGCGTATTTCATGGAGGCCCGTTCTGGGATGCTTCTGAACCAGACTGTGGTGAACCAGTGGGGTTTGAAACATTGACTAGAACGGCCGCGTATTGCAGGGGCGCATCGGCGCCCCATGGAAGAGGAGGAGGTTTACTGGCTCGGGTATGGTGGAATGCCGACGGGAGCTGAGCTACCTGGAGCTTTTATTATCCTCATCTCTGGCACACCTTCAACTCGTGGCATCCTAGTTTGTCTACACTTAACACTGACTGTCTGCACCTGAACTCACTGAAATCACTCTTGCAGAATGAAGTGGATGAATTGTGCATTTGGACAGCCCCGTGTCGTTTGCACCTCTGTACATGTAGGTAAGTCCCCCATTTTGGACGCAGTGAAAAAAGTGCAAGTGCTGAAGGTAACGCACCTGTCATGGAGTCTTCATCCTCGGCTGGTCTGAGTTTTGAGTCCGATGCACAAACCGGGTTGTAGGTGACACCCCCGATGACAGTGCAGGTGACTTCCTCTACGTTTCCACCTCCCATGTTGAGCTGGATGCCCTCTGATGCCAGGGCCTCGTAGCTGGGTCCAGTAATTATAATTAACTATGAATGGAAAAAGATAGAAGGTAACAGTAACTTTTGAGAAAAAAATAGTTCCAACATCTCTACAAGGCATAGTCTACCTACCTGTGAGCCTTCCAAAGTGGACCTCTGGTCAGGAATCTCACAGCTGGTCACCACCGTCTGCAGAGTCTGAGGGTCAAACAGCTCGCTCTGCTCCTGCGTGGGCGGCGGGACTGAGAGCTCCGGCTGAGCTCCCACTCCGACTGAGCCACTGGAGCTCTGCGACAGCACCGAGTCCTCGTCCGCCTTCACCAGTTTATCAGCTAAAGACGCCGTCACCGTAACACACTCGTAACTGTGCGGTACAGTCCTTATCTCTTCCTCTCCTCCGTCTCTGCCTCGCCGTAAATCCTCAGCCTCCTCCTCTGAGGGGGTGGAGTGGAATGCTGCAGTGGGGGAGCCTTGATGTCGCTCCATGACCATCTCCATCTCCCAGGCAGGCTGTCCTGTCAATGGAACATCCTTGGAAGAGGTCTCTATTCTGGGCTGGTGGTTTACAGCTGCAGCCTGTTCTATGGGGCTCATGGTGGTATGCTGTCCCTCAGAAACATCCACATCTTCCTCCACATCTACAGAAGAGCAGATTAAAAAAAAAAAGTCAAGTTAATCATCAAGGAATTCAGGATGCACCAGCTACTGGTTAAACATTTAACTACTCAGATCAACATTCAGTGAAAACCTGCTGGATAGTCAAAGAAGTTTTCATTGTGCACCTTTGAACTGTTTGTGAGCCTCCTTTCTCCTCTTCCTGCTCACAACGCCTTTTGCCACGGGCACGTCTGTTTTTGCTGCATTCTCTCCGTTGCCTTCTCCGTTTACTTCCGCTTCGTGCTCCGAGTCACTTGCCTCCCTCGGCGGAGAAAAGGTATTGCACAAATGAGTGGTCACAGTCACATTGCCAGATGGCAGCGGTGGAGAAGTTGGGCTGGGGCTCCAAGGCTCTGAGCTGGGGCTCATGAGGACAGGAGCGGGAATGGTCCTGATACCAACACACCAGGCTCTGGAGGCTGGAGACTTGCTCCTTCCTGCCTGGAAAACGATAGAAAATCAGCCAAAAGAAAGATCACAGATGAGTGACAAACAGATCCTTTGAAAGGAATTTGTCCGATTTGAATCTACTCATAAATTCACTGATCACACTCAAACCCCTCGTTCAGTTTTGTTGGATAAACATTCAAGAGAGCAACAAAGCCACATACAATGTACACAATACACTCTCTATAGAAGCCCATTTCTGCCAAGAAAATAAAAATAGAAAAAAAATAATATTTTTGAGTCAAAATTAAGTTTAATAGTGCTGCCACTAATCCTAATAGTTGTTCTCATCAAAGATTAACTTATCATTTTTAGGGCCGCAAAATTCTGGGAATTTTCAAAGTTGGAAACTTTCCATGGGAATTAACAGGAATTTATGGGACAGTAACAGGGAACCTAACAGGGAACCTAAATATAGTTGGGGAAAATATATACCAGCATAATCTGACTAAAACAACCAGATTTCATGCAGGTACACTTGAATATCTGCTATTCTTCAATCACATGCACATAGCACACTGCTTACTGCAGGGCTACTGAGGCCACGCCCCCTACCTGCACAGGTGATTTCTGTACCTGGACCACACTTTAGAGCCTCGGGCCACACAGAGACTATTGAAGACACACATTTGAGCTTGTGAACTACATAATATTGTGCAATAAAATAATTCAAACTTAATAAAGTTCTACTTACAAATAAATCTGTTGAAATGTTTTTTTTTTATTGTTTTGCATGGATGTTGGCTTATGGCAACACAAAATGTTTAGGTTTATGTTTGGATATGATACAGTTCATTTAAATTACCCCCAATGACCAGTTAATTCCCATAAATTTCCATAATTCCCATGTAGTTTCAGATTTGGAATATTTCCAAAATTCTCCAGCTTAACGGCCCATGGAAAGTTGCTGGAAATTTACTGGAAATGTTCCACCCCTTTGCAACCCTAATTATTTTGTCAGAAAGGGGTGAAAAATGGCACCTTTTCCTAAAGCTCAATGTTCCGTTCAAAACCGAAGACATTTAAGTTAGTGTCACATAAAATGGAGAAAAGCAGTAAAACCTCACATACTGTGTTGAAACTTCAGTGTTCACAGCATTTGTGCTTGAAAAAACATTTGAACATAATCGGAAAAAATTATCTAATAAAAAAATGTTAAAATTTGCTCACTATGTCATCTCATAATCTGGACTCAAAAAGTCAACTACAACATATCATTTCATATAACTTATTCTACTGTCTCAAAATTTGATTTAATAAGTAAAATTTACTTAGTAAGACAAAAAAATTGACTTATTTTCCACACTGAGCGATTCACACAGGATCAGGCATTGAGGCTGATGATGGTGACACTCTAAAACTAATATCAGCTGCCACGTCAACCTGGCCGATCTATTTACAATCTAACTCAACTTATTTTGTTGTGTGTTTAGAAGGACATACTGGCAGAATATTACAGAAAAAAGGTGTTACATTAATGTATAATCAGCTGAAAATAAGCATAGTTGGTCTTTTTTTTTTAAAATATACCCAGGCTGACATTTTAAGTCTTAAAACTACAAGTGTAGTGGTGAGTATACCCACATGAAATCAGATGGCTGTCAGCATAGAAATCAATTCAAGTCACACAAGGAAACAGAAGGTTCAATAACAGATTGATATTTGACACCGCTCACCTTTTTTCAGTTTTGCTGAGCCTTCTGGAGCAATCTTCTTCCTGTAATGCAGAAACACGTTCAAGTGACATGACACTCAGGTTAAAAAGAATACAACACTCACTCTATGAAATGAAGGGAATATCTGATAAAATCACAGCAGGCTGTTGGCTTGTATAAAACAGTAAAGTGGGCTTTGTGTGGCCTGGGCTCACCCGCAGTATTTCTGCTGGTACTTCTCTCCATAGGTGGAGTTGAGCAGGATCAGGTACTCTGCCAGCCCGGCATCACTCAGGCTGGTCCGCCTGCGGAGCTCACTCCACAGCTTGTGAGACTCTCCCAGGTACACCCTCCTCACGTCGTACTTTTTTCGGGATTCGAGACGCCTCTGAGCTCGGTCGGAGTCCGTGAGCCTGGGCCGTCCCCTGCAGCGCCTCAGAACACCCTTCCCTTGGTCCCCGGCTCGGTCAGCGTCCAGGGGAACCTCCAACTCTGCCAGGCTATGCGCCATCTTGGCCACAGCAGCTGATGTTGTGATGTACCCCGGACGTTGTCACACAGAACAGGAAGCACTGACGCAGAGGTCTTTTTCTGCTCGTCTTCCCTCAGCAAGGAGGTGTGAACTTTACCGAACACAGTCGTGCAGTACATGGGTACATATATTTAATAAATACCGGTAAATGTATTCACCGTGTACACCGGGCGCTGCGGCGGAACGACAGCGTACACGAAGTGTTTTTCACACGGACCGCAGCCGCACGAGCGCCAATGTGTGACATGTAAACAGAGGCGGGAAAGTTGAGCCTGAACGTCGTCAGCAGACATACTTAGTGTTAGTCATGACAGACATTTTAACACTTGTCTTCAGGACTTTTATGTCGCAGACGGACGTGCGGACGGAGCTCACTGTCTCTCCTCCATCACCGACAACCAGCAGCGCTCTGGTGGTCGGAGACCAGAGCGTCAGCCGCTCCGTGCTGCTGCTGGCGGCCGTGACGGCGGCCTCAGAGATGGGCGTGAAAGTGACGTTCTTCACCCAGACACAGATTCAGAGTCTGCCGGTGTCTCTGCAGAAGTGTGTTCCCAGCCTGAGCCCGCAAAGTCTAAAGGTAGAGACCGCTTTCCTCACGCTGTGAGCGGGATATATATTTTTTTAATAAGTTACCCATTATAACAGACTTATACGTTGTAAGTAATGGATTTATTTGTGGTTAATGAATAATTTGAGACCAACGTCTCTTTTACTGGTGTTTATCCTCCTCCAGCAGCAAGAGCTACAGCACTGGTTCCCAAAGTGATTCATTCATTCAAGTCATTTTTTTTCATAATATATCAAAAAAACTAAAAACCCCTGGAAATCAATCTTGTTACTCATCAATGACATATCCAAGACTGTTATAATCCCCATAATTGGAAATAACCACCTTTTCATGTGCTTTTTTTACCAGGGACTCTATTTTCTGGCATTGAAGGGGTTAAAAGTCTGAAATTAATTAAATCAATGGTTTGGATCAATAGAGGAGAAGTGGATTAGAAGATTCATGCAAAAAAAAATTGGAAAAATAAATGATTGGACACTTTTGTCCAATGTGGTAAATGTGCCGGAAAATTGATCATACAGGATTGGGTTTGGAATTCAAAAATATGTGAAAAATTATTAACCTTTACCAATTTTCAAGGCTTTTGCTAAAACCACTATGCAATAGTCACAAAATAATATCCTCATAATATATCAGATGGAAGCACGTTAAGCAGAAAACATGAGTAGTGTTTGATTCATCTGTTAATGGATGAAGTGTATCAGGACACAGTGTGGACAACACTGCTAAAATAATCTGTTGACTGACAGAAAATTAAATATTAACTGTTTTGATAATCAGCTGTGTCAGTTCATTTTCAAACCAAACATTAGTTGTCCAGCTAACTGGACTGATTCATCTTCTGTCAGTTGAGTTTCTTTCTTCTTTTTAAAGAAAATCAGGTTTTCCTATCCCAGGACGGTGGTGGAGCTGCTGCAGCAGGTGGCAAGCCTTCACGAGTCCACCAACACATCTCCCACACCTCCCTCCCTGATCATAGTTGACGGGCTGGAGGCCTACCTGCGTGGTCCTGGAGATGACAGCCGTGGTGGTGGACCTCATCCAGGAGAGCAGTCCTGCGCGGCACACCTGTCTGCGCTGCTGTGCGACACCGCTGCCTTTCTCACGGAACTCCTGAAACAACGCTCCTCGAGCTCGGCACCCTGCCACCTCATCACTTCTTTCCAGTCAGGAGTGGACACTGAGCAGGCCGGCAGGGAAGCTCCTGCCACAGATCCCATCCTTGATGTTCTTGATAGGTATTTCCAGGTACGCTGTACTCTGGATCCAGACAGGAGCTACGAAGCTGCAGCGGCTGGACTGAAGGAGCTGTGGAATATTTACCTTTCTGGGACAGGCATGACAGAGGCCTCGAGTACCAAAGACAGTGAGGACAGGCCACGTGTAGCCCAAGAGTGGCAGCTGTTAATTTACCCTGATGGTTTGATGGAGTTTAAGTCGGTTTGAAAATATCTTTATTTCTGTAAGACTGGAGGAGTGATTGTTGGTCGATATATTCACTGAGGGGGTCGTTTTGTTCAGAGAAAATCCATATTCTTTAGATACAACAGGCACAACAGGCCTCAGTTCCTGCTGCACTTCATCATCCGAGCTAAGCAGATCATTCTTTCATGAGCAAAAGGATGGCTTGATCCACGCCTCTTCATTCAGTCAGAGCAGTTCTTGTCTTTGCTTAGGCTGCCGTGACTCCTCCAGTACGATGTCACGTGATAAACCAAACCACGCAGCCTCATCACTGTCACAGCATGACGTAATCTGCTGCTCACAGTTTCAGACATCACTTAAGAGGACCACAGCGGGTGAAGATGTGCAAAGTTTAATGAGTTAAAATTTGAAATGACATAAAGCTTTATCAAACACATGAATACAATCTTACATTACACAGACACTGAGACTCCTTAGAACTGAACAAAGTTTACCTGAAATACAACCTAAAAGTTAACAAGCGTGTATTCACAATAGCTGTGTGGCAAATTTCAGCCTCCGAAGGCAAAGAACTGAAATTTTGGTGGAATGACTGACCAACCACAGAGCTGCTGGTCAGAAAGGTCAGAATAATAAACTGTATGTTAAAATAAACATATTTTGTATAAAATATGTATGTGTTGTTTTTTTTCATCATCTTATGACCCCTCAGTTTTATCCTGCAACCCTTTGAGGGGTCCCATCCCTCAGGTTGGGAACCACTGATTTAAAACACTGGAGTGATGAACATGCGAGATGTTGAACTTATGGATATCAGTTATTTTACAAATCCGAAAAAAAAATAGAAAAAACTGAAAATAATTTCAGAATCAATGCAGAATATTCTGAATGTTTCTGAAAGTGGAAAAAATGTAAATATCACTCTACTTCAAAGCAAACTACTACTGAGGATTTAATTATTAAAATATTTATCCTAA
This sequence comes from Miichthys miiuy, assembly GCA_036365135.1. Lineage (NCBI taxonomy): Eukaryota > Metazoa > Chordata > Actinopteri > Sciaenidae > Miichthys > Miichthys miiuy. The sequence continues at coordinate 2,779,818 of CM071614.1, forward strand.
GACGGAGACACTCACCATGTGAGTGTGACACATGTTTCTCTTAAAGTATATGCTGCCTAATAGGGAAGAAAAGAAAATGATATGTGATTCACAAATGTGTTTTTTCAATCTTCAATCTGTGAATTTTGTTTTTTCATCTTTCATAAATCATTGCTGTCTTGCGTCAGTAAGACATGGTCAGTTAGTTCAGTTGGGTTTGAGTTTTAAACCTTTGTTTCCATTTTGTGTCACACTACTAAAAACCTATAACAATAATATAAGTCAACAATGTTTAGAGATGTACTACTAGAGTCAAACAATTTCAACAACAAGATATGTTTTCTAAGACACAAAAGCAAGCATGAAAAACAAAAGAAATATTTCAGTCTGATTTTAAAACTGGAATCAGTTGACGAGTTTTGAATAGAAATGTTCATGTTAGGACGGACTGTACACGCTCTGCTCTTAGATGGCAGCAGTGACATGACAAGTTAAAGGCTTTCTAACAACTACAGTTACATGAATGAATACTGTCTTCCTGACAAACTTCCTGCACAGCCTACAGTAGTGGTAATTTGATCTGCTTTGCTGTGCATCAGGGAAATAAAATACAAAAGGTATCATAATATTATTTACAAATACAGTTTTCAGATTTAGAAATGACATAATGGATGCAGGGTTCAAGTGGAAGCTGTGGTGTTTAAATTTGAAGGTATTAAAGAGGTATTAAAGGTTGACAATATTCTTTTTTTATTGTCAACAAACCCTCAAACATTTCCATTTTAAGATGCCTTAAATATGTTGATTCTATTTTTTAAATACTAAAAGCTGGGCATTGTCGTTTTTAAACATGAAATTTTGTCCATGGTCCGCAGAGGATGAAGTGCTTCATTTACCACCATCATCAGGTCTAAATGTTAATTAGTTTTAATTTGGTTTAAGATCAAATGCCTCCAAAACTAATGACATTGTTAACAGCCTCAGCTGCGCTCTGCATGTAGTGCTAATTAGCAAATGTTAGCATCCTAACACTGTGAGGGGGTGAAAACTAAGACGGAGAAAATGGTGAACATCAGCACGTTAGCATCGGTAGTTCACAGTCTTTTCTGTATTTTTCCTCTAACAGCCATTCTGTCATTCAAAAGTAAGAGTACACTTAGCTCAGATATGAAGAAATCACTATGGAAACACTCTTGAACTCACTAATATTTGTGAATGATCATAAATTCCTGATCTGATCTACAGGATAGGATAGTTACAGATTTCCGTGTAATGGTGATGTTCTGTACAGATCCGGGATGATTTGAATAAGTAAATATTACATATACACATCAAGTCTTCCTTTAGCTTATGCTTTGGGATCAAGTCAGCCTTGTAAACCTTTCTCAGCAGATAAAGAGAAGTTCCGTAGCTTTGTACCCTTCACTGAGCCTGCTTCAAGGCTCAGTCCATGTGCAGCCTGTCCAGTTCAGCTCAGCTCCTCAGCCGTCATCATGGAGAGGGTGCTGCCGTGGCAGGAAGGGTCTTCTATGAGCAGGGATCTCGTTCTTGTAATCATTGGCATAGATAACCAATTTTCCAATGTCATCTAGTCTGCTCATGGTGCTGTAATCCATAGACACCCCAGAGTCTGCCACTGCCATGTAGGTGTACAGAGGGCCTTTAGACATCCAGACATGGTTTGGATACTCAAAGCTGGACTGTGACGAAAGGCGACCAGACCCAGAGCTCTGCTGCACAGATCCCAGGTCAGAGTGAGATTCACACAACGCTGTCTTTCTGGAGGAAAAAAGCACCTCAAGGGGTAACTCCTCCTCTAGAATGTCATCCAGGTGTTCGTCTTCGCTGTGGTTGTTGGCGTTCAGGGTGACGTAAGCATCTTGAGACTCCAGCAGAGAGGACTGGGAGCTGGGTAGTGGATTCTGTTGGAGCGCCCGTAAGCGGTCCATCAGCCAGTGGTCATGTGGTGTGGCTCTCCATCCCTCCGTCAGAGCTGAATCGCCTCTCTCGTCCAGTCCTTTCTTCATGTCCTCCTTTCTGCCTGTGGTCAAAGCTCTAGAGGTCTTGGGAGGCAGAGGTGGGGGAGGCAGTGAGGGACAAAGGCTGAGCTCTGACAGGACTTCCAGAGGAGAGGGGCATTCTTCTGGGTTGAAGAAAGCTGGAGTCAACCATAGCCCTCCACTGGTCTGCCCCAACCACTCCTGAACAGAAACACAACAAAGGATCAACAAAGAATTCCTAAAACAGGATTTTCTGAGAAGATACTCTCCTGACATGCCTTGAGGTTGACATTTGTGGTATTAAGTGAAAAGTCACCATCAGACCATGCCTAGTTCTTGTGTTAACATGCTTATCTAAGATGGTGACGGTTGCACAAGTACAAACTCACAGAGCCTCTCGTAAGGCTGTACACTTGTCTTGTTCTTACCTGAAAGTCCCCACCATAAACGGTAAAAAGGCCTTGGAACTTGCTGTCAGGAGTTGGAATAGTCGGCCAAATCTTCTTCACAAGAAACCTGAGAAGAGCACACATGCTGAAAATGAAATTCTACATCCGTCTCTTTCTCATTAATCAGTATTGGAAGGTCCTGTCAACGGAAGCCAACGTGTTCTTTGTGGCTAATAGATAAGCAGTGTGTCCCTAGTTGACTGACCTGCAATGTGACAGGAGCATAGTGAGAGACAGGCCAATGAGGACGATAGAGATGATAAGAGTCAGGGACACGATGAGCAGGTCAAGTTCTGGAGGTCATTGAAGAACAAAGAAAGTGTAGGGGATGAATATTCCCTTTTAAGATGTGCTCATACTGCTGGGAGTATATGACATGTTTTTGTATTGCGTTCGTGAATAAATAATCACCTGCAGGAAGTGTTTCCATGAACACCGGGTCACTCCAGGCACTCCAGTAGCCATTGTAGCTAATCCCGTCCAGCTTTACCCGTACTCGTACCTTGTACTCTGCTCCTGGCTGCAGGCCTCTCAGGATCAGCTCTGAGCTGGCCCGTGCCACCTCCACCTGTAAAACAGTCCTCGAGTCATCAGTACAGGTTTGTGTGTGATCCTACCATTCAACCAACCTGTTCAACCTCTAACATATCAGCAGAGTCATGCAGGTCATTGAAATAACCACCGTACCTTCCAGATGTGGCTGTCCACTGTGGCGTAGCTGACCTCGTACATCATGCTGTCGTCCATGTACTTGAGAGGGGGGACAATCCAGCTGACGTTCAGCTGGCCTTGCTGACCCGTGCTGCTCACTGTCACGTTAGCCGGAGGGTCCAGAAAAACTGAAATCCAGATAGACATTGGGGCAGATTTATTAGATTATTCCTCACCAAAAGTCTGTCATATCCTTGTTGCAGGGTTGTAATGTTGTAGTCAATGTCTGTAGACATGATTACAACAATGTCAATGTCTACACTGATTACAAACCTGCAATAACACGTTTTTTGGCCAGCGAAAACAAATTTTCACCTTTATATTGCAAACTTGTTAGCAAACAGCTGCCTACTTCCACATCCAGCAGGTATATAGGAAGATTAACATTTATCTGTAGTTGTGCTGATCTCCACTTGATGAATTGTAAAACAATATTCACTCTCCTTGTAGCTCTGTTTTTGGTCTCCACTCCTGAGGGGAATATGTGGCTTTTTAGCTGCTACGTGCTCCGCTATGTTCATCAGCTAGTGGCTAACTTCGTCTGTGTGTTGGTGCTTGGCAGGTAGTTTGCAACTTTTTCTCAAGAGTAGTTACGTGTTGAGGCTGAAAACAACATAGCTGCACGCCGTAAAACCAACCCAGTAAACTGAATGACGCTATAACTCTCTGGATAGCTGAAGGGAACCACACATGCAGACGATAATTCTCACTACAAGCAACTGCTTCCACATATTGTCATTATAAAAAATGTAAAAAATGATTGAGAGGCAGTGGATGCACTCCTCTAACTTCAGGGTTTAGTGGAAAAATAACTCACAGACGAGCTCGACGAGGAGGCTGCGATTGTGGAGCAGCACTCCCTCTCGATGAACTTCTATGTCCATTTGTACGAACATCTGGGCTCGGTTCAGATGGCAGACAAACAGCTTCTTCCCCCCGTCTGCAGGCATGACAGTCAGTGGGCACCTGCTGCTGTTTTCATTTCTGCTCAGGACGGAGGAGGACAGAAACAGAAAGGGTTGATTTGTTAGCACCAAGCTCCCCAAACTGTTTCATGAAAAGGTTAATGAACCCTTAAATAGTTTGTTGGAATAGAAAAAGAAAAGTTTAGCTCTAAACAGCTGCATATTGACCATACTGGACACCACATGTGTTCCATATACTCCCCCGTAATGAATGTGACTTACTGGTAGGTGTAAGTGAAGTAGTACTCATCCACATGGCCTGCCCTCTCCTCATCTTCCTCCCAGAAACACGTGAAGTCGTTCCTGGTTTCAGCAAAGCACTTGGGGTTCACCGGCTCCTCTTTCAGCATCATAGACACTGAGGAGGGGGGAGGTTAGGGGGACAATAGACAAGTGTGAGAGCCGATATCTTTTCTTTTTTGGCAATATCACTTAAAGTGGAAGGAATAACGCGGTGTATCCAACTGATTCTTTGACAGGAAGTTCAGAGGTTGTGTTAAAGGTAACAGCAAGAAAAAAGTAATCCTACCTTTTCTCTCGAAAGCTCGTGCGCCGTGGACGATGGAAGCTGTTTTCATGGCGCACAATATTACGCAAAGTACCAACACTCGGCTCAGATGATGGCATATCATCCTGTCTGTCTCCTCTGTGAACAGAAAGACTTTGGCTCTCTGTTGTCCGCGTGCATAACTAGAGAACAACCTGCTTCGAACGCGTCTTCTGCTGATTTCGACTGGGGGAGGCTTGTTTTGTTGTTTAGATACCATGGATAGCGCAACGCGCGTTACGCGCCTGGTTTGGAGCGATAAGGTGCGCAGAGCTGAGCTGTTTACTTTCTACACGAAAGTCAGTGAAGGAGAGGTGGGGCGAGATCAGTCTTAGAAAACTTTTTACACACTTGTTGATGGGCGGGAATCACTCGCTCATTGATGTTTACGACTTGTGTCTGCTGCTGTGGCGACTGAAGAAGTGCGCCTTTGACTTGCCGTGCGTAAAAGCGCACAAATGTCGATAGATAGATTGATAGATTCATAGATAGATTGATTGATAGATAGATTGATAGATTGATTGATAGATAGATTGATAGATAGATAGATAGATAGATTGATAGATAGATTGATAGATAGATAGATTGATAGATAGATTGATAGATTGATAGATTGATTTGTGCCGTACTGTATAGGGAAAAGGAGGAATAAAAAGAACATATTAGACTAAGAACTTTAAATTTTGATGGGTAGCTGAAGGATCTGAAGCCCGACTCCTCGTTGGCCCTCAGCCACTTTAATCCCTGCATGTGCCCAAGTAACGGAAACCGCAGAGTACTCGCACACACCAGAAGAAGTCGACCTAAACGGTTTCTTATCTGCTCGCTGCACTCACGTTTTCTTCGTTCGACCAGCATTATCACAGCTGCAGACGCCCCTGTTTCTTCACCCATGATAAGTAGCTCCAGGGGGGCGTGTATCGGCCCATCCCCTGTCAGTTTAAATGCAATAAAGCGCTTCTTTACATCACACTGAAAGGGCCTGTGAACAGAGTGCTGATGTAAAAAAAAGCCTGTGTTTCATTCACATGACGACATCCAGCCACAGAGCGTGACACCTTTCTTTACTTCACTTTAATTCGGCTCCACATCAGCCAGTTCAGTGAACATTGACCTGCAGATGAGTTCAGTTTGAAAGCATGGAGGCCCTCCACTGGGAAGGTGTGTTTCTTACTGCCCACAGAGGCAGGAAGAGGAGGATGAGGAAATCTGTGTTGGTGTGGAGGACAATGGCAGAGTGTGGTTTCTCTGCTTCTTCAGATAAAATGTTCTGTCCTGATGTTTTGGGGTCATAAATTACACTTTACACACTGCTGTCAGCACAAACACACATACTCGTGTTGCATCATTTGAGACTGATTCGTAAAAAGGAACTGAAGACAATGAGCTTTTCTAATGAATATATTCTTTATTTTCATCTACACTTTTCAACATATTCTTGTTTTTAAGATGCATTTTTATCACAATGCTTCATCCGACACATTCAGAGCCTAAAACAAAGAGTTCAAAACGATCTGATCTTTCCTCTTTAAGAAAGCGATCAATCAGAAAATGCAAGACAGGAAAACAAAACCATAAATATTGGAAAGCAGAGAGCACACCGTGGACCGACAGCTCTGGATGCTGCAGACTTTTGTGCAAAGGTCAGTATGGCAGACAGAGTGGTTAAAAATTCATATCAGTGGACAAGTCAGCACATTCAACATGTATTCAAGCAGCAGCCGCCAAGCTCCTTTAGTCAAACTGTTACAGATGTGATGCTATCTGCACCGCGCATCATACACAAATGTTACTATACAAATGTAGTGTTATGAGTCTTTGTGTTAAACCCCTGCCTGGGAGCTCAGTGTGGGGCAGATGAGATGATTAAATCGGCCATCTGATATCACTGTTCAGCGGCACACGCTGACGAGGAGAGATAACTGACCACAGGCATGTACAATAGCAGGGCAGTGAGCTGACCACCAGCTGACCACCAACCTCTGAGCTGGTCAGAGCGGATGGCGGGCTTTTTGGCATGGCAACGTGAGGCTGCTATGGTGGTGTAGAGGTTATGGTTGATAACTGACAGTCAGTAGTCAGGATGTGGACTGTGGCGTTCAAATGGCACTGTGAAGGACAAGTGACAGAAAACAAAAGCAGAAAAACGCCCTGCACCAGCACATTGTTTCTCCTAATAGTGGCAACAGCACAGTTGAGGCCTAGACTTATCCTTCTGAGTACAAACACACACTGTGCTGCTCCACTCAACAGTCATAATGTCAGTAAAAAGAAACTCCACTTTGTAAATACTCTGTTATTAAGCATAGTAGGTTTACCATGCCAGCTGTTTGGCCATGCTGCAGTTGGGGGAGCAGTGTGTGTGTGTGTCTGTGTTGTGTGTAAGAGAAGGTGTTAAAGAAATGAGTGGCACAAAGGGGTGAGTGAGGACATGCACACGAGGCAGGCAGGTCATGTGGCAAATACAAGTGTCACCAGTGTTAAACGGCTTCCTCACGCGAGCACGCCACGTCTGTGAACATTTACAGTTACACAGCTCCTCCAGCTGTGTGCAGAGGAGAGGAGGGCTGCACGGGGGCAGCGTCACTGCCATTAAGATTTAAGATCATAAGATCATACTTTGTCATCTTGATCAATACTTTAACTTCATAAGAAGTGACAGATGATGGGATGTATTCCTCAGAACAGCAACACATCAACATGCAGACTTGCTTATTTGTCCATTTCATCTGGCTGTGCTTCACTGATCTGCCCATGTCTTGAGAAATTTGTTTGTCTTCAACATTCGATCAAAGATTGAGTAGACTGATACCAATCGAATATCTATACTTTAAATACCAAGCTACGGCCAAATCCAAAAAATCTTCATGCTAAGCTAAGCTAAAATAAGATAAGCTAAGCTTAGCAGGCTGCTGACTGTAGCTTCATATTTAGCTTACAGACATGAGCATGCTATCAATCGTCTAATCTAATTCTTCACAAGAAAGTCAATAAGTGGACTGACACCACTCTAATATCAGTAGAGTGAATATGAAGCTACAGCCAGCAGCTCTTAGCTTAGCTTAGCTTAGCTTAGCTTAGAGGGAAACAGTCAGTCCAACTCTGTCAAAATGTAACAAAATGTAACATTATGTCTTTATCCATCCAAAATCTTCATGCTAAGCTAAGCTATTCGGGGGAAACAGCTAGCCCAACTCTGTCAAAAAGTAACATTATGTCACATTTGTTTATCAAATGAATCAAAAATCTCCATTCTAAGCTAAGCTAACGGCTGTAGCTTAATGTTAAACGAACAGACACGAGTGTGGTATCAATATTCTTATTTAACTCTCCACAAGAAAGCCGATAAGTGGAGTTCCCAAAATGTTGAACTATTCCTTTAAGACTTGCAAAGCTCAGTATGTTTTTATTTCAGGTCGGCTGTATGAAACTGATTCATTCTTCTCTCTGTGAGCATGAAGCGTCCTATTGGACAAGCGCCCCACACTCGCTCATTGTGGCAGCTGCTGTGACATTTTCTACCATCTCTTCACTGAAAATCACTTTCTGAATCACTGTGAGGCAGATGATTCATTTTGTATTTACAGTATCATCTGGTTCAAAGAGCTGTTGTGTAAAGCCTTCTATAGACGCCGTCCTGCTTCACGAGCTTCAAGCTGTCTGCACAAATATTGGTCTCAGAAAATGAAAGCCACTGAACAAATGTTTCAGCTCAGTACATTTAAAATGCTAATGGGGGCAGCGGCGGTTGATGTGGTGGGCGAACAGATTGCAGGGCAGGTTTTACCACAGGGCTAATGGGTCAAGACCACAGAGACAGACTGAGCTTCTTTAAGGGAAAAGACAGAGAGGAGGGGGGAGGAGGGGGGAGGAGGGGGCTGTCTGTTGGTTCGTGCTGTGCTGTGCTGTGCGGTGCTGGAGTGAAGACAGAGGAAGAGGTGCTGCACTTTCCATAGCTGAGGCACAAAGAAGGAGTTGGTCTTTATGTATGAGTATCAGTGTGTGTGTGTGTGTGTGTGTGTGTGTGTGTGTGTGTGGAGGGATTTGGTATGAAGGCAGGGGGTTTAGCAAGCACAGCCCCCGTGGCTCTCTGAAGGCGAGTCTTTAAGGTGGTTCCCGTGGTTGGCCATAAGGTTGATGTCTCCCTCCATGCTCTCGTTCATCTTCTCGCAGATGACGTCCACTAGACGCTCGAACACCTGCTTCACGTTGATGTTGTCCTTAGCGCTGGCCTCGAAGAACTGGAAACCTGGAGGAAGCAGGACATTTTATTTCATTTATGATGTATGCACCTTTTTACAATGAGACAAAAGTGTGTGAGTGCGGCAGATTTTACCGAGGTCCTCTGACAGTCGCTGGCCGTCCTCTGTGGGTACGAGCCTGTCGTCCTCCAGGTCACACTTGTTACCCACCAGGATCACCTGAGCATTGTCCCATGAGTATGTCTTGATCTGCGTTGCCCTGTAGGACAGACATAAAGGTTCACGGCCTGCGTGATTAAAAGCAGTAAAATAAAAGGATCTGTGAAGCAGTGCAGAAATAAACATGAAACATAGCTTTCACACCTCACGCTTCCACACTAATGAGGAAAAGAGCTGAATAACTGACCACATGGTGGAGTTAATCTCCGCAGCAAAAGGTAAGTACAACCCCAAATCCAAAAAAGCTGGGACACTGTGTAAAATGTAAATAAATACAATGCAATGATTTGCAAATCTCACAGATGCATATTTTATTCCCAACAGAACATAAACAACATGTCACGTGTTAAAACTGAGACATTTTAACCTTTCATGGAAAATATTAGCTCATTTTGAAATTGATGGCAGCAACACGTCTCAAAAAAGTTTGGACAGAGCGATGTTCACCATCGTGTAGCATCCCCTCTTCTTTTAACAACCGTCTGTACATGTCTGTGAAGTGAGGAGATCACTTGCTGGAGTTTTGGGAGAAGAATGTTGTCCCTTTCTTGTCTAATGCAGGATTCTAACTGCTCAGCAGTCCTGGACCTTTGTTGCTGGATTTTTTGTTTTATAATGCGCCAAATGTTTTCTGTTGGTGAAAGGTCTGGACTGCAGGCAGGCCAGTTCAGCACCCATACTCTTCTCCTGCAAAGCCATGGTGTTGTGAAGGATGCAGTATGTGGTTCAGCATTGTCTTGCTGAAATATGCAAGGCCTTCCTGAAAGATACATCGTCTGGATGCGAGCATTGATGGTACCTTTCCAGATATGTAAGCTGCTGACGACGTAGGCACTAATACAACCCCATACCATCAGAGATGAAGAGTTTTGAACTGTCCTCTGATAAAAAGCTGGATGGTCCTTCTCCTCTTTAGTCTGCAGGACACAGTGCTCATGGTTTACAAAAAGAATTGAAATTTTTTGATTGATCTGACCTCAGAACAGTTTTCCATTTTTCCTCAGACATTTTAAATGAGCTTTGGCCCAGAGAAGACGGCAGCATTTCTGCATAGTGTTCACATATGACTTCTTCTTTGCATGATGCAGCTATAACTTGCATTTGTGGATTGCAAGGTGAACTGTGAACTCCTGAGCCTGTGCAGTGGTTTCCAGCAGAGAATCATGCCTGTTTTTAATGCAGTGCCGTCTGAGGGCCTGAAGATCATGAGCATCCAGTTTTGACCTTTGACCTCGTCCTTTGCACACAGAGACTCCTCCTGATTCTCTGAATGTTTGATGATGTTTTACACTGCAGATGGTGGGATCTCCAAAGTCTTTGCAAGTTTATGTTGTTACACCATTTTCAGACGTAGTTTGCTGCAGATTGGTGAACCTCTGCTCATCTTTGCATCTGAGAGGCTCTGCCTCTCTGAAATGCTCCTTTTATACCCAGTCATGTTCCTGACCTGTTGCCAATTAACCTAATTAACTGTCAAATGCTCCTCCTCCTACTTTTCCAGCCTTTTGTTGCCTCTGTCTCAACTTTTTTGAGATGTGTTGCTGCCATCATTTTCAAAATGAGCTAATATTTTCCATGAAATGATAAAAATGTCTCCGTTTTAACACGTGATATGTTGTTTATGTTCCAACTTTTTTGGAATTGGGGTCGTACTTCTTTCCTTCACATCAAATGTCATTGAGACGTTTTTGAGCTAATCTAACTAAAGGATCATCTCCTGGTGTTAGCATGAATAGACCAAACTGTTTACAAAGTCTAACTCACCAGTCCTGCACTGCGTTGAAGGAGTCCTGGTTGGTGATGTCATACATGAGCAGGAAGCCCATGGCTCCTCTGTAGTAGGCCGTGGTGATGGTACGGTAACGCTCCTGCCCTGCTGTGTCCTGCATTCACAAACACAAATAGAGTTACATACAATGTTTCATACATTTTATATTTATTAAAGTCTATAAAACAAAGTAACGGAAAATCCTTCATTCTCCTGTCATCATTCAATGCATGATTTCGAACCACAGGGGGGCAGTATTGTCCAAAGTGTGGCCCCTGTGTTGTGAGTTGCTGCTGCCTGTGTGTGGAGCAGGTGAAGAAGAGTAAGTGGTATACTCCAACACCACTGCCTGATTTCAGCCCTTCATCAACACGATCATCATGTTCCAAATAAGTCCATGTCAACTGGATGTTATTTAACTCCATGAACTACATGAAAGTGACGTTACAATAATCTTTTCACATACAAGTGAACTGTCAAGGCTCAGATTGCTTTAGTCAGGTTTGCAGTTGTTCTACCACTAGACTGGATGTGCAGCTCAACATTTCAACTGTCCATTCATTACTTTTAACTAAAGATGAAAATGCTCACTTGCTAACTACGGATGACTCAATATGAATGATAAAATAATGAAGGTGTCTCGGGGGCGGCAGTAGCTCAGTCTGTAGGGATTTGGCTTGGCAGGTGGAGGGTGGCAGGCACATGTGCCAGAACACTCACTCACTCATTCATGAGGAGAAGCTAATAAAAAGTCATTTGAGTTATTAAAAGGAATTTTCAGATTAGTTAGGTTTCATTTGTAGTTGGTAACAAAGTACAAAAATACATATAAAGACACATAAAGCACGTGTGAGTAGAAACCTGTAATGACACCCAAAAGCTAAAATACAAAACATGAAAAAAAATCGTCATTGTTCAAAAAATGAGCACTGCCTCCATCCACAAGTCCAAATGTATGGAGGGGGGGCCGTGTGGTCTCAGAGATTAGATCAGACTTGAAATATGACATCTCATTTTATACCTTGGAAATATTCCTGAAGGCCTCAGTAGGAGTGACTCATACCTTTTGAAGATCTTTATGGCTGCAAGCAAAAAACAATTAGAAAATGCTCCCACCACGCCCCTTCTCATTAGCATAATCAAATCTATCCACGGAAATGACTTTCAACCTTCGACTACAAAAGGAGAAGAGGGACAGGGACTCTCTGTCTCTTGTGGTCCACCACTTATACCTTCTTATTTTTCATCTCACTGATTGTGATGTAATACCCCAGAATTCATGTGTTCTATGAGCACTTGGCTTCACTCCCACATCAAAATGCCACTTGCTCCTCTCCAAACAATCTGACAGAGGATGGCTTTCAGATGCGAGCCCGCCGTCACAATCACTTCTCATCAAACCAGGACTCCTGGCTCGCATCAATAAGCAGCCAGCAAGAAGAAACACACGGGTAACAGACGTGTCAGAGGAGCACTGCCACAGCAGCAGGCGCTGAGTTTATCAGAAGCATCTTCTAATTAAATGGAGGCTATGTGTGATGTCACAGGCAACGGCTCAAAATAGTTTGGTGCTCGATGCAAGGAGATCAAACAGGTAGACTTGAGTTGGTGGAACAAGTCACCTCCACTCTCGTGGTTACTTAGTAACCTGTCTGAGTCCTTCATTTGCATCGGGGGCTCTGTTTCTGTGTTTGTCTGATGTTTTCCTCACAGTGAGGAGGACGAGGAGGAGGAGGAGGAGGTGGTGTGGGTTGTCCAGGTAACCTGAGGCCAATGAGGGTTATGAATGTTCAATTACAGCCAGCACTGCTGCGGGTGGTCGGCCCAAATGATCCATCTCAGTTTACAGACTGGGTAAGACAGAGAGCAGCCCGCTGCAGAAACCCTCGCTGTATTCTTTTGTTCTGTCTGATGCCACAGCAGGAGTCTGCTCTCTGTCCGCCTTATTTTTATTTTAATAAAGTGTGAAATATTCCAGCTCCATCTTTATCTCATGCACGCAGAGGTGAACAAATATTTGGCAGTGTAATGGGACGTCTAACCAAACAGACGGTCTCCAGGGTTACTATGATCAACCCCGGCCAGTAAACAAAGGCTGCTGTGTGTGTGTGTGTGTGTGTGTATATGTATGATGATAAGACAGGGAGGGGTTTAAATCAGGCCTCTGCATGCTCTGACGTCACTGGGACCCTGATCTTTAAACATGCGTCACCTGTGTTCCTATTAGCTGCCAACACAAAGCACACACAGGATATCATCCCCTGGACTACCACGCACAACATATGTGTTTATGCTAAGTGTGCAAAAGGTGTGTGTGTGTGTGTGTGTGTGTGTTCAAAGATGAGAAACGTATTTCCATGACACACAAAGCGGGGGATGTAAACAATGTGTGTACACAGTGTGAACACATTGTAGACGGCCCTGCCTCGTACTGTGTGAGGGCCATGTGCTGCCTTATCAGGTTAGCCTGTTTCCATGACACGACAAAGGGAGGCTAGCGGAGTCATCAACAATACTCTTTGTCTGAGGACGCGCTGAAATCTCTTACAGATGGTGTTCAGTGGGAGCTAACAGAGTTGATTATTAACACCGCATAAAGGAGGGCTCTTATTGAGACATAGCTGCTGGTTCCACACCCTTTAAACACACTGCTCGGCGAGCGCCGCAGTATATCTTCGTTATGTCTCCGACAGATGCTGATAGGGGAACTTCCTCTGCTTCCTGAGTGTAGGAAATACCAGGTCTCTTTGTCATTCACACGCCATGAGTGCTTATGTCACAGCCAGGCACACACAGCGTGCCCACCTCCTTCCAGTGGAGTCTTTACAGGTCATTGTTTCACTCTGATGCTCAGCTGTTAGAATATGAGGCTGCATGTCATTTCACAGACACATGTTTGGTCAGGTAGGTGACTGTGTGTTTTGGTGTGGGCTCCTCTGCTGCTGATTCATCTCGGTCAGCATTTGTCGATCATACAGTGGCTCACACACTGTTGGTTCAAATGAATCATCTGTTTGAACAGCCTTAATGGTGTATTGTAAGAGTAAGAGGATTCATAGTGTACTGTGAGGAATGTGAGGCTGGTGGAGGAAAATTAAGGATACACCACCCACCCTGATGTTTCTGTGCGGACGAGATGAGAGTGGTGCCAGTCTCCTGTTCTAACTAAGGAAGGGCAGGAAGGCAAAAGTCAAACAATAGCTTTGAAGTTGTACTCCAGCAATTTAGTATTCAATTCAAATGAAACTTTATTAATCCCTTTGTTCACTATTAAAAACAACAGACCAAATGAAACAGCAGAGGCTAAAATATCCTGACACACTCCAAAAAAAGTCACACATTTCCCATAATTCATCTACATTATGTTGATTGTCACACTCTCCTTAATGTCCTCTTATTGTCAAGCTTTGTCAAAGACTCTAAAATAATCCTGATCCTATTGTAATGAATACAAAGCGCTTTTACGAGTCTTCAACGTTTTTTTTAGGCCGAGCACATCGTAGCTGATAAAGAGACGGAGCAGGGACACTCTACTACTGCACATATATTGCAAAACATCACACCCTAGTTCAGGGGTCGGCAACCTATGGCTCGCGAGCCAGATGTGGTTCTTTTGATGACTGCATCCGGCTCGCAGACAGGGGAGAAAGTAAGCCGGTACGGTCCGGTACTGCGTACCACTAAAACATTCAGTGGCGGTACGCAGTACCAGGAAGATGGGAGAGCAGCTGCCTGCCATAAAACCCTCATCCAGAACCAGTCACGGCCGCACTCTGGGTCAGAAAATGATCCGCTAGCAATGTGCAGTCTTGCGCGTCTACATCGAAACACAGCGGTTGCTATGGGGATCGGTGCATGATCGGGACCATGCAGCACCAGAAGTCGCATTAACGTTAAGAAGTATTTTATTTATTATTGGTTAGCTTCAGTATAACAATGTTATTAAAAAGAATAAATCCAGAGACTTATTATACTCTAAAATTGTTGGTCTTACTTAAAAATGCACGCATTTATTTGTATGCAGTGTTAAAAAATATTATATGGCTCTCACAGAAATACATTTGAAAACATGTGGCTTTCATGGCTCTCTCAGCCAAAAAGGTTCCCGACCCCTGCTCTAGTTCATGCTGGAGGAATTGTGGAGCACACACTGCCCATCACACCCATGTATTCTGGTCATGTCCCAAACTAAAGACATTCTGGAGTGAGGTGTTTTCAGGATCCTTCTGTGGCTCCACTGGGAGTAATGCCTGAAGGTCTGAATGGGACGGCCAAGAAACACCTTTGAAATATCTGACTCACAGCAGCCTTGGAGTGTCTCAGCATTAGATGAAACATGTAACACATGGATCCACACGGTGTGGGACGTCTATTAGATAGAGCATTACATATTTATTAAGGCTCCATCTTCCTGTCATGGCTTTATTAATAGAATGAGATTTATCAGGCAGTGATGGTTAGCCTCCCTCCTCGCTCTTATACATACTTTACACAATGTCTCACTGCTTAGACTAAGTACTGTTACTTTCTATGAAATATCATAGTATGGAGCGGACAATTATGATCTGGGTTTGGTTACTCGTTCATATGTGCGTATATGTATGAATATGTATGTTTAAAAAAGTGAGTCATTTAGGTGCGGGGTCCTTTTCTAAATGCATTCCAGACTCTGGGAAGACTTGACCATTGGGTGCAGCTTAACTAAGCTATGTTCTCTTTGCTTATTCTTAGTGCAGGCAATGTGCTCATACTATTCTAGTGTATTGGCAGTGACTGGGAAGGGATTATTTTATATATGAAGGTTTGATTTGATATATTTCTTTTCTTTTCTCTGTGTACTCATGTCTATCCCATGACACTTTGGATATATTCAAAATTCTTCAATAAACAGATTTTGATTTAATTTCATTTAATACATTTCATTTGGAGTGGATGTTCATGTTGTTTTATTTGCTTAGAACTTCATTAGAACGTGTAGAAATGTTATAGTTTGTCTCCAGCTGGACAGAGAAAAACAGAAAATGTACATGCTGCACTGTTGACTGAGAACCAATTTAACATGCAGGGTGGCCTGTAGTCTGTAGGCTCACATGATTGAAAGAGGTATAATAGGTAGCCTTAGTTATCATTTCTTTTATGCATAGGCTGATTTATCATAATAATATGTTGGATTGAAGTTAAGTCACCCCCTGCAGTACCTCTGAGGACCCCCTGTTGCAGACCCAGACGTTACATAACTGTAAAACTGGTTCCACATCAAACAATAATTGTTCAAACTCAAATAATTTGCTAACCATATTTAACATCCATCTCACTTGGGTAGCTGCCTTTTAAACTGTGAGCTGCAGCAACTGCTGCGTCACTCCAAACAGCCACAAAGTTATGCAATGACAAACTCGTTTTGGTTTTATGGTCTGTAACTTTACTGTTACTCTTGCTCTCACTGTGTTATTTTCAGGCGCAGCAGACAGCAAAAAACGTTAGCTCCAACCCACTGACTGTATACTAGCAGCAAACAGCAGACAGAAAATGTTAGCGGCCTGCTGTTGAGCCTAATGGAACATTTAGCGGTTAAGAAGTCAGATCTTTCCCTCAGAATTTAGACTAAGACAAATAAATGCTAATTTTGCTCCGTATCAGACTGACTGTGTATCGTGTATGCTTTATATGTTTACTATATCAACTTAAAAGGTGATAATATGTTACTGTTGTGTTCGCCAGCTAATTTCTGCCCCTAAGTTGCTATTGCAGATCTAAACATACCTCCAAATATGAAGTAAGACTGGGCTTTGCAGCATTAATCAAAAGTTTGGTTGGTAATGTGAAAACTCTTTTACTCTGGTTGGTCTGTCTCCTCTATGCATTTATGTAAACAACACAGTGAACTTACCGGATAAGGGTGGAGTGTAAGAATGTGGATGAAAGCATGAGGAAGTCATGTTTTTTTAAACCTGCACAAGTCACAGGCTAAACTTGCACAAAGGCCAAACCTACAAATCTAGACTAACCTGGTCTTTAAAGGTCTTTAAAGTTACTTGAAAAGAGATTCTCAGTGCAAACAAACTTTCCACATGGACCAACTTTTCTTTCCTTTTCTCCCTGTATGTCTTTATTTACATCTACAGCAATAAAACCTGAGAGAGGAGCCTCCACTTTCCTCCAAATTTAAATGCTCATGGAGGTCAAGCGTAGAACAGATCAAGAGAAGATATAAATGTATACTAAGTATTATTAGCAGTGTTTTGGAAGGCCAACCCTGTGGTTAATGCTGTCTGTTTACCTATTACAAAGAGCAGTGTGGTGATGCAACGTAATACCACAATGTATCACATCTTTAATGCACTCACCCAAATCTGTAACTTGATCCTCTTGTCGTTGCGGAAGACTGTCTTAACCTTGAAGTCGATGCCCACGGTGCTGACGAAGGCAGAGGTGAAGGAGTCGTCTGCGTAGCGGAACAGGAAGGAGGTTTTTCCCACGCTGCTGTTGCCAATGATCAGCAGCTTGAACATGTAGTCAAAGTTCTGATCGGCCGCATCCTTCTGAGAAGGCTGCTGCTGGAGCCGCGAGTCATTTGATGCCATCTAAGGATAAAACAGAAATGAACCCAACTTTTACCAGAGCACCTTAAAGCACCATGACTGCCACTGGTAGGGTGGTGGGGGCACTCTTGGATGCCTCTATGGTGGATAGTACATGATCTCTAGGGTCCTTTCCAGTGAAGGAAATGACTGACACTGGTTGGGGTCAATGAGGGAAGCAGCTTAAGATCATTTTAATTCTTGTTTTATCAGATTTTGTGACTGAATAAATAACCTCAACTCTTACTAGCTGTGTCAAAGCTTTAAACATCTCACATCTTTACACATCTCAGCTTCACCAGTGAATAAAACAGGTGTCAGTGACCTCAGTTTGGACCGTGGGTGAGATGATAGTATATGACGGCTGCAGACTGATCAAAGGGGATAATTTAGCTGTTCTCTCAGGAGGAGGAGACCAAAAACAGAGCTGAAAGAAAATGAATACTGGATTCAATTCCACATGAGTGATTATGATAACTGCTGGATGTGTAAATAAGAAACTCTTTGCCGACAAGTACACTAAATGATAAGTGGACTGTACTTCCATAGAGGCTTTTCATTCTTCTGACCACTCAAGGCACTTCTACGCAGCACATCACTTTCAATCATTCACACACTGATGGCAGAGTCTGCCACGCAAGGTGCCAACTGCAGGTAGCTAATCACATTCACACACACACACACACTCACACACTGAGCAATACCAATTTGGATGTAGTACCTTGCCAAGGACACTTTGACATGCAAACTTAAAGAGCCGGGGATCAAACCACCGATCTTCAGATTGGTGGATGACCCACTCTACCTCCTGAGCCACAGCTGCTTCATTGTTGTGTTCACAGTTTGTTTCTGCTGTTGATTATTTTTCATGCACAAGAATGCTTATGAGCTTGCAGGTTACACATTTTTACCTGCAATTTCTCAGACCAACAGATGGTGGCGTCAACACTAAAAGAAAAAAGACAGTTACCAAGCAAACATAGAGGTAAATAAGTTCTCTACATTCATCAGGTCTCACTGATACACACAGTGTGTTTTGGAGAGTCATGCTGAAGGTAAACAAATCTTGTTTGTTTCCAAAAAAAAAAAAAAAACTAACTACACAGCGGACCTTTAACCCAGAGGACCGCTCAGCGTTTCAGCATTAGAATCAAGCATGCTGCACTGGAATATTACAGAAGTTACAAAGTGAAGTTGTTATTGATCAGCTACTAAATCGAAGCTTGGCCAGATGTTAGTGAAACCCATCTGTGATCGATGTGACGTTAGGACTCCATTAAAATGTTCTAATCGATATGAAAAAGACAACAGTGAGACAAAGTTTAGCTAACGCACATGCTTTTAAAATGATGGGAAGCTGCGCCATCTGTCCGCCTGCTCCACTGTGACTGTTCATCTCAGCGTAATCTCTCCTGAGGCCAGGTATGAGATTACTGCCATTAAGCCTGTTTTTAGCATCAGTCCTTCAAACAGGTGGGAGGGGAGGGGGGCAGACACACAGCTTTGGGTGTGAAAAGGAAGAGCAGAGGGCTACACACACACACACACAGCTGATCAATCAGTGCGGCTCAGCCCTGCCTCTTCTCTGCTGAGACTTGTCTCCGTGGAGACCAGACTAGGACTCAGCTGCCAGCAAGACCCATTAGCGGTCAAAGCAGTCAGTTCCCTCAGCTTTTAACTGGCCAGATGGAGGTCTCCGGAGCAGGATACAGCCATCCATCACACCGAGGGCCACGGAGAAAGACGAGGAGATGAGAAGAACAACGAGCTCGTTACTGAGAAATTAGAGAGAAGCCTGGCAAAAATGATTTACTGTGTGTGCACGGCTGCACAATATTAATGATGAATTACTGAACACGGACTACAAGAAAATATTTGCTGCCTTCTGATAAAAACATCACAACTCTGGGACCTTTAAAATGTTAGAATCTATATTATATATGAATTGCCTTCATTGGATATCTTTTATTACTTCCTGCAGCAACATACATTTAACTTCCAGTCCACTGCAGCACGAAGCACACTGTCCACACGTACAAGCCTGCGCAATCTTGCGGGACAATAACACAACGCTGTTTCTCAACTTTACTTCTCTGCTGAGGTTCTGCTAACCCTCAACACAAAAACTGTTCCCTGTGTTCAGCTCTTTTTAATCTCTTAAGACGTTTTTTTGCTGCGAAATCTCAGCTCACATGACTCCCGTGCTGTGGAAGGGTCTCTCCTTTTGGATCCACGCACTCAAAAATGATTTTCCTATTTCAACTTTCCCATCAGCTCAGCTTAAGCCTGAGGTAAACCCAGTCACAAGTTCTCAATGTTTACTGTGCAGCTCAGGATGTCTGCAGGCAAATAAGTAGGATCATGCACTCCGCTCTCATATGCTAGTCTGTCCCTCTTCTTATAAACATGTTTATACATTTAAATAATGTTTTCTGTCACCGTGTGCTGCAGCTGCAGTTCTGCGGTGTCAGATCACCTTGTGAATATGTAAATAGCTGACAAGACACACGCAATAAAGTGGCTGATGTCTGGGAGGATGCAGTCTGGGTACACTGTAGACAGCATGACCAGGTCTGGCTGAGCAGCTGTGATAAGGGCCTCCACATCAGCACCTGCAGTGATATCAGGATAGTCATCTCTGAGAGGAGAGCCATTTCCTGAGCCCTGAGCCGCAGCGTGGATGAGAGTGGGAGCTCCTTTATGGCACACTGGAGTAGCATTATCTCTCCAGTAAAACAAATAAAGGCCATCATGCTGAATGGGGCCTGGTGATGGTGTAGTCAGGTCTCTCAGCTGGCACTGTTTGCTGAGGCGGGAGCCAGCAGCGTGCCTGACCCGCAAGAAATGACCGGTATTGATTAGCTGGCAGCTGTCACATCAGTCCTTTCATTAGAGGAAGGACCGAAACACAAACATAGATGTGTGATAAAGGTTTTATTCCAAAACATCCTTATTTTATGCAAAAAAAAAAATAGTGCGACGGACAAAAACACACCTGTAGTTGTGGGTAAACACAAGGTATCATTCCGCGGGATAAACCTGTTAGCCTCAATAACAAATGTCATGTAACTTTCCTCTGAGTGCTGCTGGACTCGGGAAAGAAGGAAGCGTGAAGCGGGAAAACCCGCTGGACTAAAAAAAAAAAAAAAGAACTTAAACAAAGTTACCTTCTTGCGGAAGAAAGCAAACGTCCACTTCGGTTATCTTTCGACTCTCTTGTCAGTGATACGCGGCTGTCTTCCGTCCGGCGGTGAGACAGATGCCGGCTAAAGTAGCCTCTGAAAGTAGGGCTAACACCTGAAATATCCCCTGCACCGGCTTCCCTCCGTCTACACAACACCTTTTCTTTTTTCCGTGTCTCTGTTGGCGGACTTGAGCTGCTCCCGGATCTCGAACACGGTGACTGGAGCTCCGTCTGTCACAGTTTAAAGGCTGACACCAAAGCAGTCGCGCGGAGCTCGGAGGCTGTGCCACAGCACACACAGCTCGTGGTGAGGGCTGTCCGCTGTGCATGCGCACACGAGCGCGCGGGCACTACTCTGCACACACCCTAGAGAAACAACACAAAGTACATCAGCTTCCTTCTGTCTGCTCAGAGTGTGTGCAGGATATAAGGGAGTTTAAAATATTCATATTTATTAAAAAAATATTCATTCATCTGTGTGGCCTTTTATTTAGGAACTTTTAGGGACTTGCTCAGTTTATGATATATTACAGTAAACACATTACATTTCTCTCCTGTGGTATTGTTCCTGTAATATCCCTCTCAGCAGGGCAGGATTAACGTGCAAGTGAGTGAGCTCTGGGCCCACACTGACCCCTCATTCTTCTCTTATTGTTTGATATTGTGTCGAGGCATCCATGTTGTGTTTCAAGGAATAATTCAACACTTTATGAAATATGCTTTCTTTCCAATAATGAGCTGATTAGACTGAAAACCCTCAAACTAAATATGAAGTTGCTGCTTAGCTTAGCTTAGCATAAAGACTGGAAACAGATAGAAGCAACTAGCCTGTCCAAAGGTGACAAATCCACCTACCAGCAACTCTAAAGCTCTCCAGTTAACATGTTATAGCTCACTTGTTTTATTCACGCTAAAAAAAGAGGTAAATAAAATTCCATGTTGTGGTCTTACAGGGAGTCACTGTGTGTCTATTCCCTGGCAGGGTGTAGTGAATTCATGGAGTCTCCACAAAATACACTATAGAGACACACACTGTTATTTTCTATTAGGAGTGACAAATCTCTCACAAGGAGCATGATGGGAAGGCTGGCAACGAGAAATGGAAAGTAGTGAGCAGAGCAAATCAATACACTTTGAAGAGTGGAAAAACAAGTCAGATGTTTATTGTATGTCAATTAATTTTTGAGTATAAATATTCTGAAACAATCAACCAGATGCAGCTCTTGCACTGGTCACTATCGTTGTGAGGTTGCCTGCATTCTGTGTTTCTACCCTTACAGTGACGACTAAACCCTGCGCCGGGCCGAGAAACATCTTACTGCGCACGCTGAACAAAGAGATGAAACACGTTAATGAGTTTTATAGTGCTGCTAGGTGGATTATGTTACCTTCAGCAGAGCTAATCTAGCTCCTTATCTCAGTTTCCAGCCATTGTGCTAACTTAATTAGCTGGCGGTAGCCTCATATTTACTCTACAGATCTGAGTGTGGTATCAATCTTCCCATCTAACTCCTGGCAAGTAAGCAAATAATCGTAGTCCCATTTCCTGCGATGTCAAATTATTTCTTCATTACTCATTGGGTCAACTGGAAAGTACAAAAAACAGTGCAGTCAGTTATGAACACAGTAAACCTGAGTAACTGCAACCTTCAGGGCCTCAGACCCTCAGGGGATTTCACTATCACTATCTTTATTTAGTCAAATGAAGCTGCTGAGTCAGTTTTCTATCACCACAAAAATCCCTGGCCTATGTTACTAAAAAATGATCCCAATGTGTTACACCCAGCGGGATAAACAGATTTAAAATCACTGGTACTGTTTTATGAGATATCCTGACTTTAGGGATCAGAGTTCAGGAGAGAGAACGTCCAGGTCGTGTTCTTCTTTTCTATATATGTTCCCACAAAGAGTACAGTATGTAATCCTCAGTTGTGAGTTATAGTTTTTATCTCTCTTATACTGTATCGTGTTCAAATACAATTTCTTTTGGTGTGAGTCCGTGATCAGCCCAGTCCTTTGATAAATCGTACATTCTATCAGGATCTTAGTGTTTTTCGCTGCAGGTGCATATCTATCACTGAGATCAGACAATTGCAAATTAGGTCTACATTTCTACATTAGAGATGATTGAATAAAACGGCTTTAGACTCCAGGACTCATAATTAATTTAACACCATATTACTGCAGGGCTGCTCTGCAGTATTACTGGAGTTCAAAATAATGGTCCCCATTTCCTTGTGTGGGTCTGGAATGAGGGAGGATGGTGGAACTTGTCTGGTGCTTCCTTTTGTTTCTCTACTTCCTCATGTTTTACTTTGCACAGCCAGAATTGTGGAATTTTAAACAGGGCGCGTTTTTCTTCATATCTGTACCGATCTAAAAAAGCCCACGTATTGCTTGTATGTACGTCACTTCTTGAGCTTTATGGAGGAACTGAACATTTCACTTGAAATCCTGACATGCCGTGAAGAGATGAGTAGATAAACTTTGGTTTAACAGGTTTTATTTCCTGATGCCACTGCAGAAGTCAACTTGACAGCACGGCTTCAGAATGTGTAGTTCGTCTGCTTCCTTAAGACACTTGTACTAACTTCCTTGTATATTCTCTGAACTGATAACAAGTCCTGTTAGCACAGTGTCAACAGGACAAAACAAACCATGTTCAGAGGTCATCTTTCTGTTTCCATACTGTATTTTTATGAACTGGACAATAAGAGAATTAAACCTCATCCCTGGTCACAGATGGATCTTCAAAAAGCCTGACATGAATTGCATTTGGGAAACCCTCATCCTTTTACTTTCAGCCCTAGCTTTTTATATTGAAATGGCTCCATTATAATCCATTAGCGCTGCTATTGTAGCTGGAATGAGGACAGAGCATCTCTCATCCTGTAGCTGGCCAGCAAAACACTGTGCTCCACATTCAAGGCTGGTCCTCTTGAAACCTGATGTGTGTCACTGGTAATTAAATTAAAACCTGCCTCTTCCAAATCCAGGCACTGCCTGTTGGGGTCTGGATTCACTCATCAGTGTGAATCTATTTAAGGACAGTTTGCAATAAAACAAGTGTTTGGCTTTAGAGCATAAAGACCACGAAGAGACACAACAAACAGACCTGTAACGGCAAGTTTAAAGAAATAACAGAGGGGGCACGTGTAAGAATATTAACTAACGCTTTTTTTTAATCTCACAGTCACAGTGTTAATTCAACAGTGCTGACAGATTTAATAGAAATTTCCAGTAAAACATCTGGAAAGACAATATTTTACATATGAAATTCAGTATGCACAGCTGGTGCTACAAACTCTCCCTAAATACTCTTATGTCCAAACATTGCCCCCTGCTGGGGATGCAAGTAAATTGCCCACACAGCACCCGAGGTTTATGCGTGTGTTTCTAAAACAAATATCACTCTTATCAGGGGGAATGATCATGAGCAATACAATCAATTATTGTAAAAATGTAACAACACATCCTATTTTGTGAGATATTAGATACTGATTGACAAGATGAAAACAGCTTAACGGACTTTGGACATGGCAACAAAGGCACCTCCCTTCTTAAGGACACTTGGGACAGCTGCAGTGGTTACAAAAATGAATCGCTGTGTAATTACATTTACATGATGTCACTAACACTTTTGTCGCGCATATTAAATTCAATTCTATATATATTCTATATAAAACTTCTTGACTCGCACATCATTTTCTGCTGTGTTGATATTTCATGAACTGAAATCCTCCTTCTTCTAAATGGTGGATAAATTCAGAGCCGTGTAGATCAGGTTAGTTGTAGTGCAGATAAACCCGATCAGGTTGCAGAGGCTGGACAAGCCGTGGTAGCGGCCGAACGTTGTCTTGTAGGCTCTGTACTTGGGGTCCTGCTCTTTGAGCTTAGCATAAGCTTCTTTCTGGCTGCCCATGCCAATCTGGTTCCCCAGGCCATGCTCCTTCTCCACCTCCCACATCTGGAACATCACCTCAGTGCCCGCTGGGCCGAACCACTGTGCGTTCAGACCTGCCATGATCAGCGCCACAAAGTAGAAACCCATCTGCAAGACAAGAAGAGATACCTTACTGGAAAACAACATGGTGATGTGTTACTTGCAAAGACTGTGGCTAAAATAAGTATTTAAAACAGTTGAACTGTGCACGTGTGATGTTTGACCTGCACACTCTCGTGCCAGTCCAGCAGCTCTCTGGGGTGGTACACAGCATACACAGCCAGGCTGACAACATTGCTGCCCATCAGACTGTAGAAGTACACAGGGAAGAGTTTGCTTTGCACCAGGCCAAAGGTGTGCCGAGTTACCTGCCACACCAACGCAAAACCTGCATCAAGATCAAGAAAGGGGGTCAAAAATCTAAATACAGTGTTGAGACATGATTTCTGTTCGTGCGCCTCATACCTGATATGAAGGTGACCCAGACCTGCATGCCCCAGGTGAACGAGAGCACCAGGAGGTGTAGCACTTTGACCAAGTCTGTGGGCTCCCCCTCTGTTACCATTGTGTCGTTCTGCAAAATAAGATAATATACACACAGTTGGCATCCATTAACCCTTTTGTTGGGGTCCCACAGGTCCCACTGCTGTATGTGCACAGACAATATTTTAAACATTCAACCATTTTCTTTTCTTTTGACCTTTTCAGTTGAAAGGTGGCAGCCCTTAGCGAGATAATTTGTGTTTTACATGTCAGCATGGGCAGAAAATGAAATTCCCTTTTCGAGGTCAGAGGTCTAACTCCCTTATAAACTCAGATCTAGACTAAGTAAAGACTTGGGAGGGATAGTGGTTGTCCTCACAACCAATCACAAATACAAAACATAGGAGAATTAATTGCATTTAACCATGTTTGATAACTCTGATTTCTGAGACTTCAAACTGAAGTAATTTGGCATTTTATTACAAAAAATGTTCGGTGTGTTTTTTGAGCTGTCGCAGGTGGTCTGCAGTTTCCAGGAGGCCCAAACGGAACACCAGGATTATAAAACGGCCACAGATAAAAAGGTCTTGTGTATCTTGCTCCACACATGCAGCTGTCCTGATAACGCCACAGAATGAGATAACCGCGGAGGCAGAGCACAGACATTACATTTCAGAATTCACTGACATTTCTAATCTATATGAGAATCCCAACAACTTTTCAACATAGGCCGATAAAGGTGAAAGATGCGTGAGAGGGAGCTGCATGCGGCTCTGTCATTCAGCTCCCTCTCACGGTGTTTCGGTTTAACGAGCGACGCTGTTAACTGGTGACCGTCGGTCAAACGCGTATGCGGTTGTCGTAGTTACGACAGCTGTTGAAAGAGGTAAACGCAGCTGCGCTTCTGACATGAAAAAAACAAAGATTTACACAACTACACAACACAACAAAGAAACATTTACAAGGACAGCTTCCAGTTTTCAACAGCTATCATAACGGCTGACCGTCACCAGTTAACACGGTCGCTCGTTAAACCGAAGCCCTGGCATGCTAACCAGCTTTAGCCTCTGAGCTAATTTACTCTTAAGTTTTTCTGTCGGCAGCGTAACTCCGCTCATTTTCTACTTTATGCGTACTGTTTGCCACTACATGTCACACAGACCTGCACCTACCTGGCTGTCCTCCTCCTGTGGGTAACGAGGACTGCAGAATACTCCAAATGATGAACGTTAGTGCGGTCAAAGGTTCAGCCGAGCCACTTCCTCTGTCAATATTATGATGTGAACGAGCCCCGCCCCTCCTGGAGAGACGGACCAATGGCTTCTTTGAAAATTAATATATTATAATATTTCATCTTTCCATTCGCTAATTGACTAATTGGCGTTTTCTTTCACAGTCCCCCCATTTAGCTTTACTTCATACACACACACACACACACACACACACACACACACTCTCCAGATGATTTGTCCTTATTACATTATATACATTATTTGTAATGTTTAGTACGATGCTAATAGAACTTAGCTAATATTGTTGTTGCTGTTAATGTCGTTAATAGATAGATAGATAGATAGATAGATAGATAGATAGATAGATAGATAGATAGATAGATAGATAGATAGATAGATAGATAGATAAAAGTTTTTAAATTTTATTTGATTTCTGAAAATCATCTTGTGACCACCCCTTGCTGCCTCACGACACCCTGGGGGGTTCTGACCCCACTTTGGGAACCAGTGTATTAGATAATACTTCCTGATTACCTTCTGATGTTAATTGTTCCTTTATATGTTTTGTTTGACTCTTAAAGGTGCAGTGTATAAGATTTGGGGCCTTTATTTTCAGAATAAGGTAGACATGGAATATAATATTCATAACTATGTTTTCATGCATGTATGATCAAGATAAGAATCTTTCTGTTTTTGTTACTAAAAATTCTCCTTTTATATCTACAGTGGGAGCTGGTCGTCTTTCATGGAGGCCGCCATATTGAAACACAGTGTTTCTACAGTAGCCCAGAACAGACAAACTAAATACTGATTCTAGACAGGGTCTTTCAAGTGTTGTTTCTCTTTACACTAGGAAGGTGAGGGTGATGTGAGGAGATTGCACTGCAGCAATTACACCCCTAGATGCAGGTAAATTCTACACACTGGACCTTTAAATTAGTCCACTTAAACACAGCAGTCACAACTTAATGCTTGTTTCTTTTCTTTTCAGTTTATAAATATACAAAATATGTCTAATGTCATTGTTGCCTTTATTGGATAGTATAGACTTACACAGGGTGCCTCAGTTTATATGGTCTTTACCTCAGATCTCAGATCAGAAGTTGTATCCTTGAAAAGGTCTTTAAAAATCCACCCTGTGAAACACCGACACTCCTCTTGCATGTCATCAGTTCACAGCACAGCATTTCTCGCTGTGGCTCACACACACACACACACACACACACACACACACACACACACACACACACACACACACACACACAGACTTATTATTTTCCTGACTTTCATCATTTTTTGGGAGAAGCCTCTGAGGGAGTTTTCTATTTTAGCATGCCACATACAAGGTTTTCAGTTAGATTGTTATGGGACACTGACTTCTCTCCTTGGGATACAGAGCAGTTGTGTGTTTGTGTTCAGAAGCCTCTACACAGTCAGATAACAATGGTGGAACACTGAGGGTAAACATATTTCTTTGTTTGTAGACTAATGACGGTTTAGAGTAGCTGCGTCTCTGTCCTGAGGACAGATGAGTCAGAGAGGACAGCGTCTTCATTACCTGAGGCAGCATCATGTCATGACAAGTGTATGCTCTATTCTCCTTGGCCAAGCTTCAATAAACATTTCAGCATAAGACCCAAACCCATAGAAACACATTACATGAGGAAATTGTCGCAAGTATGATTCCGGTGGCCCTGATGACAGATATCTATTATTTTCATTGGTTTATGACGTTCTTACAAGCACAAAAGTGCATTGGCTATTGAGTGTTAATTATTGCATCAATCATCTCTCTTCTCTTCTGATGATCTGAACACTCTTGACAATCATTGGATGGCTCAAAAGTGTCTCAGTTGAGCAATCAAAATAGAGATTTTGGTTATTGCATTATTCATTATTCATTACATCCAGTGGGTGGTGATAACATTAGAATTTATGTATTAAAAACAAGTGATTTCTAGAGGATCATTATGTCTTAAAAAAAAGTTAAAATGTGTGTATACATCAGGTTGACTCAATTCTTTATAGTAAAATCCTCTTACAATGTATACACAGTTTATATAATATTATAGAAGTTTATATACTTCATATCATGTGATATGTGTAAACAATATTGATATTACAGTATATATCATATTTATACAATATTCTTAACTTTTTGCACATTCTATTTACATTCATAGTATATTATTTACAGTCTGTATGTCTTGTATAATCAAGTATTTATTATGCGTATATTATACATATACTATATTTCATATATCATATCATATCTTGTGTATATATACATATATTTAAACATGTGTACATATTATATATTGCAGTTATGTATGTATCTACTGAAACATACGTCACATGTAACAGGTGGCCTCTTATTAGAGCGATTATGAATCATTTTGAGTCATTTATTAACGTTTATTAATGTATGTTTATTAAAGGTTTCAGTGTTTTATGATTTGAAGGACGTCACGTTTGCACCATCAATGGAGGAGGGCGTCCATTTAAAAGACGAGATCCGCTATTGGATAAACAAGGCTGTCAGTCTACGCTTTTAAACCAATCACAAATCGAACAAATTTCCAGCTAACCAATCACAAGCGGACCCAGAGAGCCGCTGCATCCATCCAGATCAAATTGAATGCACACATAGAGCATCCTCCGCTGCGAGACGTCCCTCTGGTAAGACACACACACACACGCACGCACGCACGCACCGTTATGTAAATGAAGCCGTGAAGAGAAGACGAAACGCTCTCTTCACTTTCACCTTCAAAGTGTTTTAATAAAAACACGTCATACAGTCTCCATCCACAGGCTAGCAGCTGTTAGCCCGTTAGCTTGCTAGCGTGTAGCGGCAGCCTTTTGGCGCTTTTAGTGGGGGCGTTTGTTTTTGTGCCGCTGTGTGCCGTTTTAGTCGAGCTGTCCGTCTGTGACTCTGCACACTGAGAATGTGGCTGTATTAAAACAATATACAGATGCTGCTATGTAAATTAGAGGCAGGTGTAACGTTAGTATTATTACAGGAACATGTTAGTTTGTGGTGTACCTCTGAGCAGCCAGTACTGATGAACAGTAATGTGTGCAGTGTATTACTGTCTTCTGTCCGGACGTTTGAACTGTGTTTATGTCTGTCTTTAACACTTTATGTTTAATAGTCAAAGCATGGACGCAGAGCAGTGAAAAGTGCCTGTATTTACCTGTTTAAAACAAACACAGGTACACACACGGCTGCTTTGCCATGTGTGTGTAAAATAGTTTTAAAGGCGAGCGAGTTCTAAAGTGTCTATAAGTGTGTAATATCCATGTCTTTCTGTTTTTTCTGCAGATATACAGCAGCATTCCAGATGGGGCGCAGAAAGTCAAAGAGGAAACCACCTCCCAAGAAGAAAATGACAGGTAACCTGGACATCCAGTTCACCTGCCCGTTCTGTAACCACGAGAAGTCCTGCGATGTCAAAATGTGAGTAGCTCAAACTTGTCTAGAAATGCACATGGAGTAAAGTTCCCCGTTGCTACGACGGATTTCAATTCCTCAATGCTGAAATCTCATATTATAACATATAGAATAAATGTAAAGCCTCAGAGCTTCCATTTGATTATTAACAGTATGTAGTGATGGCAGAAAGGTGAGCGCTCACCATCAGACTTAAACTTGTCACAAGGCTGTCGTTTAGCTCGGTTGGTAGAGCAGCCGCCCCATGTACAAAGGCTCAAAAAGGCCAACAAAATATCTTTTATTCAGACCGGGACCACTTCATCCTGTTGTATATCTGCTATATTTATAGCATTCTGTGAATATGGTGTGAACTCTCACTCTTATTACCTGTCATATACTTGCACATTTCTGCACCACAGCTCCTTCGTTTTAGAATATATTGTATATATATTTATATTGTTTATATTTGAATACATGTTTATTCTGCACCAACTACACCACCATCTGTAGATGCTTGATTATTTGAAAGATTAAAACTTCAGACAAAAAAAGTCAGTTTGATTTCATAGATTGAAAAGACAAAAAAGAAAAGTGTCAATACAGAACAGCTGTTCAAAGCATCAACCTGTAAAACACTGTTGGTCGAGTGTTTAAACTTGATGGCTGCATTAGAGAACATGGTTATGAGTGGAATAAGGGCTGAAATCTTATGCATTATTTTTTTAGCAGGTGTTAAGTAATGTGACCTGTAACATGCTTCACAAATTACAAATGGGGAATATGACTTGGCTGCAGCTTTTGCTTTAATCCATGAATGCATCTCAAACAATGTAACTAAAACGCTGAGTGTTTTTTCAGGGAGCGAACCAGAAACACAGGAATCATATCGTGCAGTGTTTGTCTGGAGGAGTTCCAGACGCCTATAACCTGTATCCTTCATGCAACAAGACACTGCAGCATCACGTGAAGCCAAATGTGATTACCTCCACCTGTCAGGAGGTTTGTTTTGTGTTTTGTTTGCTTGTATTTTAGGTTGAAGGATATCTCGCAGTTTTATGTTGATGAAGAAATGCAGATCTTAATTTTTCTTCATTTTCGAATGAACTGCTGCACTGACTTCAATTAAAAAACAGACGATGCACGTCATGATTGTTTATCAGTTCTGCACGTGTGTGCAGGTGTAAAATTTCTGAACATTTTTTATTATTAAAATAATAAATTAGAGGATTGTTTAGCCTCGGTGGAGGTTGTGTTTGTGTGTGTGTGTGTGTGTGTGTGTTTGGAACGCTCCTTAACCTCCTCTCCACAGATCTGTCCGAGCCAGTGGATGTTTACAGTGACTGGATCGATGCCTGTGAAGCGGCCAATCAATAGTCATGTTTTCCTGTGACTCACCTCCTCTCTAACCTCACTCGCTCACATCTCACCCCTTCGATCTGTCCGCCCAATCGAAGGTCCTGTCCAGCTAGCACGATGTAGCAAAACCTTCACAAACTTTAGCGGCATTATGTTTTTTGCTGAAGGTGTGTGACGTGATCAGTTTGATTTCGCTTCAGTGTGGCTTGCTGAGCATGACACGTTCCTCCGGCTGGGCCAGAGGGTTGACATGTTGTTTCGTCTGCATCACAGTTCTCAGTGTAAAACTTCTCATATGTCAGCAATTAGCGTATGACAGGTGTTTTGTTTGTTTTAGAGTAGATCATGACGTTTTCCCTTTT
Organism: Miichthys miiuy; assembly: GCA_036365135.1. Lineage (NCBI taxonomy): Eukaryota > Metazoa > Chordata > Actinopteri > Sciaenidae > Miichthys > Miichthys miiuy. The sequence goes on from CM071614.1 coordinate 2,811,235, forward strand.
TTGGAGTAATGTGTCATATCATGAAGTTTAACTTCGAATCTGATATTTCCACTAGTGTCAAACTTTGCATGTTCTCAGTCTGTATTTGTTGTGATTTATGGATGGAAAATATGATAATTCTCTTTTGTTTAGTTGTATTTATTAGATTGTAATGACTAGAATGTCTGTGGAAATAGTTTTTTTGTTTGTTTTCAACCCCGTCTCTAAAGCACTGAGACATTTTGTAGGTTGTTTTTGAACTGCCAAATCTTTTCAAAACTTTTAGGCCAGTATATATATTTGTACTGTTAGATTTTTATGATTTTCCTTTTTTTTAAAATCACAATCACTTAATTTCTATGACACTACTTCTGTGTATTTTTTTTTTATTGAGAGTAACGAGAGAATTCAATCTGAACCGTATTTTTCAGGTGTTTTTTATTGCACAAATGTCATGTTTAGTGAAAGGCATATAGAAAAAAAAATCAAGAGGTTAGCAAAGATGGAAAGTTTGAACAATGTTGAAACAAAGCCAACACATGAAGGTGAAATGTTCCCAGACATTTACTCGACATTGTTACTCTTCTGGTTGTTATAGGGAAGAAATGATGACGAATGAAAGCACTGTTTAAAAAAAAAAAAACAACTACATTCCCACATTTGATTGAATAAAATTAATGTTTGGACGATTGATGGATTGAAAATGCAGTAAATGTGTTTTTTTCTTACCACTAGATGGCGCACTGCTACACGTTCCAAATCATGGCCAAGATGCCAATGACCAGTTCAGACCTATAGCTCCGTGAACACAAACATGAAGCTCATCTAACAGCTCATTCAGAAACAGTAGATCTGAAGATTTCAACCACTTTCATGTATAAAAATCAGACCACAAGTGCCTGAGCCTCCTCTGTTTAGCACATTTCTGCCTTCTGATGTGTTGAAAATGAATCCTGTAACAGTGAGTGACACCTCTGACCTCACGATAACATTACATTCAAGACATTCGGTGGGTTAACAGCATGACGCAGACGTTTCAAAATGAGAGTCTCATCTCTATATTTAGCACAGATCACTTAGCAATTATCAGCGGGCGCCATGGTCTACTTTGATATTGCCATTTTACTGACAGGCGATGGATGAAGTACTCAGATACTTGGGTAGAAGTGGCAATATCACAATCTAAAAACACTCTATTACAAGTATTAGTCCTGTATTTGAAATGTTAAAGTACATAAGCGTTATGAGCTAAATGTACTTAAAGTATGAAAAGTAAAAATACTCATGCCCCTGTGAGTGTTATACTGTTCTATTATGACCTATACTTACAACATATTTTATGAACTCATTTGTTTAGTGTGTAAAATCTGTTGTAAAGTAGCTAGAACTGTAGTGGAGTAATAAGTACAACAGTATCATCTGAGTTGCAGTGCAGTCAAAGTATAAAGTGGCATTAAATGGGAAGTACCTCAAATTTGTACTTAAGTACTGTATCTGAGTAAATGTACTCAGTTACATTCCACCACTGTTTACTGCACACAAGGTGAAGCCAGTTAAAGTGCAAATGGAGCGAGTGAACTTTGGCTTTAGCGTTAAAGCCAAAGTTCACTGAGACGTAAAGCAAAAACGTTTCCAAAAAGGATAAAGGAAGAAGAACAGGACAGAAACTACTGGTGACTACATTTACCCTAACTTCACACTGGATATCACACCTACATTTACTCTTCATAAAAAGCCTTGCAGATCCTCTAAGTACTTCCTCAAAAACCAAAGAGTCATGGCTGCACACAAGCCATGTAAATTAGCCCAGTAAAAAAAAAAAAAAAAAGGCGTGATGGATAATTTGGCAGATTTGTGAACATGACTATTTGTCAGCGCAGGTGCTCACAAAACAAAGCAAAGTCCGCGGAAAAGCTACAAGTCCTCCTGCTTCGCCCGCCCTGGTCAGCCCGTGGACCCGGGAACTTGTGTGTCATCCCGAGAAGTTGAATCCATAGAGCCTCTGCGGAGTCTCCAAACGTGGACGTGGACTCTGTTCCGGATGGGTCAAAGTTCAAAATAGCACCAACACGGTCACCTGTTTCCTTTGGAGGAACTTTCAAATTCTGCTTCGTCACTGTTCAAACTGGACTGGAAGTGAGGCGAGGGGTAGAAAATCTCTAATGACAATGCAAGTATAAAAAGCTGGAGAAAACAGAAAAAAAAACACTTTATTTGGATAGTCCACCTACAGATAGGTTAGAGTGTTTGGAGCATCTCAACATTTTTCTGACCACCATGGTTCAGGTTTGGTTAGATCTTGGTTAGGTTAGGGGACTTAACACAAACTTATATAAAATAATAAGAACGTGTAGCACTGGCAGAAGTCTAACATTAATTTAATGCTTATTTCCTTGATAATCTAAGAATACAATTTCATTTAATTTCCCTTTCCCTTTACTTACTATGGAGAAAGCTCCATAGTAAGTTAAGGGAAAGGGAAATTAGGTTTAGGGAATAATATAGGGGAAGAAAAATAAAAAAAGGAAGGGGAATGGGGGATTTAGGAGAGTTAGGAAAGGACACAGGAGGGATACTACTAATCAGGGAGATGAAAGGTTAGGTTTAGGAAAATAATATAGGATGGGAAGTGTAAACAAGGGGAGTGAGAGGTTGAGTTTAGGAAAAAATACAGGAGGGATGCTGTTAACAAGGGAGGTAGGAGGTTAGGTTTAGGAAAAGGATATAGTAGGGAATGTACAAACCAGGGAGGTGGGAGGTTAGGTTTAGGAAAATACAGGAGGAGTACTATTAATAAGGGAGGGATTGGGGTTGGGGTTAGGAAAAGAATACTAAGGGAAGGGTACAAATAAGGGAGGTGGGAGGTTGGGTTAAAGAAAAATAAAACAACCTAGGGTTAGGTTCGGACTTTGAACCACAACCCCCTGAACACAGGGGTTAGGGTTAGGGAAAAGAAGCCAAGCCCATCTCACAAAGGGGACAGGAGGTGCGCAGTCCTTCCCTCAGTTGGTCCCGCTGACCTGGCCCCAGTTGTGCTGACGGGAGCGTAGCGCACTATTGTCCAATCCTGGTCCTCGAAGTACCCCATGATTAGGGTAGTGATAGGGTTATTGCGTTCATGAATTATAAATTTATTAAATATCTACAGACAGAGTGAAATACTTGAAATGTTACCAATACTCTAGAAACTATGTGTAGACGGACTATCCAAATAAAGCGTTAGCAAACAATCTATAAATAGCAGAGGTCATTAAATGTGTGTCATGGGTATTTTTAGCGATGATAAAATTCATCAGAACAGAGACAGAAGTTGGCCACTGGCTGAAATTTTTGACACAAGGTCAGTGTAAACACTTCAGTATTTTTCTTTGACTCGTGGAAAGACAAACTAGCTCGGGAATGAAGACGGCAATGACGTCAGTCAGTGTTAAATAACAGTCTGGAAGGTTTGCTCGTCACAAAGACAGTTGTGGTTGGTTGTCTGTAGTTAAGCAAAGAGGCGGGAGGGAGGGTGGAGGGTGGGGCGGTGAGGCTGTCTGTGGTTTTTTTCTTAGTCAGAGTACTGGTTGTAGCCATCAAACTCCATCTCGCTCCCGTTGTTATAGTAGGCCTCGGTAGGGTTGGTGCAGTACTTGTTGTCGAAGACCTGGCGGGGTAGGCCGTAGGTGGTCATGCCCTGCTGGGAGGCCACTTTGTTGGTGCCCATCTGCAGAGAGATGGTGCTGGTGTCACAGTTCTCCAGGTCCAGCTTCTTGTCGAAGATGTGCCTCCTGGTTCCCGGGGCTGTCATGCCAGCCTGAGTGACAGAAAGTGAGATGATGATGAGTTATAAAATAATATTCATAATATATTCATAAATATCATATTCACATATACACTTGATTTAAATCAAAGAAAAGTCTAGCTCACAAAGACCAAAACCAACATTTTTATTTTCTTCCTCCGTAGAGCTCCATCCATCCAAAAACTATTCAAAACACATCAGTGAGCCTCATCATTGCACTGGGTGACTTGTTCCTTCATTATGATGGACGAACTGTAGTTTTGTGTATTTCTCAATCTGTCTTGCTGATGGAAATTCTCTTGAGAGCAGTGCTTTCCGAGCCTTCTTTAACCGATGTAAGCCCAACAATGCAACATCAACAGCCCGTTCAATTGATTTTAAACAGTATTAATCATAAAAACATGGATAATTTTACAATTTTTTTTCTCAAGTAATTGAACTTTCAGTGTTTAGATTGAATTTATATATGTATTTCTGTTACAAGGTTTACATTTCAACCAATCTCGGAACCCATCTGATGATGGTTCATCCTCTGAGGCCAACACATTTCTGTTGATCTCTATGAAAATATCTACATATGAACGAAGATTTTATTTAATTTAAACTCTTACTCTTTGCTATCCATTTTAACTATTTGTTCAATATTTTATTTATTATATTTCAATAATACATCACTTTTACAATTTATTCATTACATACACCCCATGGCAACTCCTTAAAGTCTGTGTAAAGTAAGAATAAAATGAGTTTGTCAGATCAATAAATAAAGTATTATTAACCACCCAGCCAAATTTGAATGATTAAAAATGTCGTTTATGAAATTAGGCGTCAAAATCAGGTAAAAATGAATTCTCAGCTCCAGGACTGTGGGGGCGTGTCCTCTGAATGTGCTGAAGCCACGCCCACTCGTGGGAGCAGTCAAGCAGCCATTTTGAAGCGACTGAAACGTGTCAGATGAGTTCAGAAAATGACATGACTAACTTTGAAACACTCTGAGCGAGATGAATTCATCTCTATCTCTCTGCTAGGGGTGCAGGGGTATGCTCAGGGTGGCCTCAGCGTGTCATCGAGCCACCCTTTAAGGACCGCCCACAAAATCCTGGACTGAAAACTGGTGAAAAACTGTTTGAACCTCTAACTCCACATTTCACTAATATATCGTTCAAAGTCTTTTCACATGTTTTCAACAACTATTTTCAACATATTTAATGTGTTTTGAAAGAAATCTCAGAATTGCCTTTACACTGACTTTAAATACTCATTGGGGGCAAATACTTTGTATGGATATGTATTCATCCAGAACTGAAAATAGTAATTTAGTATTTACTTTGCCAACCTGCTCTCCTTCAGTAAACAAAGCCCCAAAGTCCTGTTTGAGGCCATCGGCAACACACTGTACCTCCTGATGTACCCCCTTTAGCCCCGTTTCTGCTTCTACAACTCGGCTGTCAGTTTAGGACTGCTTCTCTTCTATCACCCTGTAAGACCTCACTGATCCGTCTTGATTATAAATAGTTCTCTCCAATCTGGTTGTGTCGCAGATTATTTTATGCATGTTGTTCAGCCTCTCTTTCTAAGAAAAAAAAAAAAACTAACCTTGATCCTTCCCTTAGAAATAACTTCAGGCCTTTATCAAAGTTCATTTTTGTACCAAATTTTAGAGAAAGTTGTGATTCATCCTGACTGAAAGGCTGCTCTGTTGTTGCTTCTGTTTTATGGTTTGACAACAAATGTGTGCATCTTCAAGTCCGTCTCTCTCTGTGGATCAGAGTATAAAATGGATGGATGATAGCATCAGTCTCCTCACCTGGCTGGCTCCCTTGTTAGTGCCCATCTGTAGGCTGATAGTGGACTGGTCCAATGGGTTGTCCATGGCCATCTTGGAATCATACAGATGGCGTCGTGTGCCGTAAGAGGTCATGCCCTTTTGGCTGGCGAGCTTATTGGTGCCCATCTAAAAGAGACAGAAAAATGGAGCACATTAAAAGGACTGGAACCACACATGTGTATGACTGAAAACAACTATGATGCCCAAACATCCATGAATCTATTCATCAATAATCCAAAAAGCAGGGCAGGAGAGAGACGACTCAATGAAGACGTTTCTGATAAGATTTATTCAGCGTGAGTCCAGCAGGGGGCACAATGACAACCCACTGGGAAACATCTTGGCCAGCAGAACATGCATTTACAAACCCATCTGCAGGCGTGCTCATAAAGTAGTAGATTACAGGTTTAGTGTTTCTGCTGCTCTGACCTGCAGGCCTATGATGTTACGTCCCTCCCTGAGCTTCTCTGGGGCGAAGCGGCGCTGCTGTCTCTCTGCGTACTTCACTCCGATGTCGTACTTGGAGTGGAAACCTTTGGACTTGGCCTGAGAGAGAGAGGTGGCAGAGACAGAAGGGAAAATGGTGGTAATAGAGTGTATTCTTCATTCCCATATTGTTTTTATTATGCTAGTGCTGTTTCCACATTATAGTTCCAGTTCATGCAACACAAAGCACTCACAAAGGTAGACTAGTGGCTAAAAAAAATGATGAACAGTTACTCCAGTTACTCTAGGTTGTGTTGACCGCACTTGATTCAGTAGACATCAGCCTCTCCTACAACAGATGTCACTGGAGTAACAGTGTGTGTGTGTGTGTGTGTTTGTGTGTGTGTAAAGCTACCCTCACCATTCCAGCCAGAGCGATGAGTGTGCTCTGGACCTGAGTGTGGTTGACATTCTCAAACAGATCGTTGGCCTCAAAGATGTCATGTGGCCTTAGGCCGTAGTCTGTGATCGCACGGACAAAATTCCCTATGTTTTCCAGCTGGGGGGGGAGCAGACAGAGGGAAAATAGAACAAGTTGAGAAGAGAACCTATGGTGCAACTTACATAGAATTTTACATGGAGTTCTGCCCTGTGATTCCTCTTGAATGCAGCTTTTGTCTCGTAGTAACCACATAGTAGTTCTAACTGTTCAGGGAAATATGGTTATTCACTGTCTCGCTCAGAGCAAGACGAGTAGATCGATATTTGACTTCTCCTCTGCTCAGACAGTTTGTCACCATAAGAACTGCGTCTCAGTTCACAAGAGGAGAGAGGACTGCAGAAAGTGCCTTCATTCAGTCTGCATTACAAAGGAGCTCCATCCTAACCACTATTAAAGAACTGGACACATAGGACATAGAAATGGTTAACTAGTACTCAGCTCTGTCACCACTAAAACTCAGCTACATGTTGTTGCCCTCAGTCTGTCTGTGCTGAACTTCCACTGCTGTTACCTGTCACTCTATTGCTTTTGGCAGTTTGCCCTCATGCACCTGCATGCATCTGGTTTACACTGACACTAAAAAGAACGGACAGCGTATGCGCGATGTCACCCGCGGGTTTCTATAGAGCCGTCTATAAGCAGAATCTGTAGCTCTGGCCCCCGCCATGTTGGCAGTCCTGCCTCTTCCACCTCCTGGCTATTCTTAAAATTGACAAAGACGATGAGGCAGGCTAAATGAAGCCTGGTTGCTCAAACAAGCCATCTGTAACAGCTCCCACCTGTCAATCAAAGCGTCCACAATCTTAATTCTGCATAACTTTAAGCCTTAATATAATCTGAACAGGTGAGTTGTATATAAATTCACCCTCAGTACAGTTGTCATGAACGGCGAAACAGCTACGGAGGTTGCAGCTTGGTCATCTATTGTGGTTTAATTTTTAATGTGTCAGACTTGATGTCTGTATTTTATCTACTGTGCATGCTCTTTATGTCCAAGCTGCAGCTTTGCATGTTTCATTCAGTGTTGTTAACATTAATATGGCTAATTTTATAGTTCTGTATATGCATTAGCCTCTGTGTAGCATGAGTATCCTGAATGATGTTTCTACTAACATTAATATTTTCTTTTAATCATTGTTCTACGTGTTTACACATGCTCTGATTGAATATTTGAAAGTCTGACTACGTGTCTTCATGTACACGTCTAAATTTCACACTGAGAATTTTTTTTGGAACGATCTTCCACAGGCCTTAAAAGCACAGTTTGCTCTTTCAGTCCTGTAAAAGGCAAAAAAAAAAAAAAAAAAACCCATGCTGGGATGGGCTTCATTTGATAGGGCAGCTACTTTATGGAATGCCAGTATGGTAGACTAACCCAGTTCCACATGCTCTGGAAAATGACCCTGACTTTGAGACTAGCAGGGCAAATGAGGATTATTTTCTTTCCACAGAGCCGGTGCATTACCTGGTGCCAGTTTTGACTGGAGTTGTTGATCTTTCTCACAGAACCGGGCTGGAGAACGTTAATGAGTCTGCAAAAATTCAAGAGAAGCCCATTTTTAGAGAAGGCTCACAGACCAATCAGCAACAACATAACATCTCCTGTCAGTGTCGGTCCACTCACTCGCACAACAGGACTCCGTCCTTCAGACTCTCCATGAAGCCGTCCCCCATTCTTTTGCCGGTCACATCCTGAATCCACAGCCTGAGCTCCTCTTCCTTCTGGGGGTCGTACTTCCCTGCAAGCTGAGGGAGGGATGGAACAGAGGTTAGAGGTAAAATATATCACTGATAAGAGTGGACATATATACAGCCAAACTCTTCATGACTAAGCGCTTAGTTCTTGTGAATTTCATTACAAACACTCATTACAAAACACACACACACACACACACACATAAAGAAAATAATCGATCAAGTGAAGACGAGCAGAATAAACAACCCAGTGGTCCAAAGATGGAAAGCAGAAAAGAGAGGAGTAAAAAGTTATGCCAGTTGTGACTCTTGTGGGAGAACAAAAAGTCAGATATTGTTCAGTGGAATATAAATTCCATTCCAGATTATTTAAATGCAGCATTTTTAAATATTTAAGCTTTATTTTACCGTCGTGTAATTTCCGCATAATTTCCCAAACGTTTCCTGGCAGGGACGATGCAGTTTGGTCCTAATTACAGAGGGAACAGGCCGTCCTCGAAAGAAAATTATTTATTATTCTGTAATTATTGGACTTTTTTTTTTATTCTCCGTGTTTGTTTCTCACGTTGGGCTGAGCTGACCTGTGCTGCTCTGACAAAAGCATCAATTAGTTGCAGTGAAATCGTTGGAAGTAGTTGAAAACTTTCCTCGATAACAAATTATAGTTATTTCCAGCAAAACTTCAAACACCCATGAAATATTGCGCTATTCCTTCCATCATGACTGGGAAAAATGAAATGAAATTGGCATGGTATGGTATAGGGATGGTATTATAGCAGTAGAACATGGACAACGTCATGTCAAATGAGTCTCTCCTTCAGCTTTAATACGAGGTTTCTTTCACGCCTCATGTCAGGTTCTCAGTCACTAAAATAACTCTTATAACTAACTGTACTGCTGTTGTTGAAGTCTTACTGTATAATAAAAAATAGTTTGAGGTGAGGGGTATAAACAGAACAGGAAGAAAAATGAAAAAGAAAAAGGCCTTTAGACATTCCTGCATGGAGAAACACACTGCTCTCGCTCTCGCTCCCTCTCTCTCTCTTCTCTCCATGTATTTCCTTAATGGCACAAAAACGTTGCCCCTAATACTTTGAATTCTGGCATGGGCTTTAAGGCTACACACACACACACACACACATACACCCTTTTCCTGAATGTTCTACAGATAAGTCTTCACAGTCTGGGATCAGCAGCCAACACAAACAAGTATTTCAAAGCAGCAGGGATAGCATAGCTTCCAGTCCATCACACCAAACTTGGGAGAAACAGCTTTCCCAGACACTCCTCCCTCTCCCTCTGCCTCTGACCGTCCTGCTCTCCTTTCTCCGGATTGGCCAAGCTCATATTTCTCCCTTACTCTCTTACTCTCTTTCCCTCTCTCCCTCTGGGTTTTCCAGAATCTGCCCTTTTACAGAGAGTTGACTATTCAGGCAAACCACGTCCGATAAAGACGGGCCAAGATCGACAGGTCCTGCTTCCAGTCGAAGTTGTTTAGCTCAGAGTTTGATTTAGTCGGGTTGTTATTCTCGTTAGAGACTTCAAGAATATAGTCACAACTGGCTGTTTTCTGAGCCCTAGAGCATTTTGATTCATAAACATGAAGCACATGAGGACAAACTAATTAATCAGAAATCATAGACTGAGTAAACCGATTCAGTAATGTCACCAAAACGACCTAATATCAGCTAACATTAGCTACTGGTCATACCAGACCACGTAAAGCTGCAGTGACAAAACTGAATGGAACTTTTCATTTGGAAGAAAAAGTGTTTTATCTGGTTTTCTATCAGATTTCATAATGTAGATAAAGTCAACCATTTCCAATCTTACTAGAGTCAAAGTGACTGGTATTTTATTAAATATTACATGATCGTACAGATGCATGAGTGTGTAAGCAGCATTTCACTGTAGTTGGCCGAGGTGGAGCTGCTTTCTTTACATAGATATATACATACATACAGTTAGACAGTTTAGTCCAGAGCTTAGACCCCGCCTGAGGGCTACAAGAAAAATCTGAGAGGTCGTGAGATGTTTAATGGCAGAGGAAGAAAATAAAAAGTTCTGCAACACAAAGATTCAATATTTATATAATTGTAATATCAGAATATCATATCCACATTCAATTTTCTGTATTGATAACCATTTTTATTAATTATTTATGTTATTTAAATGAAGCCATGTATGTGAACTGCTAACTGCTGACAAGGGGCCCCAAACTACACACTGCTTGTGAGTGTAGTAAGTAAAGTCAGGTAAAGTAGAAGTACCTCAAAACTGTACTTCAGTGTAGTACTTGTGTATTTGTAAACTGGTCAAATCCTTAATCTAGTTTATTCATTATTTAAATCACTAAGTTCCTTTCAGAATTCAGAGTGTTTGACTGTATATGAAGGTATTTCACACCTTATGTTTGTGGTACACCTTATGTAACATTTCAGATTCGAGATGTTCGGCTTCTTTGCTAAATGAAAAAAAAAAAAAAAAACAAAACATCTTTATGTCTTTAAGTGAGATATCATATTGGGTCAAACTTTGACACTAGAATCACAACATTTTAAATGACATGGGGCTTTAAAAAGCATCATTATGTAACTAAATGTGCTCGCAGGTGTCAGTTAAAGGATAACTGTAAATGTTAAAACATGGTGCGACAGCAGCAGAGAAAAAAAGTCACAGAGTCAGTGATCTGACTCAGTGAAGTTCTGTAGTGTCAGCTACACAGGAATATCTAAAGGCTGCCAACATTAGCTACCACTAGCTACTGGTCATACCAGACCAAGTAAGGCTGTAGCAGAAACATCTCGGAGTGCAGTGAAGCGACACGGGTGGGTTATATTTCTTATGAATTCAGCTTTTTATTTGAAAGAGAAAAAAATGTGTTATATCTTCGCTCAAAACATACACACGCTCACTTTAAGTAGAATCTTACAATATTGCGTATTACCATTTGGGGTCCGACAGCAGAGACCATGAGAGTGAATATATGTAGCTGTTGGTGACTGATAACAGGAAGTCCCTCCACACACACACAAACAAACAAACAAACAGCTCGGCGTCCTCACGCCGTGTCACATGGACTCATTATGTGATCTGCTGGCACGGCTTTGGTCTGCACCACCTATCTCCTCTCCACCTGTGTTCTGTCAGGACAGTGTTTTGTCATCTGTGACTCTGATGTAAACTGTTTAGAGTAAGGACACTTTCTCAAGTTCCAAGTCAGAGCCTGGTCACTCCTTAAAAGGCGATTTGATTATGCTGATGTACCTGTCAGTCTTTGTGCTGCTCTCTGATGTCATGCTGCTGGAACTTACCATCCCTGAATGACCCGTGGAGCTTCTGCGCCTCAAATAAACATTTGATTTCCCCGGCAAACATTGTTTCTACGCCACAGAAAAACCCGCTGTACTCCTCTGCTCGTCCCTGTGTACATGAAGGACTTGGAAACAGTGCAGATATGGCAGCAAAAATAACTTCTCAAACCTTCAGCTCTGACTGCGACCCTGCCACAGCTGAGCGGCAGCAATGAGAGGAATGCAGGTTTCACAGAGAGCAGAGCAGCACCTCTGTGTGACATTAAAGCTCTGATGAGAGACGGCACTATTCAGAGAAGACGTGACATCCCTCCAGAACAATAACGACCACCATGATAACGCTGATGAGGGAACTGGAACAGTCACAGGATGACCTTTCTCATCCTAAACAGGCTATCAGCAGCTCTGACTCATCCCACTGTACACAGACACTACTGTCCGGATGGAGGCTGCACAGAGATACAAAAAAAACTGATTCTGTTCACAGCCGCTGTAAAAACACTTCCTGTCAGGTGATGACAGGTTAAACGTTTGGAAATGATGCGCGCATGCTAGTGCCACGCAGCAGCGGAATGTAACATAGTACATTTACTCAAGTACTTCAGTCACACATTTCTACTTCATTCAGGGAAATACTGTCCTCCACTACTTCTATCATATCTATCTATCATCTATCTATCTATCTATCTATCTATCTATCTATCTATCTATCTATCTATCTATCTATCTATCTATCTATCTATCTATCTATCTATCTATCTATCTTCCCCCTCTCTCTTACTCACTATCCGTCCATCAATGATCCGATGTTTGTGCCTCTTAAAGGAAGTTTTCCTCACCACTGTCACCAAGTGCTTGCTCATGGTGGGAATTGTTGAGTCTCTGTAAATAATGTTATAAAGAGTACAGTCCAGACCTGCTCTGTATGGAAAGTGTCATGAGATAACTTCTGTTATGATTTGGTGCAATAGAAATAAAATGAAATGGAATTACTTTGTCTTATGATCTTTACTTAATTAAATGTTTTGTCACCACCAACCTCTTTTCACTAAAAACTCACTCACACAGCTCATTCATTCATGACAGTCGATGTTTTGTCCCTTTAATTTGGCAAATAAAGCTTTAAGAATCGGAGATACCTTCACATCTTCATCCTCAGCACCATCAAGCTCACACTGACAAATGTACAAATAAGTTCTATTTCTTCATGTTTCAACCGGTTTAGTTTCTCACGGCCAAAAAAAAGGAACCAACACGTGAACACTGCACAAGTCAGAGTCTCACAGACTGAAACGCCCTGACCCTTCATAATCGCACAAATTATTTGGCCAACAAAGGCCCACGTTCCCCTCCAAAACAAACACCTCCTCACTGTGTGAGGTATTATTCAAATGGCAGGAGTTGTTCACCAGAGCTGTTTCCCAAGCTCGCAACCTGGAATCACACAGGACGAGAAGTGTGATCACAGATCAGCTTCTGTGGATTCATTTAACTTTAACAGAGGAGTGAAAATATTTGATGTAAGCTAAGAAGTACAGATTCTCTCTGGTCTCTGAGGTTTTCTCCTGCACTGTGGACCCTTACTGTGTATGAATCTTTGTGTTTATTATAACTGAAGGACTGATGCAGTGTTTACAGTCATCTCCATCATGTTATGGTGCCTTCACTGACCCCTGACCTGCCTTTAGGGATCAACGCTCGAGCTCCAGCGTGTCTTCAGAGAAATAAACTCAAAAAGAGCTCATAAATATAAAATATGTGAACCTACCTTACTCTTGACCTCAGCAGAAAGTCCGAAGGCCGGGCCGCTCCTGAAATGTGTTGTCATCCTGTTGTTTTGTCTATTTACAGAAGAGCTGAGGAGGGCTTTAAAAATGGAGAAGCAGGTTACAGCTCTCTGTCCGAGGCAGCCAAACACAGACACAGAGAGAAAAGTCCCGAACAGTCCGCTGGTGTCTTTTTTTTTTTTTTTTTTCAATGTTTTTTTATTATTATTTTTTGCTCAGTCGTGCTCGTGGACCTGCTGCTCAAGCTTTCGGACAACTTTCCGACACTTTTCTGAATCTTTTTTAAACTCTTCCCATGTGTGTGCGCTCTGATTGGCCGACGCCCGCCGTCCAATCCGGACGCAGCCTCCTCATCGAGGGGGAGTGATGTCACCGCTCGGGTATTAGATTTAATCAGTGTCACTTTTTCCACCTTCAAGCTGCTCAGATGATTTTTTTTTTTTTTTTTACACCAGAGTCGCACTTTGCTCAGGTTATGTCACTGTCATGTTCACATGAACTGAATCCAGCTGAGAGCATTCTCTGATCAATAACTCATCTGATCAATATTATCCTGTGATGAAGATGATTAACCATATGAGTAAAATTACAAATATGAAAATGAGACAGAAGATGTTTATACAGTATTTATATTAGATTTAATTAACAAGGTTATAGAATATAAATATTCGTAGTGCTTAAACGATGTGATAATAATATACATGTATATTATTATCTATGATAATTTATACCTGTTATACCTGATTGAAACTAACAAGAGTGAAGACATTTAAAGGTCCAGTCTGTAGAATTTAGTTGCATCTAGTGGTCTAATCGCTGCATTGCAACCCCCTTACATCACCCTCACCTTCTTAACACAAAACCCCACGTCTGTCACGTCGTGGCTGCGACGCTGTTTTGATGCGTCCTGCACGCGACTCAAACCCCACCAGGAGCGTTTCAGAAGCGTAGATATAAAAGGAGAATTTTTAAGTAACAAAAACAGAAAGATTCTTATTTTCAAGTGATCATACATGCATGAAAACATAGTTATGAATATTATATTCCATGTCTGCCTTATTCTGAAAATAAAGACCCCAAATCTTACACACTGCACCTTTAAACAAGACATATGCTGTGTCTCAATTTGAGTATTTCTGTGTTTATTGTGCTTAATGGAAATGACATTGCAACATTTTACTGCTTCTTCTTCTTCTTCACTGAATGCAACACGGGTAGAGCCATTAGTGTCAACCTTTGACTGTCAAAATATAGATATAAAACATATGCACAACCTTTTGTAACATATTGCCGTATTTAATGCAACCACTTCAGCTCCAGCAACTTCCTCTCTCGCCATTTTCACAATGCCGGTGGTCCCTTTCCTTCTGCTACGCAGCCAACATGGCGACCACTGAGGGTGTCCGACGTTTCACACTTCATTTTTTGACCGTTAGCGGTGCGCCAATCTGGATACTCACAGTACTCTGACTTTAGACATAATTTATGGACTCAAAGTGGATTGTGGTTGTGTCTGCTGCTGTGGTCCTGCTTGACGTTCACTACAAATATATTTTTATTACTACTACTATTAGTCATAATTTGATTCAAATTATCATTATTATTATTGCTGCTGCGCATCTTCGTCTTTGTCTTTCTCTTTATCTATCTTTTCCTCTTCCTTCTCTCTCTCTAAAATCAACCGGTCATGGCAGAGGTTCTGCTCGAGGTTTGTGCCTCTTAAAGGAAGTTTTTCCTCACCACTGTCACACAGTACGGTCTAGACCTGCTTTATATGGAAAGTTTCATGTGTCATAACTTGTTTTAATTGAATTGAAATTGAACTGAAAAGACCACGTGTAAGTATAAAAGTACACAAATTGATACATAGCGTAAGAGTATACAGTCATGCTATGTGAGCTGTGTGAGGCTTGTACTTGGGCGCAGCATGTTTTGAGCTAAATGTTAGCAACCATGCTAGCATGTGGCCATAGTGATAATTTGCTGAGGCCATGGGAATGTCTCTGGTTATGCAAGTTTTGGGTCATAAATCAAAGTTTATGGTGGCAGAAGATAAAAAGTCCAGAGGTCACTAAGGTCATTTGAATGAATCCCTTTGGGAGCTTGAAGCTTTGAAACCAATCTCCATAGAATTCTTTCAAAGGTTGTAACTAAAAATGTTAACCTTTGATGAAAAGTCAAGAGGTCACCAGAATCAGAAGGATTCATCAGCACAAGCCCGTACTCCTAAACGAAAACTTTGGCCTGCTAAAGGAAAAATAAATAAATATTATTTTAGACAGAACCACAGAGCAATGGCACAAGCATGACTAAAACATATATATCACCAAACAGACTGTGACATTTACATTTCAGCTGTGTATGTCTAAAGATGTTCATATAGTGGGGTTTTTCTCAGACGTCGGCTTTCTCTAGAGCAGCTTGTGGATGCAACAACATGTTGGAAGTTCCTTGTTGACCTTGGAAACAGCAGCAAAACCACCTGACCACAAGATCCATTTAGAAAAAAAAAAATCACTTTAAATCTCAATTTTGGGCCAACATGGATCAGAAGTTTTTAAAAGTACCCTGACAAATGGAAATCTGAACAGCCACAATTCTACGATGAGCGTGCAAACTCCGTCTGAAGAGGGTACGGTGGAACTCTAAAGCTGTTCAAGCACTAAATCATCACTTATGTATTTGAATTGTGTTATTTTATTGTTTATCAGGTGAGGACTTCAGTACTCACAGGCTTTAATCTCTTAAAATGGACTCCAATTTGCTTTTACGTGAATAACGTTTCTCTTTTATCAGAATTTCTCATCATGACGGTGCTGTCTGAATCCTGACAAATGCCCGTACTTAAAAATGAGAAATACTAACTGCCTTTTGAGTGTTTTCACGGTGTATATACGCAGTATATGGATATCCATAGACTGCTGTGGGACTGATGCAGCATATTTGACATGTGTGTAACTGTGCGTGAAAGCTACTGTAGAGCGCCTGACGTCACTCTGGGAATGATGAGGTAGTTTTCCTGTTTTACTCCAGTGTGTTACCTCTCTTTCCCCCCATAGGCAGGCAGATGACAAGGAAAGGAATGCAGCAGATTCAGGGGCTTTGAGGGAGGGGGCAGAGGAGGCGGCTCCCTGAACAGCATGATTCACCCTCTGCTTTCTCTTTTGTGTGTGTGTGTGTGTGTGTGTTTGTGTCACCAGCAGACACATGGCAGGCATGCCGATGGAGCCAGAGAGGAACATTCTGGAAAGGCCAGCGATGGATGAAAGAAAGAGGGACACATAGAGCTGTTTCAGTACGGCATATGTGGTTGCACTGGTGAAAGAGTGCAAGTGCAATATTACTGGACATACACTGTTACCAAGCAACAATGCAAAGGGCTTCAGGATCACACACAGCTGAAAAGAATTACTGCAGAGCAATGATCTGCATGACAGACTTTCACTGACCACAGCACTACAGATAAGTTCACAATATAGCATGCAGCAGCTGTGAGACTTCACCGACTCCAGGGATAAAAATTCCAGGTAACTGAAGAGTACAAACAGAAGTCATGTGAGGTTTTTCTGCAGGGAATATGAAAAAAACACCTGATTAATATTGATCTCACAGCATTAAACGCACTGCAGAGCATGTAGCATGATGGATAAATCTGATTAAAGGCGGATCAGTGCATGACGTTCACCGTTTTATCCACTAATAGGTCTGAGCTGTGATACCTTCACCCCGGTCTTTACAGCAGGGGCCTGCAGGGTGATTACCGAGAGAGGTGAAACTGAAAACGAGCATGATGAGCTCTGAGGTTGTGTCCTCTCTAATGTCTCTGGGACTTTGGGGGTTTTAATGATCAGAGAGGGAGTTTGTGTTCTGTAATTACACACGGTGATATTCAAAGAGCGATTTTTCTTGCCCAAAAAGTCAAATTTAAAAGGAGTTCATATTTCTCCATCAGATGTATGTACTGGCAACATGATGAAGGCTTTGAAACTGCTTTTTGACCATCAGCTAGGTATATAGAGACCTTGAAAAGATCATTTAAAGGTCCAGTGTGTAAGATTTAGGGAGTTCCATTTACAGAATTTAAAATATAATTTGCATGGTGTATAATCACCTGAGAATAAGAATCGTTGTGTTTTTGATACCTTAAAATTATTCTTTTATATTTATATTTATATTTATATTTAATTTTATATTTTTATATTTCTCCTTCACGCTTGAAAGGAGAGGGTGAGGCAGGGCGGTTGCTATCAGAAACTTCACTGCTAGATGAAATCTTACACACTGGTCCTTGTTCACTCATGCTGAAAGCTACATGTAAACTGGTTAAAATGTGACATACAGTACGTCCATTCATTTACAGACCAGCTGTATAGGAACTGCAGTTGAAGTCGCTCGTAATTCCTGTAAGCATTTGAAAATGTAGCTTCAAGTTTAATCCTTGCAGGCGACTGATTGTATGTGAACACTGAAAGTGTAGTTGAATACCAATTGACAATTGGTATGCAAGTGATGAAAGTCAAATCAGTTAATGTGTTAATATGTAAAAGCTGAAAGCAGTTGAACTGGCCTGACTTGTTGCCATCTACAGTGGCCAATAGCAAGTGTGCATTAAACCCTATGCATTGCAACCTTTGAAGCCAGCGGTGGTCAGTCTAGCAGGGAATACAGTGGCCTATTGCGGTGATTTTCTTGGCTAGTTTGGCCACACAGCTCACCAAGTTAATAACAGTTCACTAGCAGTTTGCTAATTAGCAATCTTTCCATCAAGGAAGTCTTTAAGTCACCTTGGTAGTGTAATGTTATTACCAAGCAGCAACCTCGGTGCTGGGACATGAAGCCACTGTGGAAGTGGAAGTGCTAAAAACTGCAGTTCCTCTTCTCGTCCACTTGAGGCTGGCTCCAGAAGTGAGTCAGTCTCCATAAGTCCCCATGTTAAAATGTCCAGCTTCACAGCAGAAATAAACATGTTTACAGCCTGGTACAAAAAACAGTTTTGGTCTCTGTAGCTAGTTTCCCCGTTCATGACAACTGTACTGAGGGTGAATTTATATACAACTCACCTGTTCAGATTATATTAAGGCTTAAAGTTATGCAGAATTAAGAGTGTGGACGCTTTGATTGACAGGTGGGTGCTGTTACAGATGGCTTATTAGAGTACCCAGGGGTCATTCATCCCGCCTCCGGTCATGATCCACGTCTTTGCTAAAATTTCGATTAACCGGGGGTCGGAAGAAGCAGGACTGCCAACATGGCGCCGGCCAGCACTGCATTGGTTATTAGCTGTTGGTCTCAGAGGCTGTGCTCGAACAGGGACCAGTCTGGCTGGCAGCAGTTAATTAGCAATTAGCTACTCAACAAGTAGTTACACTAAAGCTATCTGTCCATCAGGAAACTGTAAATCAACAACCATCAGAGGACATCAGAGGGAAAAGCAGCAAATATATTGTGTATGAAAGCTGATCCAGTTTGAATAAAGTTGTAAAGTTGTGCTTTTGTACAGTCATCAGTGAGGCCCGGACATAGATGACTGCAGCAGCTTCACAGTCACTCATAGACTGGATCAAACAGGAAGCACTCCACTCGGCAGAGAAAGCGTTTCATTGGATGTAAAATTAGTACACGCCCCCCCGAGTGCAGGATGACATCATCAACAAGTTTTCATGGTTTATCAGGAAATGACATAAAGAATAGCTGAAGAATTCTGAAAATACTGACACTTTGTGTCAGTGTTGGACAGACACTGGAGGACAGAGGACAGATGGGACAAAAACACGTCAACACTGATTTTGACTTCATGCCGACTTTAAAGAGTCGGTACAGTGAATTATCAGAAGGTAGAGGTAGCTGAAGTGAGTGTTAAAAATACAATTGCAGCAGTTTACATAATTAGACACGATGGTATTTGAAGGCGGATGATTAAGATATTTTTATCTTTACATTTTATTGCTTGTTTATAACCAGAAACATTCAATAAACAATACATTTAATGAGTTTGTATTTCCCCACCACGATGAATCCCGGCAGTATAATTGATTTTAACCCTTGTTCACATGTCGATGGTGTTACACAGGTGTAATTTAGACTCATGACCTCAGTATTTTATAAAACCCTGATGAGCTCAGTGCATGAATAACCAGCTAATAATCAAGTACAATGAAAAGGAATACAGAAACGTCATAACAGAGCTCGTAAACTGGCTAACCTTCCACCTCATACCATTAAAATGTCGTAAAACTTTTAGTTTTCTAATTTGTAATGTTTCTAAGGTGAACCAAGATTAAAGCGTATTATCAAAGAACAGCAGAGGACCATAAACAGCCTGTTAATAGAAAATACAGAATTCAGCACAGACCAATTTGCACAAACACAGGGACATGTTGTGCTTTCTCTCTCTCTCTCTCTCTCACACACACACACTAAGCGAGGGTCTTGTAAACATTTCACAGAGAGAAGAAGAAGCACACACATGGAATTTGGACACTTTATTTGGGCATGATGGGAGAAAGGAAGGGCCTGAGCCGACCGGGAGAGGGTTAGGGATGTAGTGTCTTATGAAAGAGGAATCCCTCACTAACAGACTGCAGTCACATATTTACTGCTCGGTGGGCTTCGCTGTTTAAGTCGGCTCTCCAGGTTCATCTGACACCTCTGGGTACATTTATTGCAAATTGGTAGCTAGATGAGTGGAGAGGCCATTAAAGAAGAAGATGGAAGGAGAAAGTCTGTACCACAATGTGCTGCTGTATTTATTAATACTTTTACTTTAAATAGCTGCTGGTGTTTTATGAGCGTAACTTTTTCAGAGCTTGGTTCAGATGGCATGATCATAAGAAATCCAGCAATCCAAACAAAGGAGCAGTTTAACTGCTTGATGATGATTTACAATTTCAAATTTCTGACAGGACTAAATATACTACACACTCAGGGCACATCCCAAGGGAGTATCAGCAGACGGACTTCTCGGATGGCAGGAGAGCTCCATGTTGGAAACACAGACGTGTGTTACAGAGGTGTAAGTTGAGGACAAGTCACCATGAGTCATGAAATGTGCTAAAAATGCAGACGGAGCATTTCACACTTGTTGAACCTTTTAGGAGAGAGGGAAAGAAAAGAGAGGGTGAGGTGGAGAAAGAGATGGAGATTAGTGTAGAAACTCAGAAGGGCATTTGTACAGAAAGCTGCTGCTTCACCATCCACCCACCCACCCCCCTCTCCTCACTCTACTCCATCTGGCTATTTATGGTAGAAGTTCTCAAGATCCTACGCAGCTCAGAGGAGTTCTGAAGGCTGAGTTCATGGCATCACAATTCCAACTTGTCCCTACAGTAGGACAGGAAGCTTCAAACAAACCTGGATTTGATCAAAAAAAACACAAGCGTCAATAATGCATCATATTCTCGTATTTTTAAGTTTATTATAATTTTTTTATATATTTAATTATGATCATTATTATTCAGGGCACTTTTTGTGCTTCAGCTTCTTCATTCAAACTTTTTTATTTTATTTTGAAAGGCTTTCATCAAGTAACACTGTGTGACAGAAGGACCCTTAAACTGACACTTCCACTAAAAGTCCGGCTGCTTATTGAGCACACCCATGAACATGAGTCATGTCAGCATTTCATTTCAGCAGCGCACGTCTTTAACGTGAACTGCTTTCACCACTTACACATCAACCTGCGTCCGTCTGTTCTTCCACTTCAAATCCTTTCAGGACTCAGGCATACTCCTTTCAACAAACAGTTGAATGAAATTTAATTGAATCTTACAACTTTCACAACTCTCACTCATCACTTCAACTGCTTTCACCTCAGCTGACACCTCAGCTGACACTGTCTTTCAGTTTATACATTTGTACTGCCACTTTCAGGACTTCCAGTTCAATTTATCACCTTAACTTCCATTCACATTTCAGCTTTTTTCACTGTTTGAACTTCAACTGAAGCTTCAACTCCTTTCAGCACTTTTACCTATAACTGATATCAACTCGGCGATTACGCTTCAACTTCATTCAGCGCGTACGCGTACTTCTTTCTTTCATCTCAACTTCACTGCAGCGAGCAAATGTACAGCTTCTTCGCAAAATCCAGCCTTTTCTATTTAGAACTACCTGAAATGTGCCAAATCTCACTAATCCCTCCACGTTGTGCCACCTGAGGAGTGCTAATGCAGGCAGGAAATGTGAACTGTCCTGCTCTCAGCTGTTTTCACGTCTTAAGCTCGGCCCTTCCACGCAGGCTGGGACAGCCTCGTGACATCTCTGGCTGAGGCAGGTGGTGATACTTAGGTGCTGCTTGTTAACAAGTTGGTGTAAAAGTAATTTCAATCAGCTCGGGCCAATAAGTACCTTGTAAAATCAGCTCTGTTCATAGCCTCTCCAAAGTCTGGAATGTTGATGTTTTGGATGTGTTTTTGTTTCCTCAAGTCTGGGAAAGGTCTTCAGGATGAATTCCTCTAGAAATAGGCAGAACCCTATAATCTGTTTATTTTTACACAACTATATTTTTCTCAATTTAGTGACTCGCAAGGAATAAACCCAAAACACAGATATCAGAGCTTCATACGAGGGAAAGAGGAGACTTGACATTTATAGACATGAATTCATTAAGTCTGAACATCTTCCAAACACAGCTGACAGGAGGTAAACACAGAGGAAGGAGAGTCCACACGGTGAAGACGGCAGAAACGCACACGTTCACTGAGCATTCTTCTCTGGCTTTGTAATGTGATTCGCAGTCGTGTTGAATCAGGTGACGACAGGCTGTGTGTCTCTGTGTGCGCGCCACATATGCAGGTGATGATATTCATACGGCGCAGCTCAACAGCCAGCCAAGTCTACACCATGAATGTGTCCTGTAGTAGCAAGAGGAAATTTTCATTGAGTCTCTGTTATGTGACCATGTTTGGTAAAGCTCCTCAGACACGGTCTCTGACCAAGCCCCTTGACCGATTTGTGTGCACACACACACACACACGAGATGGTTTCAATCAGACCTACTGCAGCTCATGACCCCCCCCCTTCCTCGTTTCATACTCCTTCATATGCCTTGTTCACTCAATCCTGTCGTTTCACCCTTTCATCTCGTTTGGAAGGTCTCAGTCTGTACTTGACATTTCCTTTTTTGTTGAAGAGCTCCATCATTTACACACAATTAAAAGAAGAAAAAAAAACAAAAAAAAAAAACATGGAGGACTGGTGCCAACTACCAGTAGCTGGTCTTGGCTTGCCTGGGTAGAATACCAGCCCACAGCTGACGAATGACTGGATAGTTCAGTATGCTTCACACTGAATACAGCAGGTCATTCCCATGATGATGAGTGCAACATTTAAATATTTAAAAAAAAAGGACAACAAAGTTTCTCTTGTCTTCAACTTTATTGAAGAGAAACACTTTCAAGTAAGTCTCAGCTTTCAGCACTACAGTTACATGATCATTAGTAGTGGTCATTGTAGACGACAACAATCCGAGTCACAAGGTAATGCACAGACGAGGACCCTAAGGCCTGTGTGTAGTGTAAGCCGTTTCACATTAAAATTTCCAGAACACAGAGACAGATCATAACAAGAAAATTGCATTGCATTAAAAAGACAAAATAAACATAGACAAAAGGGAAGAAACAGAAGCCACACTGGCAAGTCATTCAGAGGAAAACAAACAACAACAACAAAAAAAAAAGCACATCTTTTGATTATCAGTTTGTTTGCAATTTTTCCAGTCATTCTTAAACATTCTACTAATGTTGTCATCACTGTGACCCCGACATTCAATCCATTCGATTTCATTGAACACCAAAGATTTCACTTTAAATCAAGTATTTCAGAACAGAAATGGGGCAAAAAAACAAAAACAAAAAAAAAAACACCAGATGCCCGAGTACCACATGTAACCTCGAGAGGACCGACAGAACACGCTGAAGTACCAGAGTCTGACACGGCTGTGGTAGAGTGTGTAAGACGACAGCTCGTCATCCAAAAATCAAGCACTAACAGAGGTCTCATTAGTACAGTGTACGTCTGCTTTCAATACTTTATGACAGATATATACAGATGTGTATATACCTTTATTCTATTTAAATATATTCATTATATTACATAATGAACGTTGGCCTCCCCAAAGAAACAAAGGCAATGTGGTTGTTCTAACCTGATACAATACAGATCATGACCTTACAGTAGCAGCCTCGTCAGATTCGTGAATCATTAATTCATTCTGTGGATTTTCAGACAGCCCCAGGGTGTGTGAGATACAGCACGAACATCTGCTCTTCAAATAGATTCTGTAGAAAACCCTGACAAATACAAAAATCTGTCTGTCCAGTCCAGACAGCCTCCCAACATACTCTACTTCTCACATGTGTAGTTTTACTTTGTGCACGAGACCCGCATCGCATCGGTCTCACTCTAAACTCCAAACTGCTGCTGCAGCGAGAGTCTCAGCATCGCCGCTGCTCAGGGAGTCTCCCACGCTGTAGTCTACTCGTCACAGTGTCGTGACTGAACGCTATTACAGTTTTATTCCACAACTATTCACAGCTTTGAGTTCAGGAGGCCGCAGAAATGAGATTTTAGGCTTTTCCGTCGACTACCTGTATATCTTAAAAGAGCTTATGTCAAAAAATAGAGTTTGATTTCCATTCTCGTCACCTCGGACACTGAGCTCGTCTTAATGCCACTAAATAAGCCGTCGCAACATTCATAGAGACGTACCCCTGTTCTTCAGGAGAGCACAAAAATCAACACAAAACAGGCTCCCCGAGAGAGAGGGATCAGCTTTGGATTATAATACTTGGCCGGATTAATCATTGTGCAGGCAGATTATAAAAATATATACAGAGTATACATAGGAGATATACAGAGGAGATAATCACTGGGTGTTAGATTAGAAAGGTCATGCTAATCCAGATCTGGCTGCATCACATCTACTGTTTGTGTAAAGGCACAAGATACTGTAGCCCCTCCTCTGTGGTGACAGACACAAATACAGGAGATCGCTGAGTTATTGCTCCACAGGGAGTGTGCTTTATAGTTCCACAGTGAAAACACCACCACACATTCTCAGACTATTAGAACCAACCATCAAACCAGAGATACAAAGACACTTTTTCAAAGTCTGTCTGCACGTCTTGGAAAAAAAAAAAAGGAAAAAAAAAGTTGTATAAAGCCCTCTGTGCCTCCAGAGGGCACCGCGTGAAGTCTGATTATTTGCCTCAAGTGATGTCACTTGAGTCGGCGTCAATTAGGGCTGAAGACTACAAATTTGACAATGAATCTCGGCCCGTGGAGCTAACAGACATTTGTAGCCCGAAGCTACGTTAGCCACTACTAGCTAAACACACCTGAATCTCCAACACAACTGTTGGTGGTCAAGCTGCATTATGGGTAATGTAGGCACCAGATTTTGAGAAGAAGGAAGAACGCGTGGGTTAAAAAAAAAAAAAGCAGTAAGGGCATCTCCCTCCATCCACCTGTTTCTATGAGAAATTTGGCTGAAAACGCTAAAAAAAAAAAAAAAACTGTTGCTTGATGTAACTCCTAACAGTTGTGTAACTGTAGTGAATGGAAACGCACCCTCACAGTCTCTTGCACTACATTTGGGTGGAAATGTAGCAAAAATCTGGTTCTGCTGCATCCATTAAAAAAAAAAGAAAAAGAAAAGAAACAACGTTACAGGAGTGTTATGTCGGTGGAGTAAACGTGTGACATTGTCCTTTGCAAATTTACGGCTGTGTGACAAAAGTCACATCTGAAACGTCCTCTTCTATCTCTGTCTGTCAGGATACCAGCTATGTGGTTATCGTCTGCCGACAGCAGACCGCACGACGAGAAGAATGAATGAACTTGTGAAACTGGCATACAGAAGATGTGGCGATGGCTAGTGAGTTCTCCATACAGTGTGCAGAAGCTAGCAGTACGTAGCTACTGTGTGTGTTTATACTATACAGACATGCAGGGAGGACAAAGGAATCAAACAGACATGCATTCAGTATCTGGAAGACAAACCCCTTTTAAGCGTCAGATTAATGCATTTAATATTTAGATGTTATTCATCTATCTCGACTATTCACTAAGGCATCACAGAAATATGTCAATCGTACCATGCTCTATAGAGATGACAACTTTATACAGAAAACTAAAAAACATGCAGATTGCCACGTTGCTTTCGACAGTGACGGCCTGTTTGCTGTCGCACTTTAAGTCAGAAACCTTTGAGACTGTCTATATTGCTCACATTCGTATGGCTGCAAAAGAAAGAGCACCGTGTCACCAGATAGAACGGAGCAGAAGAGGTTCACACACACACACACACGGTGTGAGAGCGTAAACTTGTTCTGGTCATTTCCTCAATTAGGACATAAATGGAAGTATAAAAAGCCTCTGGAGGGGGTTCACTAGAAAGGTGCACTGACTGGACACAGTGTGGTGAGAATACTGCGTTGAGATGAAGGCCCTCTGAATCAGTGATGTCACGACAGGTAACGGTTTAAAATCTTTACAGCAGAAATCAAACACAAATGTTGATTATCTCATGACGGGGTCGAGGGAGTCTTTGTAAGGCAGGGGAGAGGTAGAACAAAACCAAACGTTTAAGCTGGATGGTGGAGGATCCAGTGAGGCAGAGGGTTGCAATGGATGTCATCTGAATTAGACATGATGCTGTGACTCAAATCAGACAAAAAAAAAAAAAACAGTACAGTGAAGCAAACACAATGAATACTGAAAAGGCTAAATCATCCTGTTAGAGGATGTTGGAGAGTCTGTCTCTCTCTCTCCTGCATGCATATTCTCAGTTTGTTTTTTTTTTAATATAGAATCCAAATTGTGAGGAAACTGGAGGGGCATGGCTGGTGATATAGGCAGGCTCCACTTGTTACAAGGAGGCCACAGCAGGTGATACTGTAGAAGAGGCATTATGGTGTTTTTTCCTGTCTCTTTTTTGTGAGGTCTGATGAGTTTAAGACAAGAGCCCTATAGATTCACAAACACTGTGTGGGTCTGATGTGAGAGTTCGTCACTCTGTGGGCCACGTCTCCTCGAGTGTGGACGGAGTATGGGCGACCGGAGGAGCCCCCGGCTGTTCAGGAGCAATAGCGAGCGAGAGATGGTTGTCTTCTGAAGGGTCTAAGCTCTGTTAGACTTTTAAGATCTTAGTCCTCCACAATTATTGCTTTCCTGTCTTTCACAGGCACTTCAGAGGATTGGGCTTTGGCTGAAGTTGAGCATGAGAGTAGACTGAGGGAGATGAGAGAGGGATGGCGGTAGGGGCCGAAAGAGGCGACTGACAGACGGAGTTAAAAGTGTGCTTGTGGGCTCTACCTTGTCGTCTGCAACCGAAAGCTATCACCCAGCAGGATACTTACCCATCAGTGAAAACACTGAGGCTGCAAAAAGGCTGGTGCTTGAGTGAGTCAAAGAGCGGTGTCCTTGTCCCGTGCCGGGGTCAGAACCTGAGGACTCTTAGCCCCGGTCCACCAGCCGGCAAGGAGATCGAGGGCTAAGACTGGGGGGATTTGAGGGTGGGGGTGGGAGGGACGCTGAGGCTGTGAGGTTCCTGCATGTCCAGCCTCCCTCCCTGCGCATGTCTGTGTCTACATGTCCTTTCCTCTACATCTCTTTAGTCTGTGTGGTTGTTGACGTGCTTCTTGTCCGGGGAAGACGGTGCCTCAGCTCCTTCCTTGACCTTTCGTCCTCCTCTCCCGGTCAGGACCTTGTAGCAGCCGCGGGTGATCTTATACATCCAGACAGTGTTTAAGATATCCAGGGCGATGCAGGAGGTGATCCAGGCCACCTGGGCGCCCAAGCCCAGCCGCTCAAAGTCTGGAGTTCCAAAGGTGGCGAATACACTGGCCCAGTAAGATGGCATGACGGCGATGCGCACCAGGAAGAACACCACCGCCATGGCGACGCCGTTCAACACCACCAGCCGGTGTGAGCGGTTGTACTTTAATGCCTCAAAGAACCACCTGGAGGGTAAAGACATGTCAGAGGAAGATACATGAGCTGTGTGGTCAAACAAGGGGTTAATAATGGTTCGTTCACTCGTCACGCTGACTCACCTTTGGTTCACAAACGGCGTGGACAACTCCGAGATGAGACGAAAGTTGGCAAAGTAGGGAAGCACGCCGCGTGTCTGCAGTGACCAGACGAAAAGAGACAAACACATCACGATACAGGAAGCGTCTACCAAGTTCACACACTCTGGGTGCTGAAGAGTGACACTCACCAGCACATATCCATATGCATAGAGCGCCGCCAAGTGGTGACAGACGAAAAAGCTGTCGCCCATAGTGCTCCAGTTACATGCGAGCAGCACGAGGTCTACAGGACAGGGAGACAGGCTGCTCAGACAATTGACACGCAAAGATAGATACATACACAACTACTGTCTTTAGACAGCAGAGAGCAAAGAGCTGGGACTCCACCCGTGTGAAAACGTCAAGAACATTAGCAGAAGTTAACATGAAATATTCACTGGGATCATAACCTTCAGTTTGAGTGTACAGGGAGACAATATGACACTTTCTGACTCACATTGTTCTGACTTATTAAACACATCTGTATAATAACATATCAAAATCCAGATTGCCGGATGTTGCTGTGAATGACAAGTTGTTTCTGTAGTTAAGTTGCTTCCTTTTGCTTTTTCTGTTGACACCACACACTGACTGACTGACTGCCCTCGTGGACTGCGCACCAGAAGCAATGATCAACAGAAGAGAGAGAAGAAAAAAAAAAAAAGCAGCTCACCGTAGAGAAGGTAACCACAGGTTATGGCTACATTCAGTTTGACGAGGCCGGGGTCACCCCTGTGGAACAGCAGAGAAAGTTGGATCATTGTAAAAAAAAAAAAGTCTCTTTGAACAAAGCTGCAGCCTTCAACATAAACAAGGCAGGAAACAAGAAGCTGCTTAACTCACGCTGTGCTCCTCTGATCGATATTCTATTTTTATAAAGAGAACATGATGAAACTATTTAATGTTACCGACTCACTGTCCATGAATCACGTAGAGAGGTCGTCCAGGGTTGATATGCTGATAAGCTTGCTGTGATACTCTTGGACTTGATTAATGACAATACTTATGTTAACATAATATCTGTATGTGTTATTTTGTGTGTGTGAATGAACAGTTCAGTTCATAGAGCCGTGACGTGCTCTGATGACCGTTAGGTGTCCTTGCAAATAACATCTGTTCAAAATAACAATGAAGGTGTCTCTGCTTCAATAGACATCCGATCCTGGTATCAGTCACAAGTATCGTATCGCCAAAGACTGGCTGAACGCTTGTGTAACGCAACCCCACAACACACATACTGTATAAACATACACACTCAGTGCGCCTGACGCGCGCACACCTGCTGTACGCCGGCTCACCTTACCCACCGGATGACCCCGGCCTTTTATCCTTTAACTTCTCTCCTGAAGACTTCCCCTGAGAGTGTTCAGCACTTGAGTGCTATGAAAATATGCTTACTGGATGTGTATGCATGTGTAATAAACTCCTCTGTCTGTACATCAGGAGCCTTGAATGAGTAACTTTATACAGAACTCAAATCTGACATTTCTCATTAGTGCAGTTACACTGTTACTAAAGATCTCAGATTATGTATCTAATCTAAAGTCTGTTTCACAAGAGCGTGCTTCTCCTGTTAACTGATCACTTGTATCGCTTTACCACAGCACTCAGACACAAATTCAGTGAGCAAGTATGAGCCTGGATAACACCCAACCTGACTGATAGTCAGGAGAGTGTGCGGGCTGCTGTCACAGAGTCCAAAGGCTTCCTGATAATCACATCAGTGTGATCCAGCTTCAGTTCATTAGATGTACATTGAACCCGCGCTCCTCTCTCGATGTATGCTTAACTGACTGGAATTTGGCCTTAAAAAAAAAAAGAGATGTGGAGCCTTTTTACAGGAAGCGCTCCGATGGCCTTGAACCCAAGGGCTTCGTGCGAGAGGAGAGGCTCTCACATGAACAGAGTTGCTCTTAAGTGGCACGTAACTTGAGGTTGAAGAGAACTTCACGTATTCACTAATTTTATTGTTCTTAGAATTTTATTTCTAAAATCTTCAAGTGGTCAAGTTCTGTTGTGTTGAGTCAAAATACAGAAAGTCTGCTTTTCTCTGCAATATAATAGCATACATAACAATTCTAACACCTTAAAAAAAAACGGTCCAGTGTGTCAGATTTAGGGGCAGAAAGTGAATATCATGTCCATAACTATGTTTTTATTAGTGAAATAACCTAAAAATAAGAATCATTGTGTTTGTGGTCTCACTCCTCCTGACAACTGGAGCAGAAATCTGGTTCCCTGATAGTGCTCGATGCTGACGTTCTGTCTATGTCAGCTGGTAATGCGAGGGCTTTACAGATCCGGCTTAAACCTCTGGACCTGTTCGCAGACTCGTCAGGGCCACCCTGGTCAAATGTTTAAAATTTAGGATTTAAAATCTGGATGACTACAGCTGGATTTTCCAAGCTGCACCACAGCAGCCAATGAGAGAGACATCAAGGAGACAGAGCGGCAGACGTGTTGCCAAGCAACGGTACAAATTTGAGGCCTGTGAAGCTAATGTTAGCTAGCACACTACTGTTGACAGACATCCAGTTCACTCTGAAGAACCCGTGATGGCCACGGCCACTCGTTTAGCCTTCTGACTCGCTGCAAAACATTACTACAGCCACATAAGTGTCCATTTTATTTACATCATGAGACCCCGAGAGATCACGCAAGATCATGGTGGTGCATTCCTCCCTCTGGTACGATAATCTTAATATCCTGTAGTGTGTTGTGACATCTGTTCAAGTCTTGTAGTGTGCACATGTTTGACTTTGATCAGTTTCTCCTGATGTGCACGATGCAATTGTATCTACAGACACCGCGTCCTCTTCCACAGACTCCGCCATGTTTCAACAGTACCCTAGAACAGACAAACTAAACACTGCCTCACTGACAGGGCCTGTGGTGTTTCTCTCATGTTTCAGGGACACCGTAGAGAGTAAAGCGATGGTGTTGCAATTAAATCGCTAGATGCCACTAAATCCTACACACTGGACCTTAAATCTGAATGAATTGTGAATTTTAAATGTTACCAAACTGGCTAAAATAAAAATACAAAATAAAACTTGATGTGAAGTTAATATTAAGTTAGCTGTATCAGTTTTTTATTTGAATGTTAGAAGCATGAGTGATTGATAGGAACATTCCGACCCTCCAAAAGCTCAGTCTTATTGATGCTGTAATACAAAATCAGATTGACTGGAGAGTTTATGCTTGTGCCACTCCGGTGTTGCAACTAGATGAGCTTTAAGGCTTTAGGATACTGCTGGGGATTGTGTTTAGGTGCTGGTGGGTGAAGGGGATAAGATGAGGAAATAAACAGACATAGCAAAGCTCAGGTTGCGTCAATGTGAAAACTATTTCTACAAAGAAATCACCTTTTCC
This sequence comes from Miichthys miiuy, assembly GCA_036365135.1. Classification (NCBI taxonomy): domain Eukaryota; kingdom Metazoa; phylum Chordata; class Actinopteri; family Sciaenidae; genus Miichthys; species Miichthys miiuy. Next base: position 2,841,994 of record CM071614.1, read on the forward strand.
TCGTGAGAGCTGAGGCAATTATGTGACAGAAAAAACGGTGGATTAAAAAAAAAAAAAAAAAACGTGCAGACAAAGAAGCTTTGGGTGGAGGGCTAAGACACGAAGCACCTGAACAGGCAGCAGATTGCTATGAGGGAGGAGAGAGGGAGCTCCCTGCTTCACTCTCTTTTGACCCACAACCCCCACTTTTTTGGTCCATCAGTGATGCTGGCCAGGGCCGGCACAGAGACAATAAGAGCGAGGGGAGGTGTGCTGCATTGATTCGACAGCAAGAGACGTGGGGTGCAATGGACAGCTAGAGGCAGGAGGAGGCTCAATGGAGGGAGGGAGAGGGAGAGAGAGAGAGAGAGAGAGAGAGAGAGAGAGAGAGAGAGAGAGAGAGAGAGAGAGAGAGAGAGAGAGAGAGAGGCTGCTGAAGCTAGGAAAAGGAGTTCTGTTTGCTGGAGAGTCAGAGAGGAAGTGAAAACAGAAGGACAGAGAGAAGGAGAAGAGGAAGGAAAGAGGGTTGTGTGAAAGACAGAAATGTGAAATGTTTTAAAAAGACACGAGATATTGCAAAGGAAAAAGAAACGGGGAGCAAAAAGACCATTTCTCTTTTCAAGATTCACTGATGCATATAACCCAGTCAGCAGTAGCACACAGAGAGACAGAGAGAAGACAGTAAAGACAATAATCAAAGGCTAAATCCACTGAATCTACAACTCTCTGGAGACTCCGCTGACACATTAGATCCGTCCTCTCCCCGTCCTGCTTTCATTCTGATGAAGGGAACGCTGCCGTCATCTCTCCAAAAAGGTATTAACTACCAACCCTGACGATCCTTCATTACCCGCCCACCTCCCGTCTTCATCCCTTCATGCGTTTCCTCCCTTCCCCTGTGAGTTAGACACGACTGACGGTCTGAAAAGGAAGATGTGAGGAGACAGGTTTCTCCTGAAAGCACCTGAAGCGTTCACGCTACTTTTTTCACCTCTTTTTTTGTCTCCTGCCAAAATGACAAGGCGCCTGTGTTTTTGTCTTTTCCATCATTCTTGCTTTTGTGTTCATGGGGTCGGATTTATTTGTGTGTCACCCAGTCTCCTGCCTTATGTCACGATGGTGCAGTGTTATGAATTTGCTTTTCTTTCTGCTTCTCTTACCAGACAGGGTTGGCGTTGACCGCATCGTCGAACCACAGGATGTACAGACAGAACAACCCCACAATCAGGGCGTGGACAGTTGACACCAACCTGGAGAGACACACACAATTAGTAAACATGATGACAGACTAATGGGAGTTTATAGTCAGGGATTGTGACTAAAGAGGAGTCATTCAAATCAGGGGTCTCTGCTGACTTCTCATGTTTGCATACAGATATAATTACATCTGTGTTATCCCCAGTGTCTGATTTTTAATCAGGCCTGACACAGCACACCCATGACCTTTGGAGTGGTTATCTAGGCCCCTAAAGAGATACTCCAGAGGTCCAGTGGTCCTTATCTGTCCTCTAGCAGAATAACAGTTCCTCCCTCTGTCACCATGCAGCATCTGAGGTCCACGGGACGCTACTGCTGGCCTGAGCCCCGGTCAGAAGACTGACTCAACAGATCAGCTACTGTGTGACAGGACCAGTCCATTATTACAGCTGAATCAGACGGTCTAAAAATGGAACAGCCATGGAGGAACTTGGCTATAGGAAGTTGTTAAAACAGAGTGTCAATATTGCCATCTGCGTTATGAATCCTGTGGCCACTCTCTGAGCTCCTGTGAGTTCCAAATTTGTAAAAGAGTTAAAAAAAAAGACGGCAGACAGTAGAAAATAGATAAAATAAATGGAGGTGGACAGATGAAGAAATGAATATTAACTGCAGGCTTCACGTTTATGCAGCTGAGTTCAATACTACTGTCTTCAGAAATGCTTTCTCCTTCCTCTCCATGCACTTAAGTTGTGGTTACATAAACAACACACTGACACACTGAGAGCTGGCTGTTATGCAACAGTAGGCCACTCTGGAATGAAGCGTCAGTGCCTGAACTTTGACTTGTTTTGGACTGTTTCTTGGTCAGCACACTCCGTACTTTCAAATCTGGACAGAAAGGCTAGCTGTGTGAAGGAAGGATTATCAGGCAGACAGCAAGAGAGAGAGAGAGAGAGAGAAACAGCCAATAACTGAGAGTGAGTGATGTTATGCAACCACAGATGATTGGCCTCTGAACTTCACCCCTGAGGTTTCTGCTCGAAACTCGAAACTTCTCTGCTCTGTCAGTCGGTCACATCACAGCTGTAGTTGTTGACGTCCACAGAGATGCATCGCCATAAACTCTGCTATTTGCTTAACAGAGGTCAGATTTATCAGGATGCTGCAGCTCTGCAGTGTTATACAACACTATTGTAGGTATTCTAGGGAGTTTCAGCAGGTCTACAGGACTGTACCTGATTCCATGTAGAAGTATTGAATTTCTTTTAAGTGTAACAAACAAAATGCTGGCGGATGAACCTTAACTCAAGTTCAATATCAGAGAGGAAAATATCTGTTCAAGTATTTCTGTGTACATTTTCAGATATTGTTTGATAAGCGCAACATCTCGTTTTGCTTCAGAGCTTCAGCCCCAAACACAGAGAGTGCACAGAGCATTAGAGACCTTCATGTTCAACAGCACAGTCATGTTTTCAGAGAAACATCTGGCCCTGTCTGAAGGTAACAAACTCCACCAACTAACCTTTAAAGCTAACAAGTTAAGACATTATATCTAGTTTTTAAATCCATACAAAAAGGGTAAAAACAACATCTGGGGTTATGTTTTTGACTACTTCTTTGCTGAAACTGAACTGAAACTTCGCTGAAATTACTTCCTGGAGTCTCCACTGGTTGCTCCCAGCCAAGAAACCGTCCGACACATAACCTCCAAGAGAATAGTAAACTGCCATTTTTACACTCAGAGTTTTGTCTGAATTAAACAGATAGAATGTGATACTTAGTGATGATGAGAGAGCCTATCTTTATTGCGATGCAACCAATCATACATGATAACCTTTTGTAGAGAGTGATAGTGAAAGATGCCGGTTAGGTTCAGAGCTTGCAAGGGGAAAAAAAGTGCAGCTTTGGTTTCCACGCGGTACCTGCCAGAGCACTTACAGGTCAGGTTTTGGGAGTAGTGGGTTCATGTTACACACCTGGAGTTCCACTCTGTGAGCTTGGTGGAAGGCAGCCGTCCATAACCGGGTGTGATGGCGGAGGAGAGCTGCGGGCTGACCACCGAGAAGAGGAGCTGGAAACCCACAAAGCTGCCAGCTAACACGGTCAACTCTCTCGTCTCCATCACTCACCTAGACACAACAGGGAGAGGAGAGGGTGGAGACAGGACGGGGAGGGGAGGGGGGGGCAGGACACAGAGAGGGTGATACACATGGACAGGTTCAATCGATGACTGTCAGTCATCCCGGCCAACGCCAGAGGAGAAACTGAGGCGGCAGGCGGTGGTGAGAGGGTGAAGCGGCACCCTGTGTGGCTCATCCAGTCCACAAAGAAGAAGAGGAAGGGAGGAGGGAAAAAATAGAAGCTGAAGACATGGACTGTCTAATAGAAGTGACATGACAGCTTTAGACAAGCAGGGCAGTTCACAGAGGAGGAAGAGAAGATGAAAAGGTACAAGAGAGGCAACTAGAGTTCAGGGCCATGGAGGGAAAAATGGAGAGCGGCAAAAGCAGAAAAAAAAGTTACTGGGCATTGTGAATACAGTTTGCAGCTCAGCATTTAGAATAAAGGATTTCATTATTATGCATATTTTGCAACAGGATTACAGCGAGTTGTTTAGGACACACTAAAAATCCCAGAGAAGAAAACAAAGGCTGAGCGTGGAGAAAAAAAAAGAGGATTGTCAAGATGAAGCAACGTGTTCAGCTCATGAGACAGACTGTGTAGGACCGCGTCACAGCTTTAAGGCTCCAACAATGCTCTTTATTTTCCCCCACAACTAGCTTTAAATGTGTACATTAGACGCGTGACACCCTGGTTTAAGTGTTAGCGGTGTTGGTAGTATTAGCTGCTGACGGTGGAGCAATACAGATTTAAACTAATGAGAGCCAACGCCAGCCCTGGGTGTAGACATGTGAACTGACTGTAAACACATGCACAGCGCACACACTGACTGAAGAGTCTGTTTACTCTCACTCAGCTCAACAAACCAGAAGCCAGTCCCTTTCAAATCACAGGCTGTCAGAGCAGCTGGACTGAAGCAGAACCATGTTAGCAAAAGCAGCAGCAGCAGAGACACGGTTAAAGAAAGAGAGTCCACAAAGCCTTTTTTCCCTCTCCATTCACTGTAGATTGATGTTTACAGCTCCGACTGTAATCTTATTGGTTTTCTGAGCTGCTTACGTTCAAGAGTACGAAATTCAGACTGTCCTGATCCACTGGATGTCTCAGGGTCGGGCCGGAGCATCAACAACTCACTGGCCTTGTTCCCGAGAGCAGGCACAGTAATCCTAGCAATTTGTAGTCCTGAACTTGGAATGAGCACTAGAAACCCTCACATCACTCGCCACTTGTGAGTGCTTTAGGTTCCTATTTTTATTATTTTTATTTTAAATCGTGATCACCTGGCTTTGACCTTTCCACCGATTACAACTATAATTACAAGTAACCCACTGGAATAAAAACAGAGGTGTAAAGAAGGGTGACAAAGTTCAGAGGAAAGACTGGCTGCCAAATGTACATCCTCAACGTGACCTTTCATCTCAGCTGTTACCACACACTGCGTCTGCTCTCTGGCCTCATAAACACACTGGAATTCTGATTAAACCATAGAAATGATGCAAGCCATTTAAAACCACTTATTCCAGGAGAGCTGATGATTACGATTGTGCAAGGTTAAGATTATTAAAGGTAAAAAAAACTAGTACAATGTAGCCTTATGTGTTGCAAACAACTTAAGTCGCTGAGCCTCTGCGAAGCACGTGACACTTTAAGCATGTACGGTCTATTTTTGCTTAAATGTCTGGTGTCATGCATGCAACGCTGTTCTGCGAAACACAAGCGGACAAAAGAACAAGAACACAACAAGCACCTCGAGACACAAAGCGAAAGCCATCAATTTAAAAACAGTGCCGCGAAGATTACAGCTTTGCTCAGAGGCCACCTCCACAACGGTTTTCCACTAAAGCTCTAGAAACAGTCGCAGAATAAACTTCAAAATGGACCAAAATAGAGACGGGATGACAACCTTCAAACACACACACACACACACACACACACACGTTTAGCCACAAATCAAAGCAGCTGGAAAGAAGTGCAGCTCCTACTCCACTCAGCTATCCAACGCTCCATTCAGTAAAAAGCTGCCATGTTCAACAGGGACGCTGAGGCGGCCGATTCTTCTTGGTGGAGCCACACCACACCACACCACGCTGAGAAGCTCTTATTGTCCCTGAGAAGCAGCTATGCACATTCCTGGGCCACGTTGATCATATGCAGCATGTGCCTGAATAATTCATTGGCATTCTTCACCTGACAGGCTGGTTCACACAGCCCCATGGGAAGGAGGAGGAAGAGAAGAAGGAGCAGCAGTAGCAGTAGCAGTAGCAGCAGTAGCAGTAGCAGCACACAGCCTCCTCACTGCGGTTGACAGACCGGGGGACAAGAGAAGTGCTCCTCCGTCCACGTTTGACCTTGTTCTGCCAGACTATCCTGCTGCTGTCAGCAAACCGTGACCCCGTGACATATCGACCAAACACAAATAATAGCGGTTCAATCCCCCTCCTCCCCGTTCCTTTGGAAATCCAAACCGGCCTCTTGTGTACCGCAATGCTACACAAGACCAATGAGCTGCTCTTAAGGCACAATCACACCAATCTCTGCAGGCAGCTCGGGTCAGGACATGAATACTGATAAATAACCGGTGATTACAGCCGGTGAAAGATGACTGAGGTGTCAGGATGTAGCCTGCAGTGAGTGGACGCTCCCTCCTTCGATTTGGACCAATTGTGCACAGTGCACAATAGCAACCGGCGCGAGCAGACCAAAGTATATTCAAACTAAACACTGGCTAGCTCTCCTTGACACGGCTTATTGTCATCATGCTTTTCAGTCGGTGCATATCGGTGGTGACGTTAAAGCACAGCAGACACGCACATAGCATGACTGTCGGCCACGTTATGACCACTGGAAAACACAGTTAAAAAGACAACCCATGCAGGTGTTGGACGAGTTGGAACAAGCAACGGCCAATACGTTACCCGAAGGTTTTCTGGAGGAAAGTTGGTGCTAAAAACTGAACGGACTGCTACGTATGCTGTTGTTGGTGCTACTGCTGTTGCTGCCACCGACAAGCCAGGAGACACACGGAGCTGTTGCAGATTTGTACGGTCAAAAATAATAATACCAATACTGTGAGGTAAGATAAACACAGTTGGTCCAACGTTACGTTATATTTAATGTGGTGGAAGCAGTAGGGAGAGCTCGGTTACCTGTTATCCGTCGCATAGGTCTGTGTAGGCGGATAAGCTCCCGTTTAGCCGCCGTCTTCACCACTTTCTTATAACTTGACGTTAGCTAGCAAGTCGGCTAAAGTGATACAGCCCCGCTGGCTCGAGCTGTGTGACCCCGGTAAAGAAAGAGAGAAAGCCCGGAGAGCCCCCCGCTCTGCTACGCGAACAATGCCGTGTCCCAACGACCATTCCAGCCCGGAGAAAACTGGCTTTCCTCGCCGCCGTGCTCGCCCTCTGCCATGTGTTTGGCGTTATGAATCCGACAGAAAAGTTTTTTTTTACTCGTTTTTATTTTGGCGTTGACAGTCAGGACCAACGGGTGACGTCGACACGTACACGCCCCCCCCTCGCGGCAGAGGCTACACCCACGAGGAACAAAGACCACAATGCAACATGATTAATGAGAGGTTAGAGCGAGACAGGTAGTGGAGACTTAAAGGTCCACGCCAGAGCTTCTGTGAACTGTAGTCCTTTACTAGAAATGAGTACTGTTGTTTCCACACACATATTTCCATATAGAAAGAACCGGAGTTTTATATATTTATCAAAGTCTCATTGTGGTCTTGATTACACAACTCAGGCAAGATTTAGTCTATCTCTAGTGTCTGATATATTATATTATCATATTATTATCATATTATAATGGAATTACTGCTAACCAATGGCAGCCTGGAATATGTATATATATATATATATATATATATATATATATATATATATATATATATATATATATATATATATATAACCCTAAAGTCTTATAGTGTACGGCATACCTTTTAAAAATGTAATAAAGCTGAAAGATTAGTCAGTAAGCTTAACCGATTAGTCGACCAAAATCTTCTCTGATGAGAGGATTTTCTGCTTTTCCCTGTTTCATATTAATGAGTATTTCTGTGTGTTGGAGTGTTGTAATAAGTCATTTCAAGATGTCGTTTTGTTATATACTTGTACATTTGCACACTGACTGGTACTTACGATTACTGCGCAGCTTTTCTTTATCTTTCTTATATACAGAGAATGTTTGTCATGCACCAACGACAGTAAAACAAATTCCTTTTAATAAAAAGACATATAGGGTCCTTTAAATAACAATGAAACCATCTCAACCTGCAGCACACAGGGTGAGCATACAGAAATCACAGAGAGCTATAGCACAGTGAAGAGGTTATTGTATTTGTCCTGTCTTTAAAGGCACATATAGGCATGAGAGTGGATCTCGCCTATAAGGGCACGCCACACAGACAACAGGTAACCAATAGACTTTGGCATGTGCTGCAGGAGGAAATGAGCACACCTGGGGTAAAACACATGAAGTTGTGTGTGACCTTCACACGGTGAGGGCAAAGGATTCAAATTCACACCCTGACTGTATACACTGCATTGTCAGAATACTGACCAGGCTGACCCCAGGAGCCTTTCCACTAATAAGCCGTTTTTATTCTGGAGTGGACTGTTCTTGTCTCTTTGTTCTGGCAACTTCTGTGTCACTTTGCAGAGTGATAGGTTGAGTCAAGGTTGTCTGTCTGGTTCCACCAGACACATACACACACACACACACACACACACAGGAATGTTTTTCTCACACTCGCATACTGGCCTGCATAGAAATCTCTAGCAGCTTTTTTGCATGTTTGGTGGTTAGCCTTGGGCTTGCATTGTGCGACTCCAAGAACCCAATAGGCCCTCTGCACAAGGTTAAAATAGAGAAACATTTAAAAGATAGCTATAAAAGTGTATTTTTTTAATTATTGAATTGCACTGAAAATGAATCACTCTGTTTCAAAGAGAGAGTGAGAACTGGATTGTAAGTTCTATTAAAGACACGTGTAAGGCAGAAACAAGAGAGGAGCTGAAAAATGAGGTGCACGTTGACCGAGAGGGTGTTAGAGACAGACGAAGCTTGCAGTACTTATGCAACGTACAACCTCGGAAACGAACATGCTGTAGGAGACATCATAGGCATTATGGGTCGATTACTACCAGAAAGCACTATTAAAATTAGATTGTGATACGATCCAATGCAAATTTAAAGAGAATTAAATTTTAATGTGAAAATTCTAATTTGTTTAATATTCCCTTTCCGGTCCAGCAGAGAGGAAATAAAACTGACTGACTGAGAGAGTGAGTGTGTGAGAGAGCGCACAGGGATGCAGAAATGATATTTGTGTCGATTGAAGGAGTGTTACGGGACAGGATGAAACAAATCCTTTCTCTAACAATGATGAGCCTCGCAGGTTCGCCAAACATCAGCTGCTAATTAGAGCAGATCATACGCCAATCACACTGAAATAAAGAGGTGTGGGGAAAATAATAATTCATTCAAATAATGCCAGATTATATGAGAGGGGGAAGCACGCAGGCAGGGGTTGATGTGCTATCAGTCGTTTCCTTGGTGCATCGGATTGCAGAGTTCCTGGAATCTGTTCTGTACTTCAAAGGAAAAATGTGGTTTTTGAATTTGGGTAATCTGACTCCATAAAATGGATGTTAAAGAAACGGTTCGCTTTGGGAAATTTGCTTATTCAATTTCTTGCCAAAGGTTAGATGGGAAGATCAATACTACTCTCGTATCATGTGAAGTTGGAGCCAAGTAACTGAAGATTATCTTATTTTAGCATAGAGTAAAGACTGGAGCTAGCATGGCTCTGTGCAAAAGTAACAAAATCCAGCACCTCTGAAGCTCACTAATGAACAGTTTATGTCTGATCTGTTTAAACAAAGCCTAAAAATGATGCTGGTTTTACAGGAGTTATTTTCCGGACTATTTCTTGGCCAGCCAGCATATCTTTAAATAAACAACACATAATCTGAGTTTTAAAGGTGCTGATGGCAAATTTGTTACCTTTGGACTGACCCAGGCTTACTGTTTTCCTGCTTCCAGCCTTGCTTACTCATGCTAAGCTAAGCTAAACAGCTGCTGGCTTTAGCTAGTGTAAGTGTATTTTCAAAAATGTCAATGTCAAACATTTTTATTATTATTATTTCTTGAAGTTCATAATGTTACATGAATTTTCTTCCATATGATTCCATACATTTTTGTGGTCCTTACAATACTGTTGTGTGTGTATTTGAAAGTGAAGGAAAGTTTTGGTGTGAAATTGGTGAAGATGACTTTACTGCATTTTGAAGCCAAATTTCCATGCAGTTACAGAATGGAAGAAGACGCCCACCCGTCTACATCAGTGGAACTGAGGTGGAGCAGGTGAACAGTTGCAGTAGTTTCAGTGTAAAGGCAATTCCAAAATTTCTTTCAAAATACATTTAATAAAATTATAAATTTGCCAATAGTTGTTGAAAACACGTGAAAAGACTTTGAATGATATATTAGTGAAATGTGGAGTTAGAGGTTCAAACAGTTTTTCACCAGTTTTCAGTCCAGGATTTTGTGGGCGGTCCTTAAAGGGTGGCTCGATGACACGCTGAGGCCATCCTGAGCATACCCCTGCACCCCTAGCAGAGAGATAGAGATGAATTCATCTCGCTCAGAGTGTTTCAACGTTAGTCATGTCATTTTCTGAACTCATCTGACACGTTTCAGTCGCTTCAAAATGGCTGCTTGACTGCTCCCACGAGTGGGCGTGGCTTCAGCACATTCAGAGGACACGCCCCCACAGTCCTGGAGCTGAGAATTCATTTTTACCTGATTTTGACACCTAATTTCATAAAGTTGTTGATATTTTTAATCATTCAAATTTGGCTGGGTGGTTAATAACACTTTCTTCTTTGGTCTGACAAACTCATGAAACAAGAAACAAAAACATCTTAAGGAAACTTAAGAATGCAAAATTCCACTACGCAGGATGCAGATATTTAACTCAATTTCTATTTGTACAAAGACTCAGTTTGATCAAACGGCATGTGTGGCTTTGTTTTGGGTTTTTGCCTCCTACTTTGCAGCTTCCTAAATATAAAGCTGACTTTGTAGCCTTTGTCTCCTTATTGGCTAGACATTTGATCTTATTGAGGTGGAAGTCTCCTGTGCCGCCCTGTCGCTCCTCTTGGATCAGGGACATTCTTCAGTTTGTGAAGTTGGAGTTGGAGTGAAATTAGGTGCATGATACATGGTTCACTTGCAAAGTTTAATAAAACCATTTTTCGCACATGCTGAGGAATTGATTTTTATTTTTGTTCCAGAGTAGCTGATTGTCTACTACTTGTGCAGAGTTTTTTTTGGTGTGAATTTAAAACATGCTGGAAATGTTTATGTGTGCTTTATTTATCTCTTTAAGTGAACATGTTGGACTTTTATTTAGCAGAGGGTGAGCAATTTGTGTTTGGTTTGTTCTGTGTATTTTATTATTATTATTATTATTACTTGTTATATCTGACACTGTATTAAAACTTGAAATGTTACCTCTTGATTTTGTTATGTCACTAAAAAATCACTAAATTAATATTTGAATTAAAAAAATCCTGTCCCAAGTTCTTGTTGGTATTTACAGAGGAGCAATAGAAAGCATTCTGACTGGACACATTAGAAATTGGCATGGGACAGAAGCTCTGCAACTTGTAATTAAAACCAGCCACTGGAGTGTTATCAGTGATGTGCTTGGGCAAAGCCTAAAGGATACTAAAAGACAACACCCTCACCAATCACAACTTGTTCACCCCGCTGCCATCTGGCAAGCAATACAGAAGTAACCACTGCGCACCACCAGACTACAGAGAGCTTATGTCCTCAGGCTATGAGACTCCTCAATTCATCCTCATCCTCCACACTCCACTGTAAATAAATGACCCCTTCATGAACCTTTTCTGCATGGAACTTTATGTTTTTGCTGGTTTTTACATGACCATACCACTACTGTATATACCAACTATAACCAAAGTTTTATATTTGTGCCATGACTTGTATTACTTATATTACACTGATTGCACATACTAAACATATTCTGTATACGTGTATATGTATATACATATATCTTTCTTGTAAATATGAAAAGTAAGTCATATATATATATATATATATAAATTCCTTCAATTGGTGCTCCATGTATATACTTTGTTCTATTTCATTGCTGATTTTATAGTTTTATTCTGTTGTAATTTAAACATTTGTTAGAAGATTTGTCGTTGTATAATGACAATAAAGCTGAACCTTGAACCTTGGAAATGTTAATAATTAACAAACCAGAAAATCTTCCTGCTGAACTTTCCGAAGAGTTTATCAAACCTTTGTTACCCGATTGATTTAATTAATTTAGTCAGATTCACTAAACAAATCCTTAATTTACATTTTCAAGCATGGACATTTCATGTCCCTGATGGCTTACTGTAATTAACCTGTAATGATGATGATAATGAGGACAACAATGACACTGTTTATTATATTAGCAGAGTAATTTAATACAGCAGGCTGCTTAATCTCACTGCAGGCCACAGGGCCGCTCTCATCAAGGTGTAAGACAGAACGAAGGGCAGGCCACAGCAGGGCGGTGTAGAAAACTGCAGGCCGGCTGAGTCTTTGGGTCAGTGCCATGCCTGTTGGTTCTGTTTAGAAGAAGCATAGTCTGTGTGAAGTGATTTTTTTTTTTTTTTTTCAACCTTGAGGGCATTTGCTGGAAGGAGAAAGGCGGTTGGCTTGTAGCCCAGGACAAAGAGGTAATTGGTTTACACTAGCCCTGCAGTGGATGCCCATATGCTGAGCGCACAAATACACACACACACATATATAAAGTTAAAACAGCAAGAATATGGAGCAGATCTGTTATGGTTTGATCCTTCATTTTGAGGAGGAAGAGATTCAGCGAAGTGAACAAACCCCCCGCAGAGTCTTGCGTATCCACATCACTTGAAAAGTGTACAGTAATGATGTGGTTTTTATGTTTGAGAGCTGAAGTCATCGGGTTCAAAATGTCAGAGAGAGTTTGGAAGGCAGGTTCTTTCTACACCAAAAACACAAGAAAATAAAAAATGTATGGACTGCATTAAACAATGTTTCCTCTAATATAAACTGCAAATGTTAGTATTCCAGGCTACCTTTCTTGCTACAGTAGAAAGATAAGCCAATACCTCTAAGACCGTCTTATGCTCCAGCAACTGAAGTGAAACTTGTTGTCTGAAACAGAGTCACATTCATCATCTCTCCTCTGCCTTTTGCCTTGTCACGTTAGGAGTGATACGTACAGTTTGAAAATACAAATGATCTGGGGCTTTCTGGTGGCTCCACTGGTAGAGCGTGCACCGCATGTGTGAAAGACTTGGTCCTTGCTGCAGTGATCTGGCTTCGACTCAAGCCTGTGGTCCTTTGCTGCGTGTCATCCCCTGTATCTCTGTCTGCTTTCCTGTCTGTCTTCAGCTGTCCTATCAAATAAAGGCAAGAAATCACCTCTGTTTGTCCAATTAAGCAGTACAGCTTTGGTCTCTATGACAACTGTACTGAGGGTGAATTTATATAGAACTCACCTGTTCAAATGATATTAAGAGTTAAAGTTATGCAGAATTAACAGCGTGGATGCTTTGATTGACAGTTAGTTGCCACAGGTGGCTTGTTTGGGCACCCAGGCTTCATTCAGCTCGCCTCGGGAATTAGTGGGGAGCCGACGGAGGTGGGACTGCCAAGATGGCGACGGCCAGAGCCACCACAGTGAGCTTTACAGCAGCTCTGCAGCACCCTGTGGGAGATGTCGCTGAGACTACGTCCATGTTTTATACAGTCTATGGTACATACTTATGTAAGCTAAACGGAATACAAGAACAACGCTGTTTCTTTATTTACATAGATCATCACATCAACAGATACAGATGCTAAGCCTGGGACATTTAGTCCTTTAGCATGATATTGATATTTATTTATTTACAGTATTTATTGCTAAAATTAGGTCCATAACTTAGCTACTTGCTAATGAAAGGTGCTGGAAAGATGCTGTCAGCTGTCGGCTCGTGACTGGTCAGTTTAGGCGGAAGCAGACTGTACTTTCTACATTTAAAAACCTATTTTATAGACTCATACATTATTTCAAGACTAGATTAGTGGGCTTAATTAAAATGTGACTGCTTTACAAGGTTCTGTATCTGTTGTTTTTACAGGACAAAGTAAAACTAAAAACAAAAAAAAAAAGACAATATATTTATTTTGCAAAATATTTCATGGGATTTTGAGTTATGTTTGTGGGACTGAACTCACAACCTCAGAATTTCCAGAGTTAAAACATAGTCTGTGTATAAAAACTCTTTCTGTGTATATGACCCTCTAACCTGCTGTGAACTTACTCGGGGTACACGGGAATTCACATGATTTTAATTCTGCCTCTGATGTAACAGGGTTAAATCATAAGTCTTTGCTCATTTGCCTCAGTAGAAATGGACATATGGGCAAAAGCAGAGCAGCAGTCACCATATTTTTTTTCACTGGAATAGACGCAGTCATGAGACGGAGCTCCAGACGCACAGGAAATGTCAGCAGCTCTGCCCCGGGGTCAGGGGCATTTGGAGTCTTGATTGGATCTTTTCTCAGATAACCTATAAAACACAATCAGGCACAGAGAGAAGGCCACAAGGGATAATGAAATTATCTGGAAAGCACGTATAAACCATCAGCAGAAAAAAAAGAGAAGTGGTGAAGGTTGACTGAGAACTACATTTGACATGGCCGAATACTCTGCAGAATGAGAAAACAGGGAACCATCAAGGAAGACCAACATGTTCAAACACTCCATGAAACGCCCACAGCAGAATATTGAGTCTAATGTTGAATTAGCTGTATATGTGATATATATTTGTTCCATATTAATATTAGCATGACTATATGTCAGTAGGTGCCCTCGGGTGACCAGACATTCAGAATGTGCATACACACTCCCCGTATACGCAGACACATTCCTGTATGTACATACATCTATGCATCTTCATCAGTGTGAGAGTATACTGCAAATCATATGTATGTATTGCATTAATATATTAATGCTGTGTTCTTCCTCTGCGCTTCATGAGCAGACTTTAGAACGGAGCGTTTATTTAACAATAACATGAGCTTTAATCCCAAGAAAACACTTGGCAGAATAAATCATTATGCTGCCGTCTTTAGTCAATTACAGTAATTATTAACCTCCCTTGGGCCCAGTGAGTAATGTTTGAACTTACCAAGGCACAAAATATTTAATTATCTCAGGAGGAGACTAATTAGTACTTTATTGCAGGTACTGAGTCCAAAACAGCTATTATTCAAACAAATAAGCATGCATTTTAAATGGGTCTTAAGTTGAATTGTTGTGTTTCAGCACTGGGGGAAGTCTTTGTGTTTTTTTACACCATGTAATGTAACATATGATGATACATTTAACAGCATTTTCAGACTGCTACAATAGCTGATGTGTGTAATTCCTGCTGGCTTTTGCTGTCCAGAGCATGTACATGTACATGAAGGTGATTTGGCACAAGTGGAGAGATGATTTGATAGTATTTGCATAGGTAAATTAGGGCAAGGCATCATATTCTTTTTTTTATTTCTAAGGTTTAGATTGTCAACTGCGGCACTCATCCTCCCAGATATTATATTTACAATTACAGCGTGTCCCTAAAATATTTAAAAATAAAATGTAAAGGTGTTTAACAGGCTGAATAGATTCTTTCTTGGTCCAGGGAATCCTGAAAGTCACGGCGCTGCTACACCACGGTGCATGACTGATATAAAGTGCTTTATAATTAGTCAAATAGTTGATATTCCAGTTGAACCTGAGGAGCAGATGCCCAGCGGGGACTCTGTATCTGCCAGCTGATTATTTTTGCATGCACAGTATTTGAGCTTTAAGATACATTTATAACTTCTATTATAAAAACTGAGAAACATTTTAAAATCTGTAGAGGATAATAAGAATTTTCTCACAAAGCTGAGTTTAATACTAGTATACTAATATCGCCAAGAATAAGGGACTGTACAAAAATGACTGACGTGTGAAGAGAGGCTGAACGTTACGTCTCACGTTTTAAAAAAGGCCACCCCCTGCATTATTCATTCAGGAAAACAACACTCCCAACAACTTCTTAGAACAATAGGACATGTTCATTTAGTAGATTTATTACTCTTTTAACCACAAATAACTAATATAAAAGGAAAAGCAACAAGATTTACTCAGATTTGAACATTTATGTCTTAACACATCAATTCATTTTCATAATATGCACATTACAAGTGAAAATTTTAAATGATTCCAGCCGCTCTGTGGGCTTAAACCAAGTGAAGTGCTACTGGTAAGCTTGTGTTTTATGCATGAGGGAGTTTGGTTTCACATGCAAAGTGATAGAAATATACAGAGCTTGTGTTTTGGTTGCAGGTGGGTTAACTGTCAATGTGCATGCAGAAATATCACGGCGCGGAGAAGCCATGCATCTTTGTCATGTAACTGTTTTGACTTCTTTTTTTTTATGATGAATCTCTAAAGAAAAAAAAAAAACGACGCTCCCTTCAGCAAAAATAAAAACGAGATTACACTTTTCAGACAACAACCTCCCCGCCTAATAATTTTCACGCAGTCCCTTAGAACAGCAGCGTGAGTGTGCAGTAATCACACATTAAGACGTGATGAGAACACAGTGTGATTAGTGACTGCAATTTTCCATCAATAGTTGAACTTGTTGTTCTGATAATGAACACAAGATGGCATACTTGATGCTGTCTTCCACTAACCGTACTTCAGAGGGCCCAGAGAGGGTTAGTGAGCTTTCCTTTTCATTCAACGGCCGTTACATCAGTACACAAGTCTGAACAACGGCCTGCATTTATTAGAAAGTGGAGCAGAAAGAGTGAGCAAATAATATTAAAACTTCCAAATCCCCACCGGACAGAACCCATCCATCCCCTGCAAGGCCTAACATGTATCTTTATGCCACGTTACATAATATTTATTTGATACTAATGTAAAGCAGTTAGACTCAAACTGGTAAGCAGAGCGGCCTGTGCCAGGTCCCAGTATGTGTGTGTGGGGTGTGGTGGAGGCGTCAAAAAGGAGGGCGGGGGGTGCCATAAGTTTGTGTGGTGCCATGCGCAATCTATTCCATTCTACACCCACACAACTAAACGAACTACTGTAACAAGTAACAAAATGCAGAAGAAAAGCTTTTCACGAGTAAACAAAACAGACGCACACACACACACACACACACACACACATATGCACCTGTCATTATTTACCCAGACTGGCAACAATTGTCAGTCTGATTTAACCCCACTTGTCCCCCATGCCAGGAAGTTTGACGAGCGCCATCAGACAAGAAGAGCTAGCCCTCCTTTTTCTTGACATGTGAACAGCTGGGGTCTTCTGTGTTATGACTCCTGCTGCCACATCTGGTGTGTGTGTACGTGTGTGTAGGTGCTTCAGCGTGTTTATGGGTGTGTGCGTTTGATGAATTCTGCCACATCTGGGAGGCAGTCCAGCTGTCCCACTCCTCACACGTCTGGACAGCGTCCTGCAGACACTAAGCTGTCACTCCGGGTTACCTGGAGGAGCCCACCGCACTGAGACACTGGCTACATGTGCATCCGCACTGCCACATCTGTCCAGTGTGTATGTGTGAGACTGAGCGTGTGTGTGTGTGCATGTGTGTGTGTTTGTGACACTGGGTACATGTATGTCCTCAGGGCTGAGGCTCCAGTCTTCACACCTCTCAGTTAAAAACACACCCAGAAAGACACACCAGGCACTGTAGCCGGGGTATGTGGGTCAAAGACTGATTCACGAGAAAGATTTTGAAGCTTACCGTTCCAATGCTGCAGCATTTAAAGAAAAGTACATTTAAGACGACGACTTAAGAAAATAGAAATCCTGCCATGACTTTCACTCATAGCAGGAGTTGGTTATACAGTACATGAACTGGCTGAACCCACATGCTCCCTATAGTATACGTATTTTTCCCTCCAAACTGCACAGATCCTTCTGGATCTCCTCGTTCCTGTGCACCAGCAAATGTATTTTACACCGGGTGAAATATTTAAAGTTTCAGACCCAAGGCATCGCTGCACTATAACTTTATACAGAAAACTGTAGACGTCTAGTGCATCATTTTAGACGTATTTCTGTGGTATATGTTTAACCTTGGAATCTTAACTAGGATTTCAAATATTGAATCTTTGAGGGAACTGAAGAGGTTCATTCAGGGTCCAGCAAAATCAAAATAAGTTAGCAGGAAAAATCATCAAACGTGCAAAGATATGCCACCATATTTATTTAATTTAGGGACTGTGCAAAAATCATTAGAGGGAGTGAAAAGGGGAAGGCTGTGTTTTATTACTTTGTGCTGAATGAAGGCAGCCTGGTCATAAAGGTGCATTCTAAAATATTAAACTGTTTTTCAAGACATTTACAGCTTTGTTTATATCACCTTGTGTGTAAAAACAAATCGGCTCCACGTTAAACCGGCCTGCTCAATAATGCTAGATCAGTTCGAGATATGGAGGGTTATCAGGGGTTCAAGGAAAATATGAATAATGGTGGGGAGGATGGATAAAGTTCAGCCTTTCTTCTTACCCCAGTAATTTTTGTACAATTCCCTCTCCTTTATTTGACGAGAGAAAAAAAAAATCCTAAAAAGCTACAACAGACAAACAAAACGAGACAAATAAGATGAAATACATAAAATTCAGAATTTAACAAATTTACAAGAACATTTGCCAATAAGTCACATATAAAATATGACATCTTATATTGGCTTGTATAAACGAGACACATGAATTCATTATGATGATTTTTCTTAAATAAAAATATAAAATAGTGCTGAAACAATTCACACAATAATCAATGAGTCAGTCAACAGAAAATTAACTTCTGACAGTTTTTTACTATTGATTGATCATTCGTCATTTTTTTTTATTGGAGCTTCTGAAAATGATAATAAAAGTATCTATGATATTAAACATTTGCTGCTTTTCTGCTCGTCATCTTTGGGCTTTGGACTGTCAGTCAGGCAAACGAAGCAACTTGAAGTCATCCCATTTGGCTCTAAGAAGATGTGACGGGCATTTTTCATTATTTTCTGTCATTTCATAAAGCTGGAAAAAAAAATCCCTGATTAAGACAGAAAATGACGGTCAGATTCATTGATAATTAAAGGGAATCGTTTTGGTGCCCAAGTAATGAGCTCGGAGATTTGTGGACTAAATTTTTTGGACTCAAGATGACTCATACAGCACATTACAGTGCAGCGGTATACATGCAGTATAGCCGATCATTTGTGTGTGTGTGTGTGTGTGCGCGTCGATGTGTAAAAGCAGCCTTGGAGTGAGAGTACTACTGTACTACACTCCTCAGTGTGCCAGTGAGTGCATCTCTCTTTTTTCGTCTACGTGGAGTGTTGCTAGTTCTGTACCTCCAGATCAGTGCAACATGCATCTCTCCCTAAGCACTCCACCACTGAAGAATCTCCACTCTAATTAACTGAGATTACAGCAATTAGCAGACCATTAATCACACCCTTATTAGTTTAGCCAGGCAGAGAGAGAGAAGGGAAGAGTGAAGAGAGGGGTGGAAAGACAGAAAGTGCAATCGGATGGGAAAATAGAAGGAGGAGAAAAGATAGAAGGAGGAAGAGAGAGAGAGAGGGAGAGGTTCTCCTCTTGGCACTGGAGCCGGCTGTGATTTTCACACTGCCTTCTGTTTCACATAGTGTAGCTTTAGGAGCAAAAACAATGGCTCTCTGATGAATACGTGTCTGTGCTGTATAGTGCGTGCGGTCACGTAGTGTGTTGTACGGTGTTCTCGTGACACTCATGAAGCCAACACACACCTTCATGCGAATACACCCCGCGTAGAATTTCTATGTGATAACGGAAGTGTAGATTTAGCGTGTAATGTGTTGAGTCCTAAAGAGTGGTGGTGGGTGGCAAGAGTGTGAGTTTGGGTTGGCACGAGTTACTGGTATGTTAAAGCACCGAGCGTGTGTGCGTGCATGTGTGTCTAAATGCATGGTGTTACAGTATCAGTGTGTGTGTGTGTGTGTGTGTGTGTGAGCCAGGGGAAAGAGGTTGTGTGTGTGTGTGTTGAGGAAGGAGTGAGAGTGAAGCGGCTTCAGAGGATGAATTTCTAAATACGCTGATATCTGATACCATCTTCTGTCTACCGTTCTCTCTCTCTTTTCCTCCCCCTACCCCCCCATCCCTCCCTCCCCAACTCGCCTCCCCTCGTCAGCAAGCGGGGTCAAATGTTATTCCCTCCTCGTTGTCACGGTTGCCAATCACCTCACATTCTGTAGCAACTGTTTCCAAGGCAACGGAGAGATCCGGTTGCCAGGCACCGAGAGCAATGCATGTGATTGTTACTTATTTATTTAATTCTATCTTTATCTATTTGTTCATTCTAAATGCGTCCGCTTGCGTTCACCAGAAATACACACATATGCACACACACACACACACACACACACACACACACACACACACACACACACATTGTTATCACTGCTCCTCTCACACTCCTTCTCTCGCTCCCACATGCACACATACATACATGAACTGTTATTCTTTTTTTTCTTTTTTTTGCAAACACACAAACACGTATATCTGCACACACATGCACACAGAGACATCACACACACACACACTCACCCACTGCTACGACCCTGGCGCTAACTAACTAACCCATCTGCATTTACCACAGGTGTGAAACGTGCGCATTGGATGACAAACAGTGATTATCATAGCAATAAGGATCCTAATCTGAGCTCTGCTCTCCTCCTGGCCTTCTGTTCCCTCCTCTAATCTGCCACGTCTCATAGGAGCTGCACAGTGATAAAGACAGGCCCTAATGAGAGGGCTTTTATTGCACTGTGATTTCCTCCCTCCGTCCCTCCACTCCACTCCACTCCCCCCTCCCCCCTTTGCCTCACCCTCTTTTCTCCATATCCATCCTTCTATACCTGCAGCATCCTTTCCATCTATCCATCCAATCCCTGCAGCCGCTCCTGCAAGCGTCAGGCCTTTTGTTTGTCTGGATAAATATTACAGGGTAATTGTAATGGAGTGACCCATCAGGGGGGGTACTTATTCATTCAGTCTGTTGTCTCTGTTTGCTTTAGTGCTGTGGCTATTACAGACTGAAGTATAGGGGAGGAGGGGGGGATGGAGGAGAGGGGGAGGAGGAGGGTCAGAGCAGAGGAGAAAAGGCTTCAGGTGACCGGGTTGATTCTGCCGGGGGCTGCTTTGATGTCAGCTCACTCAGAGATGTGACGTGCTGAACTGTTTGTCGGCCATGCTTTCGCTACATTCCTGTTGAGAGGCGGCTTGATACTGTACGGAAAAGTCAGCAGATTAATCATGTTCATCACAGTCAGGCCTATGGGAAGTGAAGAATGGAGAAGGTGATTCGAGTGTTGGGCATGTAGGCAGTGTTACTGATTATACAGTACTGTAGATACTGTGCGTGTAGGCAGGGCAGTTGGAACAACATAATATTGTGTGGAAACAGATGCTAGAAATTCTCGCTACAGATCGTTCCTTCAATACTGTATATTGATATATTTTTAGCCTGCTGCGACGAAGGCTCTCAGAATGGCCATATTGGTTTGTTGGGTTGGCCTACTGGTTCAGAAATACCTCAACAAATACTGGACTGATGAAAGATGAAGATTTTGTACAAATATTCATGGTCCCCAGAGGACAAATCCTAAGTTAGCCCCTGGCTTCTACTCTAGCACCAGCAGCAGGTTGACACAATCAGCTTTTACTGAAATATTTCAACATGCAATGAACTATTGTATGGCTTTCTATAAAAATTCATGGTACCCCGAGGATGAACCCTAGAGATTTTAATGGTTTGTCACCAATAGGACAAAGTTTTCACTTATCCTGTGAAATATCATCCATATCTACTGAATGGACGGTACCAAATGCTGTACAGACAATCATAGTACCAGGAGGATGAACCCTAGAGATTTGAATGGTTTGTCACCAGGAGGAGATGAATCCTGACTTAAATGACTGATATTTCCTTTTAGTCCCACTATGAAGTTTGTGGTTTTCACTGAAACGTCTCAAGAACAGGTAAATGTACATGGAGTGGATACAATTGGTATACCTATACAGTCGAACAAAGCACAAAGCAATCCAGTGCATTTTTAAAAAATATATTTATATGTATTTTCTTTTAGATAATGTCAGAAAATAGTTTGAAAAAAATGTATGACGCAAGTTCTAAGAGCAAAGGATGACTTCATTAAAGTGTAATGCGGACAACTCTAAAGAAATTCAGTTTACTATCATACAAGACGAAGAAAAACAGGAAATCTTCACCACTGAGAGGCTAAAACGATTTCCCATTAAAATGACTTCGAAACAGATCATCAAAATAGTTGATACACACATTTTCTGTGGACAGAATAATCAATTCATTTGACCTAATTGTTGCAGATTTTTGTCCTATTATGCTGTGAGGGGTTCGTGTTATTGTGTCAGCACTGTACTGTATATAGTCTCAGTATTAATCAGATATCATAGAAAAAGCAAACTAGTGAAGCAGGTAATCAGTGTAGGCAGGGAAATCAATTGGATCTTTAATTGCTGTGTGGAAGAAGAGACAGAAAAATTGCACACGCACCCATGCACACACACACACACACACACACACACATACACAGTGACAGAGACAGTGGCGCTGATGTGAGTGGAGTCTCTAGGGAGTGGCGTGGAGAATCCTCTTGGCTGGGAATTTCCAGGGTTTAACACACAGACACAGTTTCTGTCAAAGGGCCCTTTTACATGGATGAGCCCCAGCATCACATTCGCCCACTGTGAAATAGAGGGATTTGAATAATCTTATTACACCCCATTACAATAACACTAATATGATCCAATGCCCTGCAAACTATACCAGAGTCAGGAAATTGACAATTCTGATCACCCCACAGGGTCCCAGAGACGGGCCAAGTGTAAAGCAGGAAAAAACAAATATTTTATCAAGGGAAGAGTGTTTTTATTCGTGTACGTAACCAACATTACAGCGCTTCTTCAATGGTGATTCGATCCAGACAGAGATTGAAATGTTATCAGATCATTTTACTGATAAATACACAGTGTAAAGGCCTGCAGTCCAAATGTTACTTCAGTGAAAGTACAATATTAAATGCGTTTTACGTCAGCAAAATAATTACGTTATAAAACATTAGGGGCTAATTAATATTAATGCATCAGTGTGTTTAGCATTTCACGGTTAGGTGGATATGCTGTACATAGAGAGATTTTCAGTGCCTTTCAGTCAGTTGATTTATTTTTTGTAGAATTGACAATGATATTTCTTAAAATTCTCTGTATATTTATTCCACAGTTTGCACTGCTATGTTTGTGTTTTTTATCCAGCAACAGTAGTGTACTGTATCTGAATGTTTGTTGTACATGTCAGTATATCAGTGTCAAAGGGAGTTATTAGTGTGAAGTCCTATAATTTGCTTTTGAAATAAAAAAAAACACCTAAATTAAACAAAAACTTGAGTACAAGTGAAAGTAAAAGAGAATGCTGTCACTGCACTGACTTTTGCTTTTGGCCACTTCAGACCAGCAGAAACTGAAACTGCTGTGAACACTGATGTATCATCACCTTTTAAGTTGACGCGGTTGCTGTTAAACAGTTGCTGATTTACACATGCAGCAGTTATGTGGCAACATTATCATCCATCTGCATTCATGTTTGTGTCCACCTGCTGAATGTCAGTCCAACGTTCCCTCTATTTTTGCTCTGTTTTTTGGTCTCCACCAACTCCTGAGAAAAAATATCTGTCTCTTTAGCTGCTAAATGCTCCACTGTGTTCACCAGCTATGGTCGCTAGCTGTGTCTGTCTGCTGTTTGGTGCTGGGAAGGTAGAGTACAATGTGTTTTTGAGCTTTTTCTCTGAAAACAGCTGCCTGCTGTGGCTGAAAATGACGCTACAAGAGCAGCGAGAGAGAACCAAAACAGATAAACACCGTGCTGAAACTCGCCTTGTGAAGCGAACGGAGCTGCAGATTGTCACATTGTTGTTTGATTGATAATATATTGTAAAAACATTGATTATAGCTACTTTAAGAACTCGGCCACTGACTGAAATGATAAGAAGTACAGTTTCTGCACTGAACAATGCATCAGGTTTTATGTTTTGTAAGAAAAAGGACAGCTCAGATAAATGTAGTGCAGTAATATTTACAGAGCTTAAATACATGTACTTAGTTACTCTTCACCAGCAGCGTTTCCTCATTGTTACTGTACTTGTCTGCTGCTGACACTTTGTCTGTCTTATTGTCCCCGTTCTGTTATTCTGTCTCCCTCTCTTGCCGCCCCTCCTGCAGGCAGCTTGGAGAACAGCTGAGAGTAGACTGAGATTTATCTCTGACTTTCTAAATGCGTTCCTGCCCGTGCCCCTACCTGCCTGCAAGCCTGTTTGCCCGCCAGCCTGTCTGGATATTGGATTTGCTCTTTGACTGTGACCTTATACACGGCGAGCCACAGGAGCTAGTGCGACTGCTGGACCTTCTGTCCTGTCGTGCAGAGTCGTGTCTTCCTGCCATCGGGGGCCTAGCCTCACCCCGATCCAAACCCCTCAATACGCCCCCCAACCAACCCCCACCCCTCCACCATGTGCACTTATTGGATTCCCCTCTTCACCACGCTCTCTGATAAGGGCATCTGTCAAGCGGATGAACAATCAGAGCTAAAAAGGTGTGTGATGCACGCTTGGAAGGATCTTACTTCCTGCAGAGGCCAAGAGGATGCTGGGTGGAGGAACAGGGTGAGTCTCGGGTCCAGGACTTTAGGAGAGGATTACGATCACCATGGATGCTCTTCACATCAGGCTTGTGCCCTGGAGGAGGGCGCACACTAACATCCATTTGTAGTCGATGATGATGGCTTCCGCTCAGCTACGCGTATTCTCAAGCAATAACATCGACATCTGTATTATCAACCCAAGAATACCCGTGGTCGAGACGGGAGCAAATGGCCACACCACCTCACTCCCCTCCACCTTCTCTCCTCTCTCTTTCTTTCTCTTTCTCTCTCTCTCTCTCACTCTCGTCTCCCATCCCCCCCTTTCTCTGTTCGACGCTATAGAGCAGGAGAGAGCTGGAGGGAAGGGTGGGGATTTCATAAGCTGCTGAAACTGTCCAGGTCCTGCAAGAAAAAGAGAAAGAACACAACTCTTTTGGGACTGATTCACCAAATAATTAACGCTGCAACTAATGAGGATTTTTATTATTGATTAATCTGCACATTGTATTTAATATATGTATATACATGTACATAAATGCATACTATTATATTAATCAGTTAGTTGTCTGTACAAATATTTTAAAAAGCAGAAGAAAAAAACGGCAACTGCAACTGCGAGCCTGAGGTGATGTCTCGAAAACAAAGCTCATCTTTCACAATAAAAGCAGCAATTTGAGAGGCTGGACCTGCAAAACATTTGACAATTTTTCACAATTTTTGAAAAGGAAATAACGAATCCATCGTGAACTTATTATCTTCTCCAATGATCGACTAATCGCTTCAGCTTCAAGGCAGGCAACACCGCATGTTCCGTGGGGGGGGGGGAGGATTGCTGTCTGTAGATGCCACACAGATATATTAGAGTCACGTTTGCTTCAGCAGAGAGAATACTGAGCAATTAATCCAGTAAACCATGTGCGAGTGGAGTTTTATCCGTCTAAATAAGCGTTTCGTTCGAGATGCCTCTTCTGTGTTGCACAGAAGTGCTCACCAATCGGTGTTAATATCACCTACATGTCAACTACAATGCGACAGTGAAGCTGCTGTTGTTTCCACTGTCGTAAATATCCTCTACTCACTATTTCTACTGCCACACCAACTGTATCTGCAGTCAGCAGCAAGCAGGCAATGAGAGAAAGAGCCGAGAGAGAATGTGATGGACTGCCGCGCTTCCATGAATAGTCATTTTGTCATCACACACTAGGGTGCAATAAAGTTTTCTTTTTTCTTTTTTTTTTTCTTCTCTTTTTTTGCAACGCGTGGAACCCCTGACTGAGTGCAAGTAAGGAAGTGGGAGATGTGAGCTTTGCCATCCCTGTCCCTGTGTTTATCAGTGAGCGCCACAGTCGCACGCATACATCTGAGGGAGTGAGGGCTGCCCCCGCAGTGCTGCGAGCTCGAGCCCCCATGCTGCACACATGAGAGAAATCAGGAGAAAGGGAAGGAGAAAAACAGAGCGAGAAAGAAACAAGAGGAGGAGGCAGTGAACGGGAAGAAGAGGCAAGAGGAGGAGGCGGTGCGTGCGTGGCGTGTGTGTGTCTTTATGTGTACGAGGGAGATGGAAAAGGACAGGAGAAGGCGACATGACAGCATCCGAGTGAGAGAAAGAAAAGGCGGCCGAGGAGAGAGAAATAAGAGAAATGTCATGGAACAGAACGGAGGGGAAAAAAAGAGGATGGAAGGAATGGATAGAGAGCAGGAGGGAGTGTTTGTGTGCGAGGGAGAAAAAGAGACAGAGAGAGAGAGAGGGAGGAGGAAGGGTGGTGGCAGTGGCGGTTGGGGGGGGAGGAGGAGGGGGGGGGGTATCATCTGGGTTTGGACTGTCATTCTACGACATGATTGGCTGTGTCAGGAAGAGATAAGCAGTCTTCACATCCTTCTGCCCTCGCATCTTCAAGGCCCCGGAATCAAACGGTGGAGAAACACCGCCGCGCGCTCCTCTGCACTGAAAAGAGACTACATGAAAGGAGTGATTCCTGCTATTATTCTAAACACCTCTGCATGTGAAATACCACACTTTTTTCTTTTTTTTTTTTCAAAGAGATGGATGTGGAAGAAAAGGATAAAAAAAAAAAAAAAAAGGCAGGAAGACAGAAAAACGACTGGTTTGAAAATGTTAGGATTCTTCATAAGGAGGCTGTAGCCTGATAGCACCCTTGTGGTTTCCGAGGCCCTGAGATCTCAAATCCCTGTGTCTTTACAACTCTTTCTTCCTCTTCCACTCGCCATAAGCTCTCACATTAGACAGCATTAGGGAGGGAGATGGAGCGCGGAGCAGCAACTCCCCTACGACTCAGTTCCTGCAGGACTTAACATCTCAGCTCTTAACTGTCCTGGTGGCCTGTCCAGTCAGTCTCCTCTGACTCAACCACTTCGCCACGTGTCATCTAAGAGAAATCCCTAAATTAATCCTTCACCCATTACTATAAGCTCTGACACTCTTGTATAGATCTGCAGGATTATAGAATAGGTGGGTATTATGAGGTATTACTAGGAATTAGTTTTTTAAGTAGCAGCTTAAACCTTCGTGTCTGATGACGCAAAGGTCCAGTGAAAGGAGTCTTAAACATGACTTCTATTGATACAAGCGCTTTCTCGGAGAAGAGACTTAAAGGATGATGTATAAATTCAGATCACAAAGGCACAGCTCGGACCCCCGCACTGAGGATTGATTGTGCGGATCTGAGCGCGCATCTGAGAGTACGAGGATGAGAGTAAGTGTTGTAATGTTTAGACCCTGTGAGGATAGAACACACACGGCAGGCTCGTCTAAAACAGACAGACTGTCTGCGAGGCTGCACAGGCATCACCAACAATCTCTAGTGTGCTCCCAAACAGCTCCCCACTATGTGCCGCATCAATTATTCAACATATTTATCTATGCAATTTGACGGCCTCTCCCCTCTAAAGCTCTGAACAAATTGCGGAAGCAGCTAATATCGCTTCTGGGTCTGTGGCTCAAATCACCGCGCTAGCAAACCCCAGAGGCTGGAGCACAAGAGGCTGTAAACAATCACTTGACACTTTAGCACTTATATTTTTCGATCTGTCGGGCTAAATGCAGGCTGTGAACTCGCGCACACCTCCGCTCGGAGCCGTGCATACTGTAGGTAGGGCCCTTCTTTTTTTTTTTTTTTTTTATGAAAGAGACAATGGCGGTAAATGTGTTCACAAGAGACCTGTGGAGCTCTCACAGTACTAACAAATCTGAGCATCCCCCTTTTGGTTTAAATGCACACAAATGCATGTGCACACTAACACCACCCCTCCACCCCTCCTCGCTTCTTTCTTTCTTTCTTTCTCTTCCTTCCCACCAAACCGGCATTTAACATGACACACGCCGAGGAGCCAGGGTAGCCAATTATCAAACAGATGTCAATGTATGCGTTACAATACTAAGGGGAGCCCAATTACCACACAGATGTTTTGTTTTTCCTCCTCTCACTCCTCGCTTCTTTTTTTCTTCTTTTACCCAGCATCCTCTCTGCTCAAGGCCCTCTGAGGATGGCCCAGTCCCCTCCTCTCTCTCTCTCTCTCTCCCTCCGCACCACCCGAAAAAACACCCTCCACCAGTCACACTAACTGAAGTGCACACATGTACACACACACACACACATGCAGCCTTTAGTGAGCAAAATGAGAGAGCATGTGGATGTCAATCAACAGGGTGGAGAGGAGGGGAGGGGGGAAGGGAATGATTGGGGAGGGAGCGGGTTGGGTGTGTTTGTGTGTACGTGTATGTGTGTGTGTGTGTGTGTTGGAGGTGGGTGGTGTGTAGCAGGAGGAGGAGTGTAAAGCCACGGATCAGAACCAAGGACAGCTCCCACTGGAGAGATATGTGCCGCTTTGCTGCGTTACTAAATGGAAGTCTCCCCTGTACACACACACACACACACACACACACACACACAAAGTACATACTCACACACACATACATTGCGGAAAAGCACAAACACACAAACAAATGGACATGTGTATGGATAGAAAAGACACACACACACACACATACATGTTCAATCACGCGTCCAAGCACTAAGTAGAATTTAGTAATCAACTGTTAGCTCGTTCCTCTTTCCCTCTTCATCCATCTCTCCTAATGGATTCCCAAGGCTTCAGCCAATTTTTTTTTTTTCCTATTTCCTCCTCCTCCTCCTCCTCTCTTCTTTGCCTCTCTTTTCCCCTCCCTTCTCCTCCTCCTTATAGGGGGGTAAGAGAGCCTAAAAAGACGGAGAGCTAGCTCTGAGGCGAGCCCACATGAAAACCGAGGAGATGGAACTTTATGTCTCTCTCTGCTGCTTGATCAATAGGAATTTAATGGACAAGGATTGAGTTCAGGGAGTTCATGCTTGCCAACGTGCCTGAGGGGCTGAGCACATGCAGGCTGAGAGGCAGGCAGGGAGGCTCACGCACACACACACACACACACACACACACATTCAAATTGATGTTCTTTCTCTATGGCACACACATGTGCACATCACGCCGCCACATGCTCCCACCAACAAGCCGCCCGTAAGACACCGACTGAATTGCAAATCCTACAAATACATCAGTTCAATCGATCACAGGCTATAGGCAGAATTTCTTTTGATACGCATTGAAATATAGAATTATAGAAGCAGCTCCTGAGTTACAGTGTTTAAAAAAAAATGAAATAAAACTTACACAGACTGCTGTGGACCATGAAACAGAATGTCAGGTGAAGGCCCGAGAGCCTGAACATCCACAAATATATCAGCCTCATCACATAAAGCTCAAATTCATGAACACACACACACACACACACACACACACTGATGAAGCTCACACACACTTCATCTCCCCTGCTCGCATCTTTTCTGCTGTTTTCAAAGTGTTCTTTATTATAAAGGGAAAATAAAGTCACTCACATCTGCAGCACAGTGCAGGCTGTTCACTCTGAACACTGAAGGGAAGTCATCACAAATGCAAGCAACAAGCGGAGTCACGTCAAACTCTGCTTTCTGACTTCAGTGATGCGGAGATGAAAAAAAGAAGAAAGAAGAAAGAAAAAAGATCCGGAGCAAGTTGGAAAACACTGAATGAAGAAAAGAGGAGGACCACAGAGGATGGTGGGCTGACAGGGTTATGCCACGACACCACTGTTGGCTTTCTCAATGCGACTCTAACACTGAGCGCTTTTCTCTCCTCCTCATCTCCTCTCCTCATCCCTCCTCCTCTTCCCCTCCTCTCTCCTCCTCGTCGCTTTCACGAGAGGAGCTGCTCCGTGCGCGGTGGTCAAACATGTGAAGAAGAAGGAGCAGAGCACCTGACAAAACTGACAGCTTTTCGCGGAGCACTGTGGCCATATTGGCCACGCACATCTGCGACTTTACGGTGATGTGCGTTAGTTCTTTATATTACACAGCATTTCAGTCAGACGGGCTGCGAGGAGAATGGCAGCAGCAGCAGCAGCCGGAGGAGAGAAAGAAGAAGAAGAGGAGGAGGAAAAAGAAGAAGAAGAGGGAGCATCTCTGGAGGATTTAGTCCATACTCACCCTATTGTTGGAAGTCTGTCAATTCCTCCTCATGCGCTCAAGTCGACGCCAGTGTATTGGCAATATCTGGAAATCACAGAGATGGTGGTGGTGGGGGGGACGCCCCCTCTCTAAATATCTCTTTTTTCTCTCCCTTTCTCCCTCCACCCACCCTCCAAAAAATAAAAAGCCTCTCCCTCGTAGGAAAAAAAATGAAGGTAAAAAGAGGGGAGAAAAAAAAAAAAGATCCGAGAGGCAGACACTCTACACCCTTTATCCTCCCTTTAGATCCTGGAATCTGTGGCTCTGCCCTCATCTCTCTCTCTCTCTCTCTCTCTCTCTCTCTCTCTCTCTCTCTCTCTCTCTCTCTCTGTCCTCCCATTGTTGCGAATCAAGCGTGGTCAAAGGGGCGCGGCGGAGGCGACTCAACGATTCAGGATTCACAAGAGGAGAGAGAGAGAGAGAGCTGATCGAGGCTCACACACACACACACACACACACACACACATGATGGTGATGCACACTGATCAGGATGTGATGACAGCTCGGTGCTGAGGGATTTGATTGGTTCAGGTCTAATAATCATAATCACAATAATAATAATAATGATAATGACAAAGTGGAGTGTGTATATCTAAATGTAGCATGTTAACTTGGCTCCATTGTTTTTTGGTCAGTGGACTTTGCGTAGCCTCGGTTCTCTCCTTTGTCTTAATTCCATTAGGTTATAATCAGCACATTAAACAATAGTCTCTAACTAAGGCTTGGAAATTATTCAAATGTAACCTTCACCAAAGTGTTCAAATGATAAACCTGCACACCGGGAGACACTCATTAGGCAGTGGCAGGCTGCCTGGAGAGCTCTACTTTGGAGCCGTTTGCCCTGAACATGACCGCGTTGCGCGTTAGGCTAATTAACTTTTCAAAATTACAGATGGTCCCGCATTTAAATTCTGGGTGGAATGATCGACATTTTCTGTTATTAATTCCGGGCCCCGCCTCCCTCACTACAAAAATCATCATTGTGCATAAAATTAGGCCCGTCCAGCTTCTTTCATATGCCCCTTTAAAATAAATGTCCTTTTTTTTTTTTTTTCATCAGCAACACATAATAGGAGCTGATGGACAGACGGTAAGTGCATTACCGCCTGATGCACAAGTAAAGTCTCAGCGCCTGCCCATTCAAGAGCACAGTCTGTGTGTGTGTGTGTGTGTGTGTGCCCACTGTGAGCATTGCAGCTCCCTGACAGCAACTTCTCAGTGACTGGCTCTATATCCATCCTAATCCAATCCCATGGGATTTCCAGCCGTTGCATTTTCCACAGCAAGAAGGACTGGCAGCTTCAGCAGGGATCTCTGCTTCCCAAATCTCCCCAAACCTCGCCTTATCCGCCCAGGGATTACACAGCTCAGCTCCCTGGGTAGCAGTGGAAGTAGAGGTAGTATATTCCAGGAGGAGTAGTAGTAATAGTAGTAGTAGTGATGGTGGTGGTGTTGCTCCATCATTGCATAATAGCTGAGTATAGCTGACGAGGTGGGCATATTGTGGGACTGCGCCACCATTCATCATGCTTTTATTATTTGTCAAACTGTATCAGGATGCAGGGTTTTACTGGGCTGACACTGAAGGCAGATTTACTTTATATCTCAGAAGGAGGGCCGGGCGGAGGGAGCACACACACACACACACACACACACACACACACACACACACACACACACACACACACACACACACACACACACCGTATCTGACCATCTATCACTCTGTGGCTGATACAGCTGTAGCATTACATAATACTGCTGCATGGTGCCTGTCAATCACTCAGTGGTTCGATTTTTCATCACATGCATACTGTGTGTGTGTGTGTGTGTGTGTGTGTGTGTGCGTGCTGGACTAATGTGGATGTTTCAGGAGGCTGTGCTTCATCTCTTACATACACCGTCAGGTCATTTATTTGAGCCCTGATGACCCCGGGGTGGTCAGATGGTGGTTTTTTTTTTTAGGCATGTGAAGCGATCAGACGGCTGAGCAGAGAAGCCAGACAGACAGGACAGTTGTAAGTCCCGCTCCCCCGTCCTGTTTCCTGCCTCTTTGCTTCTCTAATTTCTTCTCTCTGTCTTCCCTCTGTCTCTCCCCTCCTCTTTTGCAGTCTGCTCAGATCCCTGTGGTATGAGCACATTTCTCATTCCCTCTCCTTCTCTCCCTCACCCTCGCTCCCTCAAGATTGCTGCTTTATTAAACAGACTCTCCCTATCTTTCATTTGCCACTCTCCCCCCACCATGCTC
This sequence comes from Miichthys miiuy, assembly GCA_036365135.1. Taxonomy (NCBI): domain Eukaryota; kingdom Metazoa; phylum Chordata; class Actinopteri; family Sciaenidae; genus Miichthys; species Miichthys miiuy. Next base: position 2,873,909 of record CM071614.1, read on the forward strand.
CCCTCTCACAGACGCTCTGTTTTTTATTTATTCTCTCTTTGCCCCCTCAACACACACATCACACTGGCTTTGTATGCGTCAATGCATTGCTCAGCAGTCATTTCTGTATATACTTTTCAGCTCCATCTAAAGCCACCGTATCCTCCTTTGTACTACAAAAAAGAAGCACGGAAGAGAAAGAAAGGCTCCTCGTTGCTCTCTATATGTTCCACGCTTACTTCTTTCTCTGCCCTACCTCATCTCTCTCTTTGTTCACTCTCTACATCGCTCCCGCCCTATGTGCTCCCTCCATCTCTCTCCCTCTCCCCCGTGCTCCCTCCATCTCTTTCAGACCCAGGGCAGCTATATTTAGCGGCAGGTTAACTGCTCCTGTCAAAGGTCTGATTTGTATTCTCTGCATGCAAGTCTGACTCGGGCCTTGCAGCAACACAAACAAAAGGCCCTAGTTTGAATATGCACTGAGCCCACTGGCTTAGGAATCAAAGCCCTCTCTCTGCCCCGCTGCCAGTGGCGCCACCTGCTATGGAAGGGGAGGGTGGGTGAGGAGGAGGAGGAGGAGGAGGAGGAGGAGGTGGTGGTGCTGGGGATGGGGATGGTTTGGGGAAGGGGGGGGCTGGTTCGTGGGGACTCAAAGTCAAGCTCAGTTCACTCCAAACGCACACATTCATGCAGGGAGGAGCAACCCGGCTCAATGGGCCTACTTCACTTTGTTGCACCACACTCTCTGAATGTGCAATGTTTGAGTAAGAGAGGGGAATAAGGAAAGGGTCGCGCCCCTGTACCTTCCTCCCCGGACGACAAGAATATGGGATGGCAAGAGGGAGGGACAGGACAGGAAAATAGAAAAGGAGCCCTCGCTCAGGAGACGAGAAAGTGAGAAGAGAAATCTCCTTTTCCTCAAAGTCTGCCCCGGGCTGAAGTGACAGGGGAGATTAAAGTGAAAGGCACATACATTACACGCTACTGTACATATAAGGACACATGGGGAGTCGGTGGATTTGAGCTGGAAGAGAGGTGTGATACACCCCGCTGCTTCCCCCCCTCGCTTCTTCTGCCTGGTCTCATCTGGTCCGGCAGCAGGCAGTGGGTGACAGGCTGAAATGGCACCCTACTACATCAAGATTTACAGTCACTCCGCTCCTCATAGTCCACATACCGAAACAACACCAGCCAGTTAGCCAAGCGCCCCCCTCCATCTTATTTACTGTTGCTACGCCTGTCAAGATAAGTTTAAAATGATAACGCTGGCAGGTTTACTATCAAATTCTTGCCATGTCATTTTTGAAACAATGACATGGCACAAAGTCAGCACCAGCCAAGTGGTGGTGCAAACATCCAAGTGGCTGTAAGATTTGCTTCACTCACCAGCCAAAAGAAACAGTGGTTATCTATTGAGTGGCTGGTAGAATCTGAATATTCACTATTGTTTGGCTGTTGGACAAAAAAGTTGAGACAAAAGCAGCCTGTTAGCGTTGACCGTCCCTTTTGAGGAATATAATAACTGCTATTAGTACATTTAGCTGGCTAATTAAGCTAATGGTAGCTCTGTGAATTGATTGAAAATGGCTAACTGACTAACTTTGTAATGTTTCCAGCGCACTTTGGTTTTGAAACAAGAACTCAGTAAAGGGGTCTTAAATATGCAGACAATAGCTATATTACATGATATCATGCAAAGAGACTGAAGCTGGAGCTCGATGAATGTTAAAGAAATTCAGGTTTAATAGATTCAATTTTTAATGAGGCGATTGCAGCTTTTAACAGAGCAGCCAAACACAGTTTTGGGGAGGGCTTTGGAACAAACGTGAATTTCAGAGATCTACCTCATATGAAATCAGATGAAACACATGATTTGAAATGTTGTTTCACCTCAGCGTTCCATGTGCTATTATTTTTAAGACTGGGTCGCTTCCCGTTTTCCTCAGACATGAGCTGTTTGGAGAAATGATCAACACCACTTTGAAAATAAAATAGAAGTAAGAGGCATGTTCACTGAAGAGGTAAATTGAATTTTTCACAATTTGACATTGAATTTGGGCAAAAGCTATCGTAATTATGTGCATTACATTGCAATAACATAGTTTGAGTAATGTTATTGCTTTGCACAGCATGGGTTGCCTTCAGGGTGGAAGGGGGCAGTAATGTTAATGTTAGAAGAAAACATTAAGGGACAAAAGCACAAGTTTGTTTATTCATTTCTATGAGCATCATGAACCCAGCCTTCATTTTCCCGTAATATACTGGTTCCGGTAAGAGAATTACGTAGTGAAAGTGAGACTTATAGGGAACCAATCTAAACATGGATGGTGTCATGGAGCCATTACACTGTGCAATGAACATTTACTTCATAATGATAAGTCAAAGCTAAAACGTTGTCTGTTGCTATGGAATGGAAGTGATTATCATCACCATCCATCCAGACGTTATTAAGAGTGTCAGCAGTTTCCAGCTTCAACAGGACATTATGTTTATAACATATGTATAGACAGATATTCACATTCACATCGGGGGTTTCCAGTTCATTAAACCTGTGCCACTCTGATCAACTGAAAGTGAACAAATCAGTCGGCCAGTTGAATCAATTTCAGATCAAATGAGAGGTGAGTTGACACTGTGCCATCAGAAAAATCTGTATCTAATTATTAATACAGTGGTGCTACATAATAAAAAAACAAAAACATGTAAGGATATAATTAGTTAAATTGCTCGTCCGCTAAAGTTTTGTACTAAACGTTAATTTGAGCTGAAATTTGCATCACTGCATTCCGATCAAAGTCGGAGGTTTATGGCCATGTGCTCGGTAAATATTTTCAATGCAAACAGTGACAGTTGGTGTCCAGTCTGCTCAGTCGGGTGCTGACATAGCCAAACAATATCAACAAACATGACCAATGATTGCGTGATTCAAAAGGGGGCTTATCCAATCAAAGCCTAAAAAAAAAAAACAATCTCCACATAACTGTTTTTGAATTGACTATTACATCCGAGTGGCGTCTCACGCTCAGACAAGTGAAAATGTGGTTGGAAAAATAGGCAGGGCGCAGACATGTAATGAATACATTTCCTGGTTGGCAGTAACATATTTGAATATAATTTCAAATGAGCTGAGGTACACTGTGTATTTTGCTAAGTGAAATAGCTTTGAAAATAGATGAATTACCTGCTGAATAAATCAAACATTTCCCCCCCCAAACAAGTTAAAGAGTTTCCACAAATACTGTATGACAGTATATCTGACAGTCTATCAGTCCAGCCTCAGCTCTGATGTTTCCTAACATTATTTCTGTTTCAGTACTGAAATAAAATAAATGTTCAAGTGCAGGAAGACAGAAACACATTTTTTTCTGCAATGCTTTAGGTCAGAGTGTGATAATTTAGTGCATATGGAGCATGAATAAAATATGTATTATCTATACCAGGACAGGACAGGAGGTCTGGACATTGGGTGGTAAGGAGTTTAAATTTAAGAGAGACTTGGCTTGGAAATAATTTACACTGAAAATGATATTTTTTTCTCATTTTTTTGTTTCCAGAACAATGAGTTCGGATCTCTGGGAAATGAAGCCAATGCTGAAGTGCTAAAAACTGTACTGTCCCATGAGTGAGCGGCCGTATTAAAATGTCCAACTTCACAGCAGAAATAAACATGTTTACAGCCTGGTTCAGGCGACGTGTTGGTCTAATTTCACCGTTCATGTGAGGGGGGTGAATTTTTTTAACTCACTCGTTAAAATTATATTAAACATAAAGTTATGCAGAATTAACAACAGGTAAGTGCTGTTACAGATGGCTTATTAGAGCACTCAGCCGTCATTTGGACCTCTTCAGGTTTGCCGATGATCCATGATGATATTTAGATTAACCGAGAGGTGGAATAAGCAGTACACCCAACATGGTGGCGGCCGGCGGTGCATATTTTCAGCTTCAAAACAGCACCGGAAATCTACGGGTGTAGAACTGGTGTCCATTCTCTATACTGTCATTGATCAAAACTGATGAGTTGATTCTAAGTGAAATGATTAAACTCTTCACAATTTAAACACGCAAGATAATCCATTCAAATATCAAAATCTGTCAGACCTACATTCCATAAATATCTTGTAGTATTTGTGGTGTTCATGATGTCCACGAAGAAGATGAGAACTTGTAGTGTTACTGTGTTTTTTATTGAACTACTGTGAGGGGTATTTTTTTGGCATGGGTGTCATTTAGTGTCTTTTCACTGTATTTGATTTTACATGAAAGATCAAAGGTTGCTACACAAATTCCTACATTTAAATCTGCAGTACTGTACAGGATCTACAGCATTTCCAGGACTGACTGTGATGGGGAAAACTTTTGAATGAATGAAGGAATGAAATGTTTTGGGTTACTGAGTTACTGCAGACATGAAATAGATCTGTGATGTTTACTGAAACGGTTGTGACAATTCATCTTACACTTTATAAAATATAAAGATTGAGACAGAGCAAATGAGAAAAAAAACAGCAAATTACTGTAACTAAGTCATTTTGAATAGAAAGGCAGGAGACACTGGGAAACCTAGGTGACAGGGATAATATGGAAATGTGATAAGCTCTGGTATAATTTTAGAACGATGCTATATGTATAACTAATTTTCTTTATTAGCTCTCATCACAGTAATATGATGTACATTGTTGCTGGGGAACAAAATATTTGTCTAAAATTAGAAAGAAAGACATTTCTCTTGCTGTGGCTTTGAAACAGTGATAATATATAAAAGATATAAAACATAATAATAAGAGGAATAACGTGTATTATTTTGTAGCATACAGTATTCACAAACACTGCCGATTCATGTTTTATAGAGGCTTTCTGTTGTGCATGTGCACATACATGTAAGTACATGCAAAACGGATTTTTACTGTGTCTTCTTAGCCCTTCTGTGGGGTTGGTGGGGTAAGTGCGAGGGTTTTGGGTTGGGGAGTGGGTAAGAGACTTTGTGCGGCTGTGGTTGCAGCATGATGTAATACAGTCCATTAGCATGCTTCTGTGGTATATCTAAGAGAACTGTTGTGGAGCTAAATGCATTGACAAACTCACAAACAAACTTTATTGTGGTTTACTGGACAACATACAGCAAACAAACCCCTTTGAGGTGTGTGCTATATTAAAAATCATAAATTGTTATTATTAGTGAAAAGCCACCTCAATTCTGGCTCCTTTTCATGTTTGTAAAGGGACATATTGGCCTGTAGGTCCCCTGTCTGTACCCTGTAATTATTCAATATGTACGGGCTAATTAGAGGGTGTAATTTATTTATAGGTCCCTCCTAAACACACATTTGTTACCCTCTTATTCCCTGTACCTCTTACCTTCTACCCACCAGCATAAACCCAGGGAGCATTTCATCGTCACCCCGTAGGTAACATATTTACAATGTAATTTGCACGCTGCAGTTTCAGACATTACCAATATTTCAGTGTTTTTTTTGTCTTGGATGAACTATTTTGCTGTGTGAGCGGAGCCTCATCCTTCAGTTGTGTGACAGGCCAAGCTTCCACACAATCACAACGCCAGGGGGCAACTTACAGTGACAGACAAATGTACAAATATTTACAACGTTTTACAGATGTTTCTATTCCATAAAACAAATCACCGCTCGACATCTCCGCCCTCGCCCTCCCTGCTTCCTGTCTTTCTCTGTCTGTCTGTCTGTCTGTCTAAAGGCTGAAATGCACTGCCGAGCCCGCAACCATAAACATTGAGCGATTTTCCCGTTTGCAGCTGTCTTAAGCAGACTGGGAGGTGTTTTCAGCTTTATGGATATTGACTCGTCCTCTGCTCTTTGATCCTGGCTGTCCAGCTTCAGACTGGAGCCTCCCAGCTGGCTGTAAAGGTGGTGACAGCTTCACACGAGCAGCACCGACGTAAAAAAAACTGCATGTACATGTATTGTCCGGGCCTAGTCAGACAATAAGGTCTGTCAGTCAATCACTCGTTCAGTCAGTCAGTCAGACAGTCAGTCAGTCAGTGAAGCTTGGAATGAAAAGGTTTGGTTGCAGACAGACCAGGGGAGAGGGGCTGCAGTGACATCCAATGCTTCACGCACGGTTAGGATTATGATCTG